>QTSX02002913.1:0-362989 GCA_014839935.2 Entomophthora muscae | reverse complement strand
GAAGTACATCATCACAGCCTTTGACTATGCTACTGGATGGCCTGTGCAACAAGCTACTAAAGAACACAAAGACAATAGTGAGAATATTTAATTGGCAAATATTTTTTCCAAGTTTGAAACCAGACCTCTTAATCACAGATGGATTAAATGAGCTTGCCAATAACAGAACCAAAATATACCTCATCAAGGATGTATAAAAGCACATTATCAGAATTCATTACTGACTTCAGGAAAACAGCAGGATGAAAAGAATAATTAGATCCATGTGAATTTTTTTGTAAGCTATACACCAACAACCCCTGATGCTGAAAAAAACTGTTGCCAACAGCTCCCATGGTCTTTTGCACTCAAAATAATCAAAATTCAAGTGAAAACCTATATAAACTGTTGTATTGACAATAGCTAACATTTTTTAATAATAATCTGTAGCCTGTCTTTACTTTATCAAGAAAGGCTTCTATAAAAGACAACCCCATATTAAAAAAACAAGAAAACACCAGGATGTCAAGGGGAAGAAAAGAGTAGAAAGATGTTGCAAAAGAACCAATTAGAGTTCAGTATTTGATTTAGGAAATCAACAGTCCGATATAAAGGACAAGAATGAATAGAGTAAGATATAATTTATTGTAGAGTATTGGGATTAGTATAATATATGGTGAAAGCCACCAGTCCACAAGGGGGTGACATGTTCCATGTAAGGTTTGAAGCCAAGGAATAACTTGTGCGGGATCAGCAGGTCAAATTAGTAGTGCTTCTAATAAGGAGAAAGTGCCCATATTTTGACATTGTCATCAGATTAATCCATGCCCTTAGATACATCCTGGGGCAACTCATTGAGCACCCCCTGTGTATTGTAAGATGTGTTGGCAAGTAAGGAGGGAAACTTGGTTACAACACTCCCCCTTGAACCCTGCTTGTTGTCAAAATGCAGGATTGGAGTCTGCAGGAGATTTGGGAAGGTCTGCACAAACAACCTTTGTGTAGGGATGGTGCGGTAGGGGAACAAGTAATTGTGGAGTGCTTTGGTGTTTTCTTGGGAGTCTTCAAGTTGATAGGTGTGGTTGTCATAGACCACAGCTATTTTGAAGGGTCCCAGGTGATTAGGTTCTAGTTTGGCTGAATTGGGGTTGAGGGCATAAACAGGATCACCTATGGCATATCTTGCCTCAAGGTGTTTTTTTCCTCCCCCAATTTATTTATGTTTTATGCCTTGGGCTTTGGCACGCCATTGGCTAAAGGAGGAGGTAATCACCAAAGGAGATTTTCCAAAAACCTGGGATTTTAATTTCCTTGCTCTACTTCTTCAAGCCATCAGGGGTTCCAAAGGCCAGGATAATTGGGCTGAACCCTGTGCCCCTGTTAATTATTGCCTGCAAGATGATTAGGGCGGTGGGCAGGTGTTCAGTCCACACTGTATTAGGATGTTCTTATGAGAGCTTAGCAATCATTTGGACCAATAAACCATTCAGGCGCTCAACACACCCACTGACTTGGGATTAATTGGCGTTTTGACTACTTGTTGGAGGGCGTTCTTGGCGCAATACACCTCCATGACATGCCCTACAAGTTCAAACCACCATCTGTGATAAGGCGCTTGGGCCGTCTAAAGCAGGCCACAATTTCCTTGCCAATGAAGCAGGTAATGGTGGTTGTGTATGATTAGTGGTTGCCCAGGCTACTTGACAGCGTGTGAAATAGTCTATGGCAGTTATGATGTATTTATTGCCAAGCCTGTCTTTGGGGAGAGGACTCACAATGTCAAGAGCCCACTGTTTGAAGGGTGCTATGGCTTTTTGTAAGGTCTGAAAGCTTGGGGTAAATTATTATAGACTAAAGTCTTTAACCTTAGAATATTTATGTTTACTAATTATAAAAATGTTGGTAAAGTTTGCAACAAAAACTGCAATAAAGCTTCTAAAAGTTTATAGGAAGTGAAGTAAGGACTAAGACAATTTATTAAGCCTAAGAAAAAGGAAATAGAGACCAGTCTTAATGACTGAAGATTGGGTCAAAAAGTTAATTTCTAAGTCTGGGTAATGATTAGCATTATCTGGAGGGTTGAAAAAATCAACTGTTAAAGTGTGTGTACCACTATAAATATTGTCTAACTGGTGAAAAATGTAGTCAAAAGGAATCATAAACCTACAAATTCAAAGAGAAGGTAATTTTCAAGAGAAAGATTGGAAAAGAAGAAAACACAAGCCAAAAAACCTAACAAATACCTTTTTGGGGTGCAAGTCAAACAATATCAACTTATTGTTGAGATTTGGAGACCAAGCCTTTTTATTTTGCTTGGAATAGTGAGGTGCAGATTGGGGGGCAGAAGTAATAACCAAGTTGGTCAGAAGTACAATTTGGAAGCTGGAAATTCTAAAAAAGGTTGGTTAGAATAATTTTAAAATGAGACAGGCTTCAAAATTCAAAGTAACCCATGGTTAACTTGAAAAAGTTAAATGTGTGTAAAGGAGAGGAACATGAAATATGATGGTTAATTGCTACGTCAAGCCAAAGGTAGACCAAAGTGGCAGAAGAATGGGAAAACTTGGTCCAAAGCTGCTGGCGTAAGCAAGATGAAAGCAAAAGATAATTGATTTGGACTTGGTTCAACTAACCCTGGTGCATAGGTACCAGGTTTATAACTTGTTCTGTGAGTAAAAGGTAAGTTTGAAGATTATAATAACCATTGATTTAGGTTAATTTGACCAGTAAAACAGGGAAATGAAAAGGTGTATTGAAAGATTAAATTGTAGTAGTTTGAAACCCAAATAAAGTAATAAACCATGTTTTAAAGTTCTTGTAAAATACTAGCAGAAAGATAGAGTAAAGGAGGATCTTGACACTTTGACAGGTAGGACCAACTTGGGTGGTGAAGGTTTGGACTGTTTTTCTCACACAGCACACATGTTTCAAGGAGGTCCACAATGTCCTGGTGCATACAGGGCCACCAATTCTTATGTTTCATGATTTTGAAGAGGTTACACCATCTGATGTGACCCAAGCTACAGTGGGAATGTAGTATGATATCACCTCTTTGCATTGTGGGAATGTAAAGTATCTTTTCATCTGTATCTGCCTGGTGGCAGACGTTGCCAGCGTCAGTGGTGAACTGACTTTTGTTGTCCTTCAGCTTTAAAATATTTACAGAATTAAGACCTTTGCAACAGGTGGCTTCAGGACGCAGGTAAATCATGTGCCAGTGGGGGTCTAACACATTGTCTCCTGTGATGGACACTATATAAAATCTGGAGAGGGTCTTGGCTGTGACAAGCTCCTTTCAAGGCTTGTATTCAATGAGTAATTGATAGGGGGACAGACACATGACCCAGCCTGCTTGATGTTGTGTTGATTGTGACTGAGTGTTGAAGTACTGGAGAGATTTGTGATCTTTATGGACTTGGGGTTGAAGGTGGCACCCTCCAGGTAACAGTGCTATTTCTCAATATAGTGCACAATTGCCGGTAACTCATTGTCATGTATGTGATAGTGCTGCTATAAGTCAGTAAGCTTCCTGAATTTGTAAGCCACAGGGAGGAAGACACCATCCTTTGTTTTCACCCTCAACATGCCCCCTATGGCTCTGTCAGAGGCGTCAGTCTCAAGTTTGTACTGACAGTTTCAATTTGGAAATTACAGTCAGGGGGCAGTTTTAAGTATCTGCTTCAATGTCCTAAAGGCTTGATCTCTGGCAGGAGTCCAAGGGGGCGCTTTTTAGTGTTTAGTAGCTCAGTGAGAGGTGCAATTAGTTCTCCACAGTTGGGGATGAACTTTTGCACATAGGTAATCTTGCCCAATAATGTACCACCTGACCCACGTCAGTAGGGGGTGGCATGTATGTGACTGCCTTGATTTTGGCAGGTTCAGGCTTTATCCCTTAGGCAGAGATGGTGTGCCCAAGGAACAGAAGCTCTAAATGAAGAAATTCACATTTAGAAGGCTTGGCCTTTAGTTGGTTCTTACAAAGGGTGTCAAGGACAGCACACAGATTTTGAAGATCTGTGGTTTGATCTTGACTGAAGATAATAATGTTGTCAAGGTACACAACACACATTTTCCAATTGAATCTTCAAATGCTTTGTTCACCAACATGACAAAGGTGGAGGGAGCATTGGTCCTTCCAAAGTCCATGACTTGACACTCAAACAACTTTAGCATGTGCAGAAGGCTGTTTTTGCCTCATCCCCTGGTGCAATATGGACCTGGTTGTACCTTGCGGTGAGATCAATCTTACTGAAGACCTTTGCACCTTCAAGTGTATCAAACAAGCATTGATTAGTGAAGGGGGTATTTATTTTTTGACTTTCACCCTGTTTAGAGCGCAATAGTTGTTAACCAAGCAAAGGGAGCTGTCCTTCTTGGCTAAAAAGAAGACTGCAGCCTCATACGGCAAGAGTGAGGGGAAGATGAAGCCCTTATTGAGCGCGTCCACAAGGTGTTAACAGAGAGTCTTGTCTTCCTTGGGTGTCAAGAAATAGAGGTTTGTGCTTTAGGCAGCAACTCTTGCAGTTGTACAGCATGTTGTATTTCTCTTGGAGGAGGAAGTTGGTCTAGTATTTCACTAAAGACGTCCTTGTGCTCCTCAAGGAGTGATACAAGTGCTGATGGAGGTGTGGCAGTCAAGGGAGAGGCTGCAGTGTGTTTAGAGAATATGACTTCAACTGAACACTGGTTAAAGTCCAGATTTCCCCCTTGAAGTTGCATGTGCTGGTCTCTGTAAGCCTGAAAAATACAGTGCTGTGGAGTAATTTGCTCATTTTGACAGAGTAGATCTGAAAAACCACCTCATTCCTGTTGAGGGTGATTACAGATGTATCCCAGTTGATATATGGGTGATTGTGTTGAAGCCAGCTGAGGCCATCAATGATGTCATGGCTGAGTCCTGCCATGATTGGCCCAGAGAGTTTCACCTGGATGTTCCACATTCTCACAGAAAAGGGTACTGTCTCATGGGTGATTGCCACTCTGCAGGAGTCAGCTACACAGACTGCTTTGAATTAGCTAGGCACTCAATCTAGTTGTTGAGCATCTGCAAAACCCTGGTTGACCATGGTGTGATTGGCCCCAGTGTCTACCAAAAGTTTATGGTTATTATCATGAAAATGGAAGTGGTAGGCCAAGTGGGTGATATTATTAAAAGAATGGCTTGCTTGGAGGATGGGGTTGTCACTGTGGACCTGGAAGACATCTAAGGTTTCAATATCACACACGTTATATACACATGGGCTTTTAGCAAGGAGAGGGTGATCAGGCAGGATTGTAGATCCTCTTTTATCTACAACCCTCAGGCTTTTCCGTAGTCTTTGATTTGTACCAACTAGAGCTCCCCCTTGTGGGGACGCTTTGTTCCATTCTCCTGTTGACATGGTTGGCGACAACCCACTTGGTTGTGGGCACTGCCAGGTGTAGGACTAGTTTGAAAAGGTGTGTCATTGGATCTTTGGAAGCCCATTGAGGCCTGATTGTCAGCCTTCACAATGGCTTTGTAACAGTTGTCAATGAAGATACAACAACCCACGCAGGCCCAGTTGCAGATATGAGGTTTGAGTCCATTAACAATGAGAGTGAGCAGCATAGCATTCCATTGGTTACAGATTCTGGAGCGGCAGCAAGGATTTGTTACCACACTGTGAGGTACTCAGGGACAGATCCTGTCTGTTTAATGGCTAGAAGTTGAAGTCCCACAACAATGGGAGAGAAAGTTTTGCTGTAGCAAGACTTGGCAGTGTCCTTGAAAAACGCCCAGGTGACTTCTTGTTCCTGGCCTGCCCAGTTGGTGAACCACACAGTGGCAGGATTCATAAGGCGTCCAGATGCAGTGGCAACCCACATGGTCTTGGGCACCTGATAAATAGGAGGCAGGTCTCCGTGGAGTGGAGCCAACTGACAATGCCAGCTCTTTCCACGCCGCCTGCAAAGATTTCCAGTTGGAGGTTTAAAATGTATTATGAGAGATCTGACTGTATCAGGGTGACACTTACGTTTTGCTATCCCAGGCGGAGGCAATTGTACACACTGGTAAGCACTAGCTGGTCCTGGTAGATAACATATCCCTTGGGGATGTCCCCCTCAGGGATTGGAAGGAAAGTTTCTTGGTGGGGAGTAGCCATACAGCCCGTACTCTGTCCTTTCTTGGGAGGAATTTTCTCTTTAGGTAGGTCATGAACCTACTGCTGCCACCACTGTTGCAACTGAACCAATTAGAGCTCAGTATTTGATTGGGGAAGACAACAGTCCAATAGAAATGACAAGAATAAATGGAGAAAGATGTAGTTTATTATAGAATAATGTGATTGATATACTATATGGGGAAAGCCACAAAGCCACAAGGGGGTGGCATAGTGGGAAGTTCCATGTAAGGTTTGGAGCCAAGGAATACCTCATGTGGGAATCAGCAAGTCAAATTGGCAGCACTCCTAATTAGGTGATAGTGCCCGTGATTCAATACTGCCATCAGATTGGTCCATTCCATTAGATATGTCCTGGGGCAACTCATTGAGCGCCCCCTGTGTATTGTAAGATATGTTGACAGGTGAGGAGGGAAAATTGGTTGTAACAAAGAGATAATACCACTCTAATATATGTGATTCAAGTTGAAGATGAGATCAAGATAGTTAACCACAACCTACATAAATTATAACCAGGGTTAAGAGAACCAGGAGTTATCATGGAAGCCAAGCACAGTTATGACACTACCTCATCAAAGGAATTGAGATCCACACATAATCAAAGCTCATACACTAACAATTAACTCCACCTAAATAAGGCTAGACAAGCCCAAAAAATTCAAAATTACCTGCACCCAAGGCAAACCTGGATCAGTATCAGTAACACCTTTCAGATGCCCCCAACAAAAAATCTTAAAGCTGTGCTTTTAAAAACCCCAGATAAAGCTTTTGAAACAACTTTGATATTCCTTGTAAGAAATATTTCCCTGATATATGGCTTGACTTCAAAGCATTATTTGGTGTATTTCAACATCCCCTTATGTTATACATAAATCAGACATTTAAGCTCTATATAGAAAATAACCTGGACAAGCTCCATGACTGCCAAGACATAACTTGATGCTATATGGCTTGCCATTATAATATATAATACTATGTTTCTATATCAAATAAAGTATCATTATGTTATTGATATTTCCTATATATTTTTGTTTCATAAACTTCTAAGAAATATATTCACAACGGTAGTATATATAGAATGAGTGATTTTAATATCTTTCATTTTTTACATGATTTATATATAAATTCTATTTTTTATTATATTTTTTCTATCAGCCAATATATATTTTCTTTGTGAGCTCTTCATGGTCAATTTAATGCTCCATTTTATATTACATGCTTTATTTAATATGAATTCCAGGAATAAATTGTGCTTGTAAAAAATGGTCGATATATAGATGTTGACAGTGTTAAAAAGTAATTTCACTCTTTAAAATTGTGTCAGCAAGACAAGACAATATAAGTGATTTGGCATATCCAAGCTGTGATATAACATCAAAGCAACATTGTTTACTCATATTAGTAAATAGGATCACATTTAATGCACCTTGATTAAGCCTATGTATATTGAGAATAACAACTAATTATATACTTTTGCAAATTAGAAACAGGAAGAACCCTAGCTATTTGAAAATATGAAGAAAGTTACAAACTTTAAATTTATCAATAAAACAAGTAGTTATTTTTGATCTTTAACAACTTAAACTATTGATTAGTCCAAAAAAAGAGGTCCACTATAAGATATAAAATCATGAGTGCAATTAAAATAAGATGTACATGCTTTCAAATATATTCAGAATTTTACCAGTGATTACCTTTTAATTTAAATTCACTTATAATATGAGAGCTTGATTAATAGGACAAAACCATCAATATCAAACAAATTTTCCACATAAAAAATAGAAACTTTTATTCGTGACTCAAAGCCTCTGCAACTCGTTTTAAAATCTATAAAAATTACTACATGGTTTAATAGCAGCAAAGGAATATCTGTAGAATTGAATCCTATGAATTTGGATACGAAAAGGGGCTTTCAGGACCATACATTATGAAAGCTTAACCGCACAAAACAAAAAAGTCAGGATGCAACGAAAAGTTGAATCCACTTTATTTTTACACAGCCATCAACTATAGCACTTATCTAAATATCAATAATATTAAATTTATTTAACAAAAAAGATTTAAAAATATGCTTTAAAAAGAATTTATTATAGGATATACCATTATTAGTTAATAATATACGGGAAAACTAGTAGCTCATTCCATGTTTTTGGGAGTAGCCGCCAAATCGGCTTCCACCATATCTAGTGCCTGAAGAAGCACCAGAAGATCCTTTGACATATCCATCGGAAGAGCCTCCAGTTGATCCCATATTTGAAGTCATTCCTGATGAAATTCTTTTTCCTGATCCATGGGAAACTCTTCCAAATGATCCTGAATTCATGCCTGCACCAGAAAAGCCTTGGTTTCTTTGGTAATTAGAAGAGCCTCCAGCCGATCCCACACTGGTTGTAACCCCCGAAGTAACTCTATTGCCAGTTTCAGTTGAGAAGCCTCCATTTGATCCTGAATTGATGCCTGGACCAGAAGAGCCTTGATTTCTTTGGTAGTTTGAAGAGCCTCCAGCCGATCCTACATTGGAAGTTACTCCCGACGAAGATATTTTTCCAGATCCATGCGAAACTCTTCCAGATGATCCTGTATTGATGCCTGCACCAGAAGAGCCTTGGTTTCTTTGGTAATTGGAAGAGCCTCCAGCTGATCCCACGCTGGATGACACCCCCGAAGTAACTCTATTGCCAGTTCCAGTTGAGAAGCCTCCATTTGATCTATTGCTGGAAACACCACGTATAGCATTACTATTGCCAGAGCCACTAGAAAATCTTCCTGCCGATCCACTTCCTGAAGCAGCCCCGCTTCCATACTCATCAGAAGAACCTCCTGCTGATCCTCTGGACAAAGCTGGTCCTGAGGAAGTCTGCCATGAACTGCTTCCCCCAATTGATCCATAGTCTGGTCTTGACTTGGCGTAGTTACCAGAAGAGACAGGAGCGTAGGCTGCTACAGGCGAGCTGTCATAAGTGCGACGAAGAAGACTGCCTTCAGAGGCAACAATAGAGTTGAAGCCGATGGCAGCCAAAGCAATAGTAGTAAAGAAGGAATTCATTTGATGCCTCTCTCAACAAACAATCGCAGTTTTTATAGCTTGCAACTCGCTTTCTAAAGCAGATTTCAGTTTCTTAATTCAGGCATTGTTTTAACTAATTTTCATTATGGCATTATCTAAAGCATAAAACGTATTTACTAGTGTACATGATTTATAATGCTTTTGAACTGAGGTTGTGAAATTCCTTTTTTCACCGCATTGAATTAAAACGACAAGGCCTTTTTTGGATAGATCAATTAAAATCTTAGGTTTTAGTTGCAATAGTAAAAGGCAGCGCAAAACACCAACAATTTTACAAATAAAATATCAATAAACAATGCTTCAATCACAGCAGTACATGAAATCGACCGAAATTATTATATATTAATGTGCATTGAATTATTTTTGCGGAAACCGTATTCTTGCTTCTATGTCTTTTGCTTTTCGTGGTTTGTCTATGTAATATATTAACGGATACATCTAAAAAGCTGTGATATATCGATGAGATAAAATACAATGCCTCTTTCTGAGGGGCAGAGAACCTCTTAAGCACATTGCGAGCATTTATGTTTTTCTAAATCCGATACATCATACCCAAGCGCATCACCAGGGCTCCCTTTTACATAACCTTAAAGCATTAATCCAAACCTCTCTTTTAATTAATGCGGCTAAAAGCATGTAGCTTAAGCATGCTGGTTGCTCCAAGACAGACAAACATAGATTTCAAAAAGCAATCACTGATACATACTAACTTAAACTAAACCTCTGAATCAATTCTTTCTTAAGGGGGCTTAAGCAACCACAAAATGCACATATCATAATGTGCTATACTAGGTTTAACTGGCAACAGTGGCAAACTTTACTGAGAAATGAAAAATTAAGATTTAAAAAGTGAGAATCTAAAAGTGGTCATGTTGACACTTTTTAAATTTCAAAATTAAATTGAAACACCTTATCTGGAATTAAACATTATTATGGTCATAAAAAATAATTTTTATTTATTCTTTTAACTAAAAAATATAAGAAAAATTTGATAATATATTATATAAAGTTATTTTTGAAAACTTAAAAATTGTTGACATGGCCACATTTGGATTATCATGTTTATTTATACAGTCATGTTTCCACTGTTGCTGTTCAACCTCTAGGATGATATTTGACTTTCCAAACATAAATGTTTTTGACAAGAGACTAAAATTGAAGTGCAAATATCAAAAACTCCAAATCAATGGATTTTTTATCTCTTCATTTCTCAATAGGAATTTTTGGCAAAAATATTATTATTTTTTTGAAAAATGAATTTTAAATGTTTACCAATAACTTTTTTTGAAAAATTAAGTTCAAAGACTAAAAAATGATGAAATTTTAAATACAATTCAATTTAAAATGGCATTATAACATATACCATTTACCCCTTTCATTAGAGGGAACAAAATTAAAAGTGCAAAAATCAAAGTGTAGAAAAAGTGTTAGGCTATAGCATCTTAGTGTCGCATATCAAAGTTTGACATCTCAAATTTAATTCAAGATAGTGTTTTTGCATTAGTGATTTTGAATCACAAAAAATAAAAAATATTAAAATTATTAACATTTAATTATAAATTTATAGTACAGCATCTTGAATATACAGCATCTCAATTTTGTCATTTGAGTCAATTTATTTAAACTTTATTTAAATATGAAATCACTTTGTGTGGGGCGTGTTTACATCATCTTGAATATATTTCATAAGGATTTATGCCATTTATCACAAACTAAAATAATTCTATGCCTGCACTAAATCAAAGCCTGTTGTATAGTACCAGAAGATGTTCCTATATTATTAATCCAAGACGCTTATAATAGGAACAACCTTAAACAATGCCACTAATGTAGACCTACTTTTGATCATCATTGCTGGGTAAAAACCCACTTTTGCTATATGTTTTTTATAAATTATCTATAAATGGATATGGTAATAGGGGTTTCCTTAATAAAATATTATAATAGTGATTTTAATATGAACAGTGCTAATTACGCCATTTCAATTTATGTCACTTCAAATTCTACTTGGTTTCAAATCACCCAATTGATCTGATGCATGGAATGGATAGGGGAAAATAAAGGAGAATTATATATGACACTGCAATACACTATATCAATTTGCTAATCTTGATTCTTCTTTTTGACTTTTCAAAAGTATACTTTTACGTAAAAAACACTATAATAAAAAATTTAAGAAAACTTATGAAAAATTACATTTAAGTATTTTTTGATCTCTTATAAACAACTGGATACTTTTCAACCTGAGTGCATACCCTAGTTTTTAATATGTTCAAGTTTTACTCTTTAGCCCAGTTGTAGCAGCTTGAGTGTTGTTTTTCTAGTTTAAAATAAAATTATGCAAATTCCTTATATTTTTGAGCTACAGCATCTCAATTACTGCATTTTGTTTCAGGATTATCCTTTATTATTTATTGCTGCAGGTATATTTCAAGGATATCAACCCTATTTCTTTCCTATTCCTTGGTTCAAATCACAACATTTCCACTCTTCAAAAAGCCCCCTTTTCATTCTCTTACTTTTACTGCTTAGTTTAATTGATATTAACAGTTAAAATCATCTTTTGAAGCTTACCTTGATCCTTGGATAATTTTCAAACCACAGACATAAATGTTATTTAGTTTTAATCAAATCTGAAGTCAATTACCTTTTGCTTTTTACTCGCTTATGCCAGCACTTTGGAACAGGTTTTTCCCGCTCTTCTGCCGCTGTTCTTCTTCTTTTGGCTTAGCCAAACAACCAACCACTTTTCTGTCTTCTCTTTTATGCCTTATATTTAATTTTTTTAAGTTAGGAAAGCCAAAACCAATATACTTGTCTTCTGGCCCCAGTTATGCATTCTGACCACTTTTGGTTAAACTTTCTTCCCTCAATTTGCACCTCACAAATCAGGCAGAATAAAAAGGCTTGGTTTTCCAATTTCAACAATAAGTTGAGATTGTTTGACTTGCACCCCAAAAAGGTGCTTGTTATGTTTTGTGGCTTGTGTTTCCTCTTTACTCTTCATTCTTGTATCTTCACATCCTAGTTTCATGATTTCATTTGATTATATCTTTCATCAGTTGGGCAATTTTTATAGTGGTACCCACACTTTAATTGTTGATAGTTTCAATCCACCAGCTAGTGCTGATAATTTTCCAGACTTAGAAATTGTGTTTTTAACTAAATCATTAGTCATAAAGTCTGGTCTTTATTTTGTTTTCTTAGGTCTAATAAATTGCCTTAGTCCTTATTTCACTTCATATAAGCTCTTAGGAGCCTTAGTGAGTTATTATTGCAAACTTTGCCCACCTTTTTATATTTGAAAAATATATACATTCTTGGTTTCAAGGCCTTAGTCTATAATAATTTACCCCAAGCCTTTAGACCTTACATTTTGACTAAAAGTTTTCATTCAAAACTCAAAGTTTTAATTATGTACGCTACTAGGAAAGAGTTATTTTTACACAACACAAAACTCTAAAATTTTGATGGTCTTGTTTTCTTGTTTTCTCTACAATTCCATATAAAAATAAAAACTTTTTATATTAAAAAATTCTCATTTTTCTCTTTAAAAATTGAACTGAGATTTCCAATATTTTGATTCTAATTTCATTTTAGATGCCTTTCAAATCCAACCCCAAAGCTGCTTCTAAGGCCTTTAAGGGCAATCTTCCCAAGGCCAAAAAACCAAGACTGCATCTAAGAAGCAGTTTTCTAAGGCTAAAGCGCCTGCCAAGACACCTAAAACATCATCTGAACCTGAGGGAACAGTCCTACCTATCTCACTCTCCCTTTGTCTACTCCACATCTTATCCACAAGAGAAGTTATTCAACCTCAATCTTCACTCTGATCTCACCTCAGAGCCTGAAGAGGAAGAGGAGCAAGAGCAGGAGCCTGGTGCTCCTGCAGATGAGAAAAATAAACTCTGGGATCTTAACACTGTCCAAATATCTGCAATCAAAATGGCATCTTTGCTGTGCCCACCACGTACCTAGCCAGCTACCCCATAATGACTAAGAAAGGAGGAGCTAGCTTTGTTTACAAAGGCTACAGCTTCAGCTGTAACAATGAAAAGAAACAAATCCACCAACATCACTATAAATGTGATCATGTTGGCTGCCCTGCAAGGCTCACTACATATGGGTTCACCAGAATTAGGGCCCTTAATTTTGGCCATGACTGCAATGAACCATTTGATCCTTGGTATCAACTGATCTGCTGGTTCCTTTGCAAAGGCATTCTCATCACTTGGGACAAGACCTTCACTAAGGTTGTTAATAACGCCTGTAAAAATCTCAATACCTCCTTGCTTGCCTCTGTTGGTGACACTGTTAAATTACTGAGATGCCTCACTCATCAGAGGTATGCTCTGAGCACTGAATGTATCAGTGCAACATCCATTGACCAGTCAATATTAAATGAAGAGAAGAAGCTATCCCACCACAAGAAAGTTATTCCTCTTATATTATGACAATGTTAATGCAAGGACAGGGTTATCTGTTTTACAACCTCCTAAGGTTTGTGGAACCTTATCAAGTGTGAGATATGGCTTGAAGATGATACTTTTTTCACTTTCTCAAAGCTCTTCAGCCACCTTTGAAAAATCCATGAGCAGGTTGGTAATCTAGTCCTTCCCCTGGTTTTCTACTTCCTTTAAGAAAGAAGCAGGCTACCTTTGTCTGTGCTATTACAATTCTCAAAAACAAGTTGGATGAAATTATGCTCACACTTGAAGAGGAGCCCAAGGAGACAAGATGGTGCAAGAATAAGACCCCATTCTAGGAAGAGGACACAACCTAAACCAAGAAGCAGCCTGAAGCTTACCTTGTTACACTATATTGTGGCAGATTTTGAGCAGGTGCAGGCCAATGTCTTCATACAAATCTTCAAGAGCTCCCTCTGAATGCTACTTTCACTTTTTCCAAGCACTCTGCTGCTGCCTGCAAAAGTGCTCTAAGCCACATGGACTTGTTAACACTAATGTAAGTAAAGATGCCAAGGATGCCTTCAATTGCTTTGCTTCCCTTGCCCTAGTCATAAATTAGAGCTCTGATGCCTTCTACAAAACTCTTCTTCTCCACCCCTAAATCACTACAAATGAAGCAGCCTTTGAACCCTTTATTGTATATTTCAAACTCAGTGGGTTGGAGTCTTACAAGGAGCATGTCATATCCAAAAAGACAGTAAATCAATCCAATGGAACTGCTTCAAGAAGTTTAAAGACGGGATAATCAAGACCACCTCCTTCCTTGAAGGATGGTATAGCCAATTTTCTACCAGTGTCAGGGTTCAGAAGCCTAAATTTAATAAGATTCTTATTTATCTTAAAATAAAACAGGCAATATCTGTCTGCATGTTCAAGGCTGGAATAAAAAACAAAGATGCTCCCCCAAGCAGAGCAAAGCAGGCAATAAGTATACCAAAATCAGCAATGAAACTCTTGTCTACTATCCTAAGGATAGAAAGCTTGAGCATCTACAGGCCATTTATGTTGCTCTTTCTACTAATATATGAGTTTTTTACAATAAACTCTTGTAATTCTTATTTATTTTTCTTTTGGTTTTATCATTTTTCTTTTCTTTATTGTTTGGAAATTTTAAATGCATATTTTAACATATTTATCATAGATATAATAGTTAACATAGCTGTTTTTGGGTGCATTTTGATTTTTAGGCTTTATATAACCTTGTTGCTACTAATAAACCCCCTTCCTATTTCAGATTTGAAGTTCTGAGGCTTTTTTAAGCTTATAATAGTTTTTATTATCATTTTTACATATTATTTTGGTGTTTTTTGTGTTAAAAAATTCTTAAAATTGTTTGAATAGCTGCAATGATATAAATCAAAATGATGTAAGTACCATTCCTTTTGAGATAGCATTTTTTGAGATGACAAAAATTGAGATAGCAATTTTCAAGATGCCGTTTTTAAGATGGTGTGTCTTAACCTGTGTACTTGCAAATTACTTATTTGCACCACTGTTTTCCTGATGATGGAACCAAATATACAACACCTATCAAATGAGAGAGTCAGTAATACAGTAGTTTTAAAAGCTATGGCAACAAACAAAATGAACTCAGAATTAAGGGAAATTAAAAATATATGAATTTATATTGATTTACAATAGATTTGGTTTCATTTTAATTTTTCTTAAATCTGAGTTCATTTTTTTGTTGCCATAGCTTTTAAAACTACTGTAATGGTGTTGATCAGCTGGTGGTTATATGGTGTGTCATCAGTATTCAAAGCTAATGAACCAGTGATTTTACAGTGTATAATTAATCAATTTAATAATAATAAACTAGCAATTATATGGTGTAATATTAATACTTTAGACTCATTGAGCTGGTAATAATTTAGCATGAAATTTGCAAGATCTGATGGCAATTATTAGCCTGATTATTTGTGGTCAATCAGCCTAATATCACAAGCAAGGAGGTCAATGTAATTCTTTTTGACTTTTTTCTTGTTGAGAAACACCAAAAAAAACCCTTTCCAGAATAGGTGTATGATAATAGTTATGTTCTCTTTACCTATATAACAAACATATTGTGCTAACTGAAAACTATTGGTATCATCTCAAATAGATATAGGCATAAATATTTGGGCTTAAAATAAAATATCACTCTAAATAATAAATCCTAATCCTATTCAATATTGAGGGTTGCTAGTTTGGGATCCTTGATACTATAGAAAAAATAGGTTTTTAATGGGGTTGAAAGATGAATTGGTGGTTTGGCAAACTAATGGTACTTTGATATAAGGCTATCAATCACAGAAAATTAGTCATATAATTGCATAATATCTTAAATACAACACACCATATTATTGTTATATTGATATTGTCAGAAAACTGTAGACCATGTTATTTTGTCATCAGCCAGTTGATGTACTAAGTCTTCTAGCATTAGGAAAGTACAAAGAATCTGTAACTTTGGCATAACCTGCAGCCTGGAATACTTTGTTGTCATCATAAGTAGCCAGTCTGACAAGGCCCAAGGCCCAGAGTATTTGGGATGGTTCTTCCTACTTCTGGATATAGGGGCATAGCTTGTCTCTATATTTTAATATAGACTAGGTGGTTGCCCCGCCCAATGACAGGATTAAAGTTAAATTTAATAAATCAATTAAATGTATTTCTATTGTATTTTTAGGCTTGGATTACTTATCACATGTTCAATTGAATTTTTATTTGATTGCTTTATTAAAAGTTAATTTCAATTATATTTGTTTAAATTTAAATTTAAAATGGTATACTCCAAGTATAAATAAAAACTGAACCTAAATAAGTATAGTATCACTATTAAATTTAGTAATGATAAACTAATTATTTTAAAATTTAGTAATTGATTTTTACTATCTTTAAAAATTTAGAACTGATCTTCAGCTTTAAAATAAGCTATTGGACATCAAAATTGGCTTAGTATTCACTGAGATACATTGATTTTAGTTTTTTAGTGTGATTTAAAGTAAATTTAGATAATATCAAATCGAGTCCGAGCCTTTGATTATGACGTGAACCCGATTCCAGCACTTAACTATATATCTCAGCATCTAGAGCAGCTAGAGATATCATGTTTAGTACCATTTTGATCGGAATCATCTAAAAAATTGATCTATGTCCTCTAAATTTCATGAAAATCATTATATGGAAGTATAATTTTATCATAGTTAGTTTACTCCACTGATGTTCTTTTGGGATGAAGCTGTGCCAAGCAAGGTTTACTCTGAAACAATATGTAGCCACTTGGATCAGGTGATTCATCCAAGTGGAATGTTCTATTACTTTACTTTGGAATAGATCAATTCTAAATATCCAAGCCAACTATCTCTTACTTTAAACTAATGTTTGTATTTATAATTTAAACTGTATCACTTTAAATTGACCAAGCTCTCTTTTCGTTGTCAATTCAATCCTCAGCATAGAGCATAACCATCCAATCATATAAAAGGATCTCAAACAATTGCTGCTTCTTTTCTAATTTTGATCCATCCATTCAAGAGTCGGGTATTCTATACAGATAAGCCACTTTGATATGGTTGAATGGGGTAGCTATTAATTTAAAATTCAAGCAATCAAATACAAATTTATGAAACTTTGAGTGGCTTATATTTCAGCTCAACATGATTTAGACCACACTCCACTGAATTCAATCTGTGTACTCTCAAAGATGCATGTAAGGGATTGAATGTAAGGATGAGCCAAATTGAGCTCATGGCTTAACAATCAACTTTTAAAATCAAATTTAACTAAAAATTAATTCTGTCAAATCCCTTACGGCTTGAGCCCACTCAAGGCAACATTACAGACAGACTCAATTTTATGTATATTAGTAGATAATCATATTGTATGATGACAGTATCTCTTCTTTTCCACTAATATTAGCCTAAGAGAGGATCACGTTTAAGGAAATGGGACTTGGATCAATCATCAAGTCAATAAGGAATAATCAGTCTTTTATTCTAATGGACTGGCTTTAAGGTGGCCTGCCTGCACACATGCTATCTGAGTTAGCTCACAACGCTAAATTAGACTGAAGTAGCATTAGGGCAACACAGCAGGAGGCCCAGCCTTTTTGGGTGATTTTGACAGAAGCTTGCTTAACATCTTCCACAGATTGGTATCCTTTCTGTCTACCTGGGCCACTTCCAGGGCTAGCTAGCCAGTGATTGGCTACTAGTTCATGGAGATGATTGTTTCACTAAATCAGAGCTACTCTAATACAATAGGCTCAAAGCCTTTTTGTCATAGAGTATTTGGCCTGGCAGCCCAGTCTATTTTGGACTCTTCTAGAAGTGTTTCAGATGAGAGCCCATGTGATGGACCTTGTTCCAGGATTTAATTAAAGTTTAGAATAGTAATTATTATGAGAAGCATGTTTGAGGTGGTTGTTGAGGTGGAATAATTAATGAGCAGTAATTGCATGTTCCATTAATTAATTGCAATGCATGAATTTGTTAATGCCAGGATGTGATTTGGTTGTTGATTCATTGATCCTGCAACCTGCGGCCTGCATCATTCTATTGAAACCATTCCTAAGAGTGATTGACAGCAGGCCCGCAATAATTGGTTGAATCCGTTAATTAGTCAATATCCTAAAATCCTGACACTGACCAATTATTTTGGCTTAAAGAATTTTTTATTTTAAATTCAATTTCAATTTCAAAGTTTAAGTTTTAAGAAAATCATAAAAGATAAACCAAAATAACTTTAGGATTATTGACATATGGAAGATGATACATCCTGGCCATTTGAATTCGGATGGTTATCTCTAAATTCTGGTGTAACTCTTCAGCAACATCTGGGGCACATAAAAGAGTATACCAGCAACAATTATCATCAGGCCAGCTCAATAGGAGCTTAGGATGATTATGGGTCATTATGCAGACCTTGAAAAGGCCAGTAGTGGTAGTAAGATCAAGGGCAGCTAATTGGGATAGGCAGAGCTATAAAGAACAGGGTCACTTGTATGAGTAGCCAGTGAGAACCTTCTGGCACTCATTTTAGAGACAGTTACAGTATAATAAGGTACAGACACCTCAAAGCTCAACAACAAGCTCATAGTTATGTTCCTGGAAAGATTTTGGCTGTTGGCTAGATTGTATCTGGAAAATAAAACAACTTTTATAAGCTACCTTCTAATATTTTTTGGTGTGTCCTGATACATAGAACCTGTAGATTTTATGACATTGACAAGGATAATTAAGTTGTAAAGACATTAAATAGCTTAAAACTTATAAGAAAGCAGCAATTTTGCTTTGAACCTAGTTAACATTCATTAATACCCATTTTGGCAGCAAACCAATTGCCCAATATCTTTTTTATTATCTGCCTATTTTTGATCCAAATCACCCTCCTTATCTTCCATCCAGTTATCCCACTTGGGTTCTGGTCAAAATCTATTTGGCTATAAAAGATTAAAATATTATATTTGATAAATATATTCTTTAAAAATCACTCTACAAAGCTTCACCTAGGTTGCCTCCTCATCTAACCTAGGGAACTTTGACCTAAATAGTTTACCCATAAATACCCTACAAAAAGAGGAGACCTTATATGGAAATTAAAATCACTTTTTATTGTTATTTTCATATTATCTAATAGGAGTTAATCACCCAAATTCCTGTATTTTTACTCTATATATTATCATATTAAGCAGTTCAGAATTAAAGTATCCTTTTCCTCTATAATTAATTTATAAGTCAACAAAATACAAGTTATCAGTTTAAAAATGCCCCAAATGCCAAAATATTTGCCAATATTTTGATGTTGACTACTGAGAAGCATTTTTACCAGTTCATAATGGAAGACAACAAAGATAATATATTAACAAAGCAATTACAACCATTCTGGACCTAAATAGGAGACATTCAAACCACCCTAAGATGCCTAATAAGACCTAAAAAATATAATGTGGTACTGTAAATTAAGAACCTAAACATAAAAATGCAGGATTATCAAATCCTTGGTCCAAATTTTAAATCAATTTTGTGGGCAACTCAGCTGAGTGAAAATTAAAATATTTAATAAAATCAATCATTTAATTTGACTTTTTTTGATTTATTTAAATTGGAAAATTTCAAATCCCTTGAGCAGATAACTCAACTAAAAAAGACAAAACACAGCAAACAAATGCGGGATACATGAATCAGAAATGAAGGATTCTAATGTACAATTTGAGATTTCCTATAAGTCAAACAAATCATAGACATTATGTAAAAATTAAAAAATCCAAAATTGCAGGATTGTCAAATCTAAGAACCAAATTTTAAATAATAAAAAATGAGGTGAATTTGAAATAAATATACTTTATGGGTGTCTCAAAACGTATGCTAAAGGATCTAGAGTGGATTTTTGCTAATTATTTTAGGGATCATAAGCATTCTCAAAAATCACCCTATTCCATTTTAGGCAACCACCAGAATTAACTCATTCTTCAAGTTGTCTTACTATATGTTGACAATCAGAATTAAGAATACTTTAATGTTGACAGCATTGGAAAGTCAGAATTAAGTTTCTACTCATGCAGACTACTTAATGTTGACACTTTTTTAATAAGCAGAAACCTGTTTCCTGAACATTTTACTTAATAAAAATTAAGCTTCAAGATACTTTTTAGGGTAATATGATCATTTAGAATCCAAAAATAAAATAAAGAAATAACACAAAGCTATCTAAAAATATAAGAAACCCCCACTTCAAAAATAATTCACTATGAAATTAGCTATCTTTACTATAAAATATTTTTTCCACTTATAAAGGTAAAAAATTCAATATACAAAAAGGTACTCCATAAAGAATTTACATATTTTAGGAAAATGTAATAATCAGAAACAGTAATATAAAGTTTTTTCTATATTGAAAACTACAAAAAACATTTAGTTTACTAGTAAAATACCAATATAGGCCATGTATTACAGTCTAAAGCATCAAACTATCAATAAAAAATCAATAGTTTTATAAAAACAGTATCATAAATTATCAATGAGTTATTTAGAATAACTATTTATTTAAAAATATTATACTGAACATATAAGAACTATATAAAAATTTGGCAATACTCAATAAATTTAATTAAAAGCTAGACTGTGATCACCTGGTTGCCATTAAGAACTGTGGCAATCTTCTTGATGTATTCCCCAATCTCTGAAAGCTTATATTTGGCCTTGACAACGTCCTTGATCTTCTCTTGATATTGTTTCTCTTTGGTGGTTCTCTTCTTCTTGGATGGTTGGTTCTCAATATCTCTGATGGATGCAACAGTCTTCCCCTGTTGGACTTTGAGGTGCTCATAGAAGGCGTTGTATCTGGGCTTGATTCCAAAGGAAGAAAAGATATGCTTATGCCAGCCCTCCAAAGATGAAGTCGTTTTCATCTCATCCTTAAGAACTGCCTGATAGCAGTTCCAGTTGGCTTTGGCTCTGGGCTTGCTCTGGCGCTTAGTGACCTTACGTCCAATCCACTGTGGTTGATAATATTCAATGAAAGGGTAGAAGACATCCTCATGTTTCTTGGCATATTGATCCTGGCATAGGAGGTCAAAGGCTTGTCCAGTATGCTCTGGCTTTACAAAGGCTAGTGCTACAAACTTCTGAATTAAGAACTTGCACTTTACTGATTTATCTAGACAGTGGAGCTTGATGAGCTCAGGTAGACCCTTTAGTTGCCTGTTGACAGCCTGTCAATAATGGAAAAAACACCCCTGGACCTCTCCATCAAAGGTATTTATAGAAAGCGTTATACTGGGTAGTTTCATAGTTCATGATTATAGTTGAGGGACCAAGTGCTCTATCATGAGCTTCTTGTTCTGCAGCAAGGGTGACTTCATCATTTATATAATCATCATCTAGATTGGCTCTAGTGTTATGGACAGGTGGACTATTTTTATTATTGGGTAGGGCTTTAATGCCCTCCTGAAGAATTTTAAAGGCATTTGTGTAGATCTCTTCTGTTGCCCCAGGAAGCAGAAAGTAGGCAAGTGGGAGTACATTTCCTTTAATAAGGGAATGTACAACCCATAGTTGATAAAAAAGGCGGGGGCATACTGCAAAGGTACTGTCACATAGCCAGGTCTCTGAATCTCTTAACTGCTCCAGATTCTGTTGTGTAGCATAGCATATAATTCTTGCCTCTGCTGTAGGCCCATCATCATGTAAAAGGAATACCTGATAATCATTGAACATCTTTAGCTCATCTGTCAAGACTAACTCTCCTTGGACCATGGCAGATTTCTTATAGGGGAATAGATTACGGTGTTTATCACATATGTACTTTACTAACTGGTCGCAGTCAGGGATGAGCTTCAGGTTCTCATTACTTAGGTGTGTGGTGGCCTTAACTGCCAGATCAGAAGCATTGACGTCTTTGGAGACTGGAACCATTTGGTAGAGGTACCACTTTAGAAGCTTTTCAATAAGATTGATTGGAGCATTGTATGTGTGCTCTCCTTTTTCACTAGTGACTTTATCCCATCCTTCTGTGTTGATCCTGGAAGCACAGCTTCTATCTTCACACACATAGTGCTTGCTTCTTCCTGCTCTCCTATTATTGTTGCAATTGAAAACATAGCCATCACCAACTAAACTTGCACCTCCTTTGACAGACATTAGAGGAAAAACCAAGGGAACTTCTTTGGGAGCTTAAACTCTCCTTTGACGTTATATATATTGTGAACCTTTAGGGGGTCCCATGGACCATTTGGTGCTTGATGATAGTCAGACAGGTAATCATAAGGATCTTCTTTATTGATACTTGATGAGTAGGATGGAGGTGCAGATTCCTTGGGTGGTGGTGGGGAATTATCTGTAGTTAGATTCTTGCACTTCTTGGACTGAGATGAGCTTGATTCCTTGGGGCTTGATTCCTTTGAGCTTGATTCATCTGGGCTTGACTGGGGTTCTGGACTCTTATTATCTCTTTCTTCCTTGCTTGTTTAGTGGAACCTCATCTCCTTCTGATTGATACCAGCTTAGAGAAGAGGAGGGGTCAGTGGAGGGCTCTTTGCTTCCAGGGTCTGGGGTCTTCTCCTTTTTCTTCTGTTTCTTTGAGGGCTTGTTAGCTGATTTTTTGCTGGGGTAGGGACTTTGGGTCTTTCCAGAGGCTTTGGGTACTTTCTTGGTTGACTTGGGGTTCTTTTGTGGCTTCTTGGAAGATTTTTCCTACAATAATTAGAGTAGCGTTCATAAAGTAAGAATAATCAGTTGGAACTTGAAACAAATAAATAAATAAATACTTGCTTTATTTTTTAATTAAATAGTTTATAAAAGTATGGAAAGTAATTTTAGAGCTAGTTTATTAGTAAAGAATAGGAAAAACCCCATGTTTAAATAAAAATTTGACATTCTGGTAGTCACAATAGTCAAAAATATTTAATTTAGTTTTTAAGCATATGAAATGCTTTAATTTTGACTGTTGTCATACTGACAGTCAGCATTACACTAGAAAAACACTACTGTAAATTCAGAACCTAAACATAAAAATGCAGGATTGTAAAATCCTTGGCCCAAATTTTGAATCACTTTTGCGGGATGGCCTTTTTTAATTAAATTAATTCTTGGTGGTTTTATTTGGATTTTTAAGAATGCAGGAACTCATAGGCACTTTGCAAATCTCAAGTTGAACTGCATATTTCCAATGGACAAAATGAATTAACTGGAAACAGATTTAAAGTGTTCAAATCCATCAGCCATTTTCATTAAGTTTACTATATTTTTTGAAATTGTGGTATTGTCAAATCCATGAACCAAATTTCAAATCACTTTTGAATGGCACTAGTAAACTCAGATATTAATTGCAGGAACTGGAATCCAAATTGAATGTACAGTAAGTAACTAGGACAATTCAACCCAAATCAAGAAGCTCCTCTCTGGATGAAATCAAATGAAAAATCCAATCTCAACAACCATGTTTAGACATGAAATTAAGTGAAATGCAAAATTGTCTAAACTGGAAATGATGCAATATTCTGCACTCTAAATCACTAATATAGCAACCACAAAACCATATAATGATATATGAGCTACCCTCCTGATGATGCAGAAATTTTTTAAAAGTTTTTGGCCCCTGGCGTATCCAGGGGCCATAAAACTTTGTTTCAAGGAAGAAGGAGAGGGGCAAAGATAAACCATCAGTTTACTACACTATGTATTCATGTATTGCTATTAAGGATGCTTGATTACAGTTGATTTTAAAAAATGCTAATAATAAAGTAGAATTATATATTGCAATCTATCTTATCATGTTGTCTTTTCCTTGATTTATTGATATTTTATTTGCTGTTGATAATGTGATTGCGTTTAATTGGTTAGTTTCACCTCCAGTTGCCTTAGCAATAGGAAATCAAGTTGCCAAGGCAACTGGAGGTGAAACTATCCAATTAAATGGAATCACATTATCAATAGAAAATGAACTATCAACACATCAAGGAAAAGACAACATGATAAGATAGATTGTAATATATAATTCTACTTTATTATTAGCATTTTTTAAAATCAACTGTAATCAAGCATCTAAATTTTAGCCGTCCTAAAATGGAATAGGGTGCTTTTTGAGAATGCCTATGATTCCTAAAAAAATTAGCACAAATTCACTCTAGATCCTTTATCATCCCTTTTGAGACACCCATAAATTATATTTATTTCAAATTAATCTCATTTTTGATTTGAAATTTGGTTCTTGGATTTGATAATCCTGCAATTCCAAAAAGCATAGTAAACTTAATGAAAATGGTTGATGGATTTGAACACTTCAAATCTAATTCCAGTTAATTCATTTCATCCATTGGAAATATGCAGTTTGACTTGAACTTTGCAAAGTGTCTATGAGTTCCCGCATTTTAAAAAATCTAAATAAAAATACAAAGAATTCAATTTAATTAAAAAAGGCTATCCCACAAAAGCGATTCAAAATTTGGACCAAGGATTTGACAATCCCACATTTTCATGTTCAGGTTCTGAATTTACAGTATTGGGTTTAGTCTTGATGTGGAGAAAAGTAACAAATTGACTGCAAAAGAACCACTCTCATTATATGATGCAGAAAAATACATCATGTCTATCCCATTCATTTTGTCTCTCTCGTGAGGGAACATACCTTTGTCAAGGTCATAGAGACTAAGGAGGAAAATGATACCAATAAAAACCCGGTAGACTTTTACCTGTGATATAATATTTTTAGCAGCATCCAGTATTAGCAGGAAGAGTATCATGCCCATTGAAACATTTCCGGGAATTTAACTGATGGTTTCCAAGAGAAACTACCAGGACTTTCCTCTAATCAAGGTATTCAAAAAAGTTATCTTAAATATGACATGAAAGCATGTCCCATTTATCGGTTAAATAACAGTACCATATCGGCGACTTACTGCCTCTACCACGGGTAAATCCAATAGTTCTTCAAAATAGCTTTGATCTGCCATAAACAGATATCTAGTCAAAAGTTCAAATGTGTATGTTGCTAAGTTTTTAATTTTAACCAGATAAGCTAATAATTAATAGAAGTTCATGGAAATCTGAAAGTAGAACAACTAAGATTTTTTACTATGTAAAGTTCTTAGTTTATGAAGAAATGATATAGTTGACGATCTTTATGCTATCTATTAATGGGAGCGTGAATAGCTTTTTACCAGCTAAAATATAAAATTTTAAACCCTGAATCCATAATGATGCTAAAAAATTACTCATAAAATAATTATTCATTTACATAATACTTTAAATTAACCATAAGAAAGATTTTTAAAAAGATTTATTTGATTTAAATTGTAACTAATATCTCATTGGCTGCTTCTTCGTATAGCCACCGGATTTGCTTCCATTGTATTTGGTGCTACCAGCTACACCCGAAGTAGCTCTTTTACCATAGCCATTAGAAGATCCTCCGATAGATCCTGTACGGGAAATCACTCTTGGGGCAGCTCTTTTGCCATTTCCACGAGAAGAGCTAGATGATCCACTTCTGATTGATGTAGAGACAGTGCTTTTGCCATTACCATGGGAAGATCCTCCAACTGGTCTACTTCTGGCGATTCTACCTGGGACTGTTGCTTTGCCATATTTTTTGGAAGAGGGGCTGGTTGATGAAGTGCCCGATGTTGCACCCAAAGCTGCTTTTTTTGCACGTCCATGTGAAGTACTTCCCATTGATCCAACGCTGGATGTTACTAACTTTGTCTTTCCTTTTGAAGAGCCTCGAGTTGATCCAGCGCTGGAGGTTGTACCTGATTTTACTCTTTTTCTAGTTCCGCTTGAAGAGCTTCCAGTTGATCCTACACGCGTGGATGTACCCAAACCAGAGCTAATTCTTGTCGATTTAGATGAGCCTCCAGTTGACTGATTGGTTTTCGACCCACTTTTAGATACTCCATTGTCATGACCACTGGAAGAGCTACCAGAAGATCTCCCAGTTTTAGATGACCCTGCTTTAACCACATTTTTACGTCCAACAAAGGAGCCGCCAGGTGACCCAGAGGTTCCAATTGAACCTGAAACTGCGCCATGTTTGGTAGACCCAGTGTCTGTAGTTGATCCCGGGGAAGTTTTGACGGAACCTCCATGACCAATTGATCCATAACCTGTGCCTGCTCTGCCATAGTTGCCAGTAGCGGCAGGAGTGTAGGCCGCAGAACTGTCATAAGCGCGACGAAGAAGGGTGCCTTCAGAAGCAACGATAGAGTTTAAGCCAATGGCAGCCAAAGCAATAGTAGTAAAGAAGGAATTCATTTGATGCCTCCCTCAACAAACAATTGACTGCTTTTATACACCTTGGTTACATACTGCCATTTTCAAAGCCCAACTCTTTAGTCCTGGCATTTAGCTTAATGAATTGCCAAACCTGGCATTGGTGGCCGTATAGAAAAGATTTACTAAAATATATTTTGAGTCATGCTAAGCATAATTAGCTTTGAAAAGGGGTTCAAGCAAAGTTTGGTTTGAAGGGGATTTAAAAGGGCATGATGTGTAACATATTCTTTATTTTATATGGTCAATCAAAGCACGATCGAACTTTAATTGGACTTTAGAAAATCAGTAGCTTTGCCTTTATATTAGGATTTATGCACATCCCCTTCTATTTGCGTCCAATCTCAGTTACTTTTACTTTAACGATTATTTTAAATCACGGATTAAGGCAGTAAACCTACTTTTTATTAGTTGCCATTTTCTTGGAAAATATCATTTTCTGTTTTTACAGTATTGATTGAAAAAGGGAATTTTGGTTTGCTATTTATTATCAATATGCTAAGATCCATGAGTCCAGGGCTCAGCGCCAAGCCCATGATTTGTGGTGCGCAGGACCGCTTTAGTGTATTGCAGTTATTATGCTGTTAAATGCTTAAAATAGCGCATAATCAAATGCATCATATTGACGCACTGATCACAATCAATACAGGGTATCATAAAAAATGTTTAAACTAACACTCCCTAAAAATGGGGTAGAAAGATGTTCTGTAGATTATCGTTCTTTCAACCAATTTCCCGACAAACAACATTGCACACAGTTTTCCCTCGTTCTAACTAAATATAAATAAACAACGAAATTTCCGGCCTAAATCAAATCCAATCATTTGATAAATTTAAAAGGTAATAAAAACCAGATATTAGATTTAGCTTAAATTTCGACAACAAATAAAATCACCTAAAACTACTGAATTTTAATGAAAATGATTTTGAACTCTTAAAATGTGAAACTTTATTACTAAGTCAATAAAAAGTAATCAAATACCTGTGACCGTATGACAGTCACTGTTAAGTATTTAGCCAAATAAATACTCCAGAATATAAAGTTGCTCTGTTTTTGCTGTTTATTTTATGTAGATAGATTTGGCTAGAATTTTTCAGGTAAAGATTCCTGGAAACTTAATATCTATATTTAATAAAAGAACAGAAGGTAGTTTTGTTATATAGGCTGTACTAATCAACAAAATTAAGGCAAGATTGGCCTGATCAATCTTGGAGACTAGGTATCTCAAAAACAATTTAATTAACCGGGAAGGTTAATTAACAAATACATGAGGATATAATTAATGAGAATTTAATTATATTAGTTAATTACATTGAGTGTGTCAAGAGGTTTGGTTAAGGTTAACCATAGGTAAACCCCCAAATGTGGGTTAAAAGCACCGTGGTGGTGCCTCATTCAAGTTTTGAAGCATTTTAACAGGTTTTTAAAACACAAGAAAACCATTAAACACAACAATAATTAAATAAAGGCAAGGATGTATAGGGATTTTAGGTTTGATCATCTGGTTCCCAGTTGAAATATTGATAGCGGAGTTTTAGGATGTGTATTCCACAGGGTTTTGGCGCCGGGAGCTGAGGAAGCTCCATACCAAATTAATACATTGAGATGAATGGCGCCAGGTGACTCCTTCCCATTGTAGGTTAATTCTCATAGGCTGAGAATTACAGGTGATCTTTTGGGTAAAGATCTAGGTTTAGATGACTCAAATTTCATAGACCACATGATATGAATCATAGGTTGATTCAGGAACTGGAGGGGTTTTCAGCCAAATATACCCCAAATGGTATATAAGCAAAAACAGCTAAATTTTAAATATAGATATATATTGTCAATTTTGATGCTTTCCCCTCAACTACTTTTTAATTATCATGTCTTCTTTGCTATCATTTGAAAGAGCAAAATTTAGAGTGCTTTCTGTAGAGACTGCTGCTGCTAGGAAGGAAGTTCCCATCAGTTTGCTCCAGGAGGCTTGGGCAAGTCTGGAGGTCTCTAAGATAGCGCCTGAAGAATCTTTGGTAGAAGCAAAAGCGGCCTTTGAAGAACTATATACCAATTATTTTGCCAAAGAGGGAACCCTTGTACAAGGGAATAGAATTTATGCATGGGATTCCTGGAACTTGCTGTTAGGGTTTGATGAAATTTTACAACAAGTGAAGGATAGAGCCAATTTTGAAATTGAGGCATTAAGAAGTAGGGAGAAAAGAGTGTTGAAATTATGGCTCATTGGCAGGATGACAATCAAGTGTTATCTCATAAAATCTTCTCCCTGGAGGCAAAGCTCCTCAAAACTTTGTCACAGGAAGGTAACAGTAATAAGATTCAAGGGAAAGATAATGATAATTTTGACTGGTTGTACCTGGATCTGTCACAATACCTTAAAAATTATATACAATAAGATAAGTAAATATATATCATATGGAATACTAACAGTTAGTAAAACCTAATTCATGGGATATGAAACCCTCTTTGTGTATTTTATAATCTTATCCTACTTGTAGCCCCTATGCACCATATTTTACATTGTGTTCTTTATTGAGTTCATACTAAATTTTCTTAGAGGTGGGAGTTAAATATTTTCAATATCCCTATGAATCTTTATAGCCCTTTTTTAACTAATGAGGTCCACAAAAAGCTTTTTAGAAGATGGTTTGCTAACTACCACTTAATTAGAAAAGTGGATGTACTATCTTTTAGGCCAGAGGCTGTCTTGTTACCCTCATTCAGGCCATAATTCACTTAGTTCCAGCTGAATTTGTTCTTTCTGGGCCCATGTATCTTCTCATAAAGCTTCCTAGTCTACTGATCTTTGAAGCAGCTTATAAACCCAGCTATCAGTTCCTCATTGGCCACATTCATCCATATTCAGATAACTTCACTGGCTTCAAGAGGTCATCCTTACTGAGAAAGCACATGCCAGGGCACCTTCCAACTATCTTCTTGATAGTCCCTGAGATATATAAGATATTATTTTTTAAAGATTCTTGAGGGTCTTTATATTTCTAAGACAGGTGTTAAAAATTGAAGTAGTAACTTTGGGTTGCACATCCAAAGACTTCATTGAATGCTATTTATTGGGCAGCCTCAAAAGGAAGCAAGACTAGCTTTGGGTTCTTAAGTCTGATTGAGACAATGTTATCCTTGGGTGTGTTGCAACATCTTTGATTACTCCCTCTCAGAAAAGTGATTCCTCAAGTGATTCCCCAACTAATCATTAAGTCAGTGGCACTCTTATCTGTTGCCCATCTATTACGAGGATCAAAAATTTTGAGTCCTAAGAGGAGCATTACTTGGACAAGCCCCATGACCTCCATGACGTACAGCAACAATATGTGGCCTCTCATGATGCTATATATTACTCTAAACTCATATCAAAACAAATATAATTCTCTTCTCAATTTTCCCCTTTATCTTGTTTATTTTACTTTTCAGAAGTATAATCTTGACAGTGGTAGCACAGATAGTTTATTCATACCTATGCAACTCAAAGGAAAAATTCCTCCAAAGAAAAGAACCTAGCAGATGGCACTCCCCACCAGCTTAAGACAATACATAGAAGGCCAGGACGTCCCTACAGGGTTTGTTATCTTCAAAAATATCCTTGTGCCAAACAAGCAGTACAATTTTCTCAGTATTCAAGGAGTCCTGAATCCACCTCCATTCCCTGATGCAATCAAAATACCCAACATTGTATTCCAATGCCTACACTCAGCAGAGATTGGAACGTTCTCAGGACTACATTGAGAAAATGCCAACCTCTGAATTCAAAGTAAAAAAACAAATTTTCACAAGTGGGCTACCCCACAAACTCTGGGCAAGTGAAATTGCTTTACACATTACTGGTATTGCAACTGAGTTTCTAGACTTGTCTGCCAATGTATCTTATAATACATAGGGGGCGCTCAATGAGCCGCCCCTTGATGTATCTAACAACATGAATCAATCTGATGGTAATGTTGAACTGCGGGCACTTCTTCCTAATTAGGAGTGCTGCCAATTTGACCTGCTGATCCAGCACAAGTTATTCCTTGGCTTAAATCTTTACATGAAACATGCCACCCTCTTGTGGCCTTGTGGCTTTCCCCATATAGTATATTAGTCACAGTATTCTATAATAAACAATACCTTATTCTCATTATTCCTGTCCTTTCTATTGGACTGTTATCTTCCCTAACTTAAATACTGAATCCTCATTAGTTCAGTTGCAACAGTGGTAGCAGAAGTAGGTTTACAACCTACCTAAGATAAAAATTCCTCCTAGAAAGGACAGAGTACAGGCTGTATGACTACTCCCCGCCAAGAAACTTTCCTTCAATCCCTGAGGGGGATATCCCCAAGAATAATGTTATCTACCAGGACCAACTGGTACTTACAAGTGTATACAACTGACTCCTCCTTGGGTAGTACAACACTAGTGTCACTCTGCCCCAGTCAGATCTGTCATAATGTATGCTCAACCTTCAGTTGGAAACCTTTGCAGGTAGCATGGAGGGGGCCAAAATTGTCAGCTGGCTCCACTCCACTGAGACCCACCTCCATATCTGTCAAGTACCTGAGCCCATATGGGTTGTCACTGCTTCAGGCCACCTTACAGGGCCTGCTGCAGCCTGGTTCACCAACTGGGCCAGCCAAGAAATAGAAATTACTTGGGCGTTGTTCAGGGATGCCACAAAGTCCTGCTACAGTGAGACATTCTTGCCCATTGTGGTAGGGACTCCCCCTAGCTATCAAACAGACCAGATCCATCCCTGAATATCTTGCTGCCGCTCCAGAATCTGTAATCAACAGAAAGACATGCTCCTTACCTTGATAGTCAATGAGCTAAAACCCCATATCTGCAAGTGGGTTTCTGTAGGTTGTTGCACCTCCATCAATGACTGTTACAAAGCCATTGTGGAGGCCAATAACCAGGATTCAATGGGCTTCCGCAGATCCAATGACGCTCTACCTCAACCCTGCCCCGCGCCTGGCAGCGCTCACAATCAAGTAGGCCGCTGCCAGCCACGCCAACAAGAAAACGGGGTCAAACGTCCCTGCAAAGGGGAACTTCAGTTAGCACAAATCGAGGACCCAGGAAAAGCCTGGGGGTTATAGTTATGAGAGTTTCTACAACCCCACTTGACCCTCACTCTCAATCCCTCCTAGCAAAGAACCCCTGCAACTACAACCTCCACAAGGTCAAACCCTTGATGTCTTCCAAGTTCACAGTGACAATCCCATACTTCAAGCCAGTTTCTCTCCAAATAAAGTAATTTGCTTGACCTATCCCTTTTGTTTCTGTGGGAACACCCACAAACTACTGGTAGATACTGGGGCTGACCACACTATGGTGGACCAGACGTTTGCAGATACTCAACAGTTAGACTGAGTGCCAAGCAGATTCAATGCAGTATGGGTGGCTGATTCCCAAAGAGTTGCAATTACCCATGAGACAGTACCCTTCTCTGTGAGACTGGGTAACATCCAGGTTAAGCTCTCCAGACTAATCATGGCAGGGCTCAGCCATAATGTCATTGCTGGCATTGACTGGCTTTGTCAAAATTGTCCCTACATTGACTGGGATACATCTGTAATTACTCTCAATAGGAATGGGGTTGGTTTTCAGATATATCCCGTCAAAATGAGCAAGCTACTTCAGAATACCATCTTTGTCAGATTAACAGAAACAGGTGTATACAATTTCAAGGGGGGAACTAGACTTTGCTCAATGATCAGTCAAAGTTATCCGCGCAGAACCACCTGCGGCCCTCCCCTTGACCACGCCACCTCCACCAGCACTTGCTGCTCTCCTTGAGGAGTATAAGGATGTTTTCTGTGAAGCACTAGAACAACTACCTCCTTCCTGGGAGATCCAGCATGCCGTACAGCTACAAGGGTTGCTTCCCAAGGCACGTCCCCTCTATTGCTTGACACTAAAGGAAATATGAAACCCTCCGCCAGCACCTTGTAGACACACTTGATAAGGGCTTCATACGCCCCTTGCTTTCTCCTACGGGGCTGCTGTCTTCTTTATAGCCAAGAAGGACGGGTCCCTTCACTTAGTCACAGATTACCAAGCCCTAAATGAGGTGACAATTAAGAACAAGTACCAACTGCTGTTAATTGACGACCTGTTTGACACACTTTCAGGTGTGAAGGTCTTTAGTAAGATTGATCTCACTGTGGGGTACAACCAGGTCCGCATTGCACCAGGAGATGATGCAAAAACTGCCTTCCAAACACGCTACAGGTTGTTTGAGTGCCAGGTCATGAATTTTGGAATGACCAACACTCCTTTCACCTTTGCTATGTTGATGAACAAAGCATCTGAGGAATTGATTAGAAAGTGTGCTGTTGTGTACTTTGACAACATTATTGTCTTCAGTCAAGATCAAACCATGCACCTGCAACACCTCTGTGCTGTCCTTGACACCCTTTGGAAAAATTAGTTGAAGGCTAAGCCCTCCAAATGTGAATTCCTCAAGTCAGAGCTCTTGTTCTTAGGGCACACCATCTCTGCCCAAGGGATAAAGCCTGATCCTGCCAAAATAAAGGCAATCACAGGCATGCCACCTCCCACTGATGTAGGCCAGGTGCATACCTTCTTAGGCATGTTTGCCTACATGCGCAAGTTTATTCCCAACTGTGCAGAACTAATTGCACCTCTCACTGAGCTCTTAAACACCAAACAGCGCTTTTATTGGACCCCTGCCAGAGATCAAGCTTTTGAGACACTGAAGCAAAGACTTACAACTGTGCCTGTATTGCAATTCTCCAATCAGAACTGTCAGTAAAAACTCAAGACTGATGCCTCTGACAGAGCCATAGGGGGTGTGTTACGGGTAGAAACTGACAAGGATGTCTTCCTTCCTGTGGCATGCAAATCCAGGAAGCTCACTGACTCAGAACAATTCTACCCAATACATGACAAAGAATTAGTGGCAATTGTGCACTGTGTCAAAAAGTGGCACTGTTACCTGGAAGGGGCCACCTTTCCACCCTGGGTCCTGACGGACCATAAGTTGCTCCAGTACTTCAACACACAGTCCCACTTGACACACTGCCAAGCAGGCTGGGTCAAGCGTCTATCCCCCTACCAGCTGTGCATTAAGTACAAGCCTGGGAAGGAGCTTGTCATAGCAGACGCCCTCTCAAGGCTATACATAGTGTCTATCACTGGGGACAATGGCTTGGACCCAGATTGGCCAATGCTTTATCTCCGCCCTGAGGCAACTTGCTACAAAGGCCTTAACTTGGTCACCATCTCTGTTGAAGGACAACAAAAGTCAGTTCACCACCAATGCTGGTAATGTCTGCTGTCAGGCAGAGACAGGTGAGAAGACGCCTTACATTCCCACCACGCAACAAGGTGACACAATATTGTACTACCACCAGACCCTGGGTCATATTAGAGAGCGTAACTTCTTCAAGATCATGAAACAAAAGGTTTGGTGGCTGCGTATGCGTCAAGACATCATGGATCTCCCTGAATTGTGTGTGCTGTGCAAAAAGAATACGTCCAAACCTGCACCCCCCAAGTCTGTCCTGCCCATCAAGGCCATGGAACCCTTTGAGCAGTGGGCCCTTGTCATTGTTGGACCTCTCCCCAAAGACCAACTTGGGAAGAAGTACATCATCATAGCCATTGACTACTTCACCTGTTGGCCAGTAGCATGGGCAACAACTAACCACACCGCCACCACCATCACCTGCTTCACTGGCAAGGAAATTGTGGCCTGCTTTGGGCGGCCAAAGCGTCTCATCACAGATGGTGGCCCTGACTTTTTGGGCAGGTCATGAAGTTTTACTGTGCCAAGAATGCCTTCCAATGGATAGTCATCACCCCCTATCATCTGCAAGCTGTCAAAACCGCAGGCTCAACCCGCCAGCAAGGTTCCAACCAAGCGGGTTTGTGACCTGCAATCCAATTACCTGGTCATTCAAAGCCAGACTAGGAAGTCAGCTCAAATTACCAAATCCAACAACATGAACAGATGATGATCCTTCATGATGGATACCTTGTTTTGGCGCTTGACTCATTACCAGGATCAAGCCACCCCTCTTCATCATCCAGCCGTGTGATCACCAATCATGTTCCTGTTATCCTTGATTCACATGAACTATATAATCACTATCTCACAATAAAGATTATTATCCATCTTCTAAATATTTTCCCCGTGTAACTCTGCTAAAACAGCACAGTTACAACATTGGTAGCACAGGTAGGTTCTCCATCCTACCGTATCTTGAAAAAATTCTGCCTGTTGCTCGCACACGCCATGGCCAACACATCCTTGACAGAATTATGTCTGGCCTCCCGCCTGACTGGACCCTGTACACTCCTGGTACTGCCATACCTGATGGCTTTGTCCTGTACCAGAACACAGTGATCCCGCTACCCGCCTTCAACGCCATGTCTGCACAAGGTTTCTTTCAGGCTCCCTCCTCGATGCTGCAACCAGCTGACAAAAACACCATGCCCGCCTACGTAGCTCAAAGACTACAAAGTGCCGCCTTGGAACCTTTTGTCAGGGCCATTAACAACAACGCTGCTGCATGGATTCAGTCTGCCCAGAGAAAGCTGGCTCAGATGGAATTCCCACAGCAGTTTTGGATTGTGGAGATTTCCATTTGCCTGAACCATGACGCTGGCACCTGGTGCAACAAGTGGCACTAAGAGCACACCAACAAAAACTGGGATACTTTTAAGCAAGGCTTCCTGGCAAGATTCCTGCTCAAGGATACTGCGCTCATGATCATACACCAAGTAAAGAACCTGACCCAGACAGGCACTGTAAAGGAACTTACCTGCACCTACAAAGAACTCCAACTTTGTGCACCATCCAACATGGCCTTTGACACTCCAGCCACACACCTCATGTACTACAACACCCTCAAGTTGCATGTGATGAGACATATGAACCTGGACAAGGTGACCAACCTGCAAAGCTTATACCGTGAAGCGGAGAAAGTGGAGCAAACCTCCAACGCACTTCATAAGGCACAAACTGGGAAACAAGAAAGACCCAAGGATTCCCATCCAGGCAGTTGCTCCTCTCAACCACCCCTGGAGGCAACAGGAATAACACCAACCACAAACCCACGGGTTCAAATGGACATGAAAATGGAAACAATGGCCAGTTGAACCAGACCCATTTCTGTGTCACCACCATGCAAGGCAACCAAGACAAGGGAAAAGCCTGGGGAGAGCACTAAGCAAGCCAAGCTCTCCCCACGCAACTCCTGACTTGCCCAATGATGAGTACTGACCCAAGGACGTGGACCAATGCCCAATGATTCAAGTGCCCTCAGAGGACCTGGTACGGTACACCATTGCCAGACATCCCAATAAATTGATGTCCTATCCTTTCCGTTTTTGCAGTTACACAGGCTCAGCACTCCTGGATTTGGGCGCAGATTGAACCCTGGTCAACAGTAGCTTTGTGGATAAGTTCAAGCTGGCCACTAATCCTTTGCGGATTAAAAATGTGGTCCTGGCTGACAAACACCACATTGCTGTGACAGAGGAAACTGCCCCCTTCTCTGTCATGCTTGAGAGCCTCCACTCCACCATTCAAGGTCCCGTCATCAACTTCCCAAAGTTTGACATTGTGCTGGGTCTAGACTGGCTGCAAAAGAACAACCCTCACATAGACTGCGCAACCTCAGTGTTAACCATCAAGCGCAAAGGTGTCAACCACCAGATCTACCCTGACTCTGTGGACCAACTTCTACGTGACCATGTCTTTGTACACATCACAGAGACCCAGGACAACAAGAAAAACCTGAAAGCAATTGATTGGGACTCCTGCCAGTACAAGATCATACATTTTAAAGATCACCAGGATACCTCCACACCACAGGACCACAAAATTGTGGCCCGCCATCCAGAAATCTTCAAAGAAACGCTACCTGGACTGCCCCCTGAGAAACGCATCCAACACTCCATCCAACTAAAAGGGGCTGTTCCCAAGGCGCGCCCTATCTACAGGCTGACCCCAAATAAAGACGACGCCTTACACGCCTACCTCAAGGAGGCATTGGAAAAGGGACTTATCTGCCCCTCAAAGTCTCTCTTTGGGGCCATTGTATTCTTTGAGGCTAAGAAATACAGTACTTTACGACTGGTCACAGACTACTGAGCCCTAAACAAAGCTACCATTAATAATTGTTATCCACTACCACTGATTGACGACCTCTTTGATGCCTTGGGAGAAGCCACAGTCTTCTCCAAGATTGATCTGACAGCAGGCTACAACCAGATTCACATTAAGGAGGAAGACATTCCCAAAACGGGCTTCTTCATTAAATACAGTTCCTACAAATGTGTGGTACTCAACTTTGGCATGACCAATGCCCCGTCCACCTTTGTAACCTTCATGAACAAAGTGTTTGCGCCCCACATAGGCAAGCACACCCTGGTGTACTTAGACAACATTATTGTCTACAGCCTCTTGGTGGAACAACACCAGAAAGACCTAGAGGCAGTCTTTGCTACCTTAGCACAACACAAACTGTTGGCCAAAACCTCCAAGTTCCAGTTCCTCTGTGAGAAACTACCCTTCCTAGGACACATAGTCTCAAAGGACGGCATCAAACCCAACAGTCAAAAGATACAGGCCATCTGCAAGATGCCACCACCCAAGGACAAGTCGGAACTCTGCACCTTCTTGGGAATGATGGCCTATGTACGGCGCTTCATACTTGACTGTGGCGTTTTGACTGCCCCCTTATCCACCATAACAGGCGCCAAGTCCAAGTTTGTGTGGACCCCTAACGTGATCTCTGTTTTAGACGCCTCAAGGAGAAACTCACAACAGCTCCCATCCTACAATACCCCAAACGTCACAGGGAATACCAAATGGAAACTGATGCCTCAGATGCATCCATTGGGGGAGTACTAAAAATCAAAAATAATGATGGTGACTTCCTGCCTGTAGCCTATGAATTGCGAAAATTGACAGATGGCAAGTGCTGATACCCTATCCACAACAAAGAACTGTTGGCCATTGTGCACTGTCTAGTCAAATGGCGCTGTTACCTAGAACGCCAGGAAGAATTCACAGCATTAACTAATCACAAGTTGCTCATCTATTTTAAGACTCAAGCAAATCTGTTGTGCCACCAAGCCCAGTGGATGGAGCTATTGGAGAGATTTAACATGCTCATCCAGTACAAACCTGGGGCTGAGCTCTCCATGGAAGACGCCCTGTCCTGCCTGTATGTCTGTGCTTCAAGAAGAGAGAATGGGATTGACCCAGACTGGCCTCTCTTAGTCCTACAAACAAAAGATGAAGGTTTCCCCCCTGGCACAACCAACATAACAAAGAAAACAGTCATCAAAAATGAGCACCTATTTGCTGACATATATGGGACACTACACAGAAAAATGTCTGACAGTATGACCATTCCCTACATTCCCACGCATCAGCAAGTCAACACCATCCTACGCTATCACAGAGACCTTGGGCATACCAAGAGCCAAAACCTATATGAGTTCCTTAAACATAAGGCCTGGTGGCCAACCTTATATTGCAATGTTCAAGAAGCTCTAGACCAATGTGAGGTATGCAAAAAGTTTGCCAAAAGCAAAACCCTGCCAAAGTCAGTACTTCCCATCTGCACACAACTACTTTTCAAAGTATGGGCTCTTGACATTGTGGGCCCCATGCCAGGAAAACACAATGACAAGAAATACATCATCACTGCCATTGACTTTGCTACAAGATGGCCAGTAGCCCAAGCAGTAAAGGCATACACTGGCAATCACGTACAACAATTTATTGTCAAGGGGGTAATCAGCAAGTTCAGAAAGCCAGAACTCCTGATAACCAATGGAGGGAAAGAATTGACCTCCAAAACCATCAATGTATACCTCAAAAAAATGGGGTCAAACACACCATAACAACACCATACCACCCACAGGCCAATGGACGTGTAGAGCAGCTTAATGGTAGTCTCATGCAAGCCTTAGCCAAACTCACTGCCGGGAGACCTGAAGACTGGTATAAGCAGCTACCAACTGCACTACTTGTGTATCAAACCCAAGTGAAAAGATCCACTGGAAAAAGCCTGTTTGAACTGGTATACAGCACACAGCCAAATATCATTCAAGCATTGATAGGACCTAAACTGGAAATTCCAAGTGAAGTCCCTCCACGCTCAGACCCTCACATTGTAAAAGCTAACAGCAAACAAACAGTGAAGGAGAATGAACGTCTACAAAAAACCTTTATCCCCATCTGCAATAGACATGAGGTTGGGGACAAAGTTTGGGTCATGAATGTTGACAAGAGCAAGCTACAACCCAAGAAAGTGGGGCCAGCAATCATCCTGAAGGTAAACAACAATAACACTTACCTTGTGCAAGTGCTTGGAAAACGTAAGCAAGACAAGACCCTACACCATGATTGCCTACAATCCTGCAAAGCAAGACAGAAACAGAGAGAAACTGCCCTGCCCGCCACAGAACAGCAACTAGTTCAATACGGCGCCCGGGCTCCTGACAACCTCCCTGACAACCTGCCCCCAGAGGAGGCCAACCTTCAGTCTGGGGGGTGTCAAAACCGCAGGCTCAAACTGCCAGCAAGGTTCTAACCAAGCAGGTTTCTGACCTGCAATCCAATTACCCGGTCACTTGAAGCCAGACTAGGAAGTCAACTCAAATTACCAAATCCAACAACATGAACAGATGATGATCCTTCATGGTGGATACCTTGTTTTGGCGCTTGACTCATTACCAGGATCAAGCCACCCCCCTTCATCATCTAGCCATGTGATCACCAATCATGTTCCTGTTATCATTGATTTACATGAACTATATAATCACTATCTCATAATAAAGATTATTATCCATATTCTAAATATTTTCCCTGTGTAACTCTGCTAAAACAGCACAGTTACAAAAAAGCCAATGGACATGTAGAGCAGTTAAATGGCTCCCTGGTTCAACTGATTGCCAAGCTCTCACAGGATCACTCTAATACTGCGTGGACTGAACACTTGCCCACTGCTCTACTTATTTTACAAGCAAGAATCAACAGAGGCACCGGGTTCAGTCCCAGCACCTTGGCCTTTGGAACGCCGGATGGTTTGACAGGAGTGGAACAAGGGAGATTATGATCCACAGTTCCTGCAAAACCCCCCTTGTTACTGACCCCTTCCCTGAGACAGTGGCGCACTAAGGCCTGAGACATCAAAAACAAACAAATTGAGGGAGGGACAAGACATCTTGAGGCCAGATACGCCGTAGGAGACCCTGTATATGCCCTCAATCCTAATTCAGCCAAATTAGAGACCAATCACTTGGGACCCTTCAATATAGCCACGGTCTATGACAACCATACCTACCAACTTGAAGACACCCAAGGGAACACTAAGAAGCTTCACCACAATTGCTTGTGTCCCTGCTGCGCCATCTCCACACAAAGGTTGTTTGTGTGGACCTTCCCAGATCTCCCGCAAACTCCAATCCTGATGTCTGACAACAAGCAGGGGGTTTGCAACCAAGTTTCCAGACTTGTCTGCCAACGTATCTTAAAATACACAGGGGGTGCTTGATAAGCCACCCCTTGACGTATCTAACAACATGAATCAATCTGATGGCAATTTCAAACAACAGGCACTTTCTCCTAATTAGGAGTGCGGCCTTTTTGATCTGCTGATCCCGCACAAGTTATTCATTGGCTCCAATCCTTACATGGAACATGCCAACATACCACCCCCTTGTGCCCTGATGGCTTTCCCCATATAGTATATTAGTCACAGTATTCTACAATAAACAATACCTTATTCTCATTATTCCTGTCCTTTCTATTGGACTTTTGTCTTCCCCAACTAAAATACTGAATCCTCATTGGTTCAGTTGCAACACTGGGGCTGCCTCACACTTTGTTAGCAAATGTTTCAATCAACACCCTGGTCACAACAAAGACTGGGACATGTTTAAGAACGCCTTCCTAGAAAAATTTGCCATAAAGAACTCTGATGTTGTGATCCTGACAGAACTCAGAACCTTTAAAACAACAGGAACTACTGAGGAGTACATAGCAGCCTATGAAGAAATACATGATTGAGCTCCCAACACCATCAACTTTGATGAGTCTGGACCACAACTGGACCTCTACAATGGCCTCCCCATACACATAAGACATAAGTTTGATATGAGTTGCTGCAAGAACCTCCAAGATGTATTCTTGGAAGGGAAACAAGCTGCACAGAATCTGATAACTTGCATGTAAAAACAAGTGAAAAGAGATTCCCTCAGCAAATTGGGACCCTCAACCCAACAATAAAAACAACTGAGCTAATAACCCTCACCCTTGAGGCAGAAATTTTACAACTCAGGTTAGCCAGACAAGTACTGAAAAGCAATCAAAGAGGGAAAATCTCAGGGGAGTGCTTAGGTAAGCCACCCTCCCTCACTTTAAAAGATTTGTACATGACTCAAGAGTTGGACATGACTACAACAATCCAAGTACCCTCTGGTAATCCTATACTGTTTGCTGCCCAAACCGGAAATAAACTCCTCACTTATCCTTTCTTCTTTTGCATATATCAAGGTACAGAACTATTTGACACTGGAGAGGACTAATCCCTCATTGAAAAAAAAATTGCCAACCTCATGAAACTAACCAGAATCCAAAGTAATTTCAAGAGAGTTATCATGGCAGATAATAGAAGTACATCAGTAAACAGAGAAGCAAAACCTTTCCACGCCCAAATTATAGCCTGAAAACAACACTTAGAAGTCCTATCATACCAATCCCTAAATATGATGTTATACTTGGCCTGGATTGGATAAGAAAGACCAAACCTCATATTGACTGGGATAGTGCTACCCTCACCATACAACGAGGCAAGGTGCATCACCATGTTTACCCAACTCATCTTGACACACTTATGAGAGATCACACATTTTTGAAAATAATGGAGACAGAAGAAGAAACTGACCCCAGAAAAATCAATTGGAACACCTGCACATATGAGATCCTCCACTTTAAAATTGTAGAGACCTCACATGAACAAGACCCAATACTACAACATCTAATCCAATAATTCCCTTCTTTTTTCCAAGAAATGTTACCAGGTCTGCTGCCCTACTGGGGCATCCAGCACAAAATTGACCTCAAAGGGAGTATACCAAAAGCACCCCTATCTACCTTCTAACACCACAACAGAACAACAAACTAAAGGTCTATCTAGACAAAGCCCTTGAAAAAGGACTCATACAACCTTCTTAATCTCCTTTTGACATGACTGTCTTTTTGTAGCAAAGAAAGATGGAGGACTCCGCCTGGTCACAGACTACAGGGCAATCAACAAGGTCATAATTAAGAACATGTATCCCCTTCCCCTGATTAATGATCTTTTTGATGCCCTGGGGGGTCCCAGTTCTTCACAAAAAATTGATTTAACAGCAGGGTATCACCAATTCTGTGTTAAAACAGAATATATCCCCAAAACAGTGTTTTGAACTAAGTATGGCTTGTTTGAACGTGTCATCCTCAACTTTGGCATAGATAACGCCCCAAGTACCTTTTTGTTCTTTACTAATGAAGTATTTAAATATCACATTGGAAAAGGGGCTATTTTCTACCTTGGCTACATAATCATATACAGCCCCACTAAGGAACAACACTGGAAAGAAATCTTCCTAGTCCTTGAACCTTCAAGATAATCAACTCATAGCCAACCCCTCCAAATGAGACTTCTTTTCAACAGAGCTCCCATTTATAGGTCATATTATCAGTAGGGACGGGTTCAAGCTCAATACAGAGAAAAAAGAGCCATAACTAATATGACGCCACCTCAAAATAAGAGCAAGCTTTGTACAGTACTAGGAACAGTAGCCTATGTTAGGAGATTTATCCCTGACTGGGGCACCTTGAATGCTTCCTTATCTGCAATCATTAGCAAGACAATAAAGTTTTATGGACACTGTTTCAAGATCAACACTTTTGACAATTAAAAGAACAAATGTACACTGTTCCTATCTTACAATATCCCAAATGTGAAGGCGTGTACAAATTAGAAACCAACACCTTCAACCATGCAATAGGAGGAGTACTCCAAATTCAAACTACAGAAAAAGAATTTTTCTCTGTAGCATATGAATCAAGAAGGCTGTCTGACAGTGAGCAAAGATACCTGATAAATGACAAGGAACTGATAGCCACTGTCTACTTTCTAATGAAGTGGTAATGCTACCTGGAAGGTGCACAGATATTCAAAGTGCTAACCAACCACAAGTCATTGGTATTCTTTAATACTCAACAACACCTATCTAGACAACAATCTGAATATATGATCCTCATACAGAGGTACCCAATGATAGTTGAGTATAATCCAGGCAAAGAAACGCTTACTGCAGATGCCCTATAAAGGCAATATGTAAACATCTTCTATGCACTGATGGAGACCCCAATTAGCCCATGTTAATAATGGGGAATCTCCAGAGGGATTCCCACATGGTACATCAATAAACATCCAAGATAAAGTCCTCAAGAATAATTTTTTGTTCAAAAACGTATATGGTACTTTACACCAAATACTTCCAAATGGTGATACTGTATCCTACATCCTGTCAACACAAAAGAATAACACAATCCTCTGATACCACAGAGATCTGGGACACGCCTGTAGCAGAAACTTGCATGAGTATTTCAAGACACACTGCTGGTGGCCCAACATGCTGGACAATATCAAGAAAGTACTGGAACAATGCAAGGTCTGTGAAAAGTATGCCCACTCCAAGGCACTACCCAAGTCAGTACTACCAGTATCAATCACACAACCCTTCAAGGTGTGGTCACTAGATATTGTAGGACCAATGCCTGGCAATAACAAAGACAAAAAGCACATAATAACATCTATCAACTATGCAACAGGTGACCTGTAGCACAAGCTACAAAAGAACACAAAGGCAATGATGTGAGACAATTTATTGGAAAGGAAATCATAGGCAAATTCAGAAAACCTGATCTACTGATCACAGATGGAGGCACCAAGCTCAAAGCTGTTGACATAAATATCTACCTTGCCAAAAACATAATAAGACACATCACTGCCAGCCTGTATCACCCACAAGCAAATAGACAAGTAGAACAACTAAATGGCTCACTAGTGGAAGCCCTCATTAAACTGTCTTCTAAAGACCAAAACTTTAACTGACATGCTGCCAACAGCACTTATGGTGTGCAGTACTCAAGTCAATTGCAACACAAACAAAAGCTTATATAAACTTGTCTATGGGCACAAGCCCACCATTGTCACTACTAATTTAGGACCACAATTAAATCTACCCAATAAGGTACTAGCCAACAATGACCCTGACATACAACAAGCAGGAAAGACCAGCAAGCCAAGGAAAAGGGAACAGTTGAGAGAGAAGCAATCCTCTTTCAACAGGAGTGATTCCAAGTTGGATACAAGATCTAGGTTATTAACCACAATGCACACAAGTTGGACCCAGGCTTACAAGGACCAGTAATTTTCATGAAAATTAAACCAAGCAATACTTATCTCATCAAAGAAATTGGCACCCATACTGAGCTCAAATGTATGCACCACAACCAACTCTGACTGTGAAAAACAAGAACTTCACAATTTAACTCTTGAATACATGTTCCAATGCAAAACTGGATCAATAACAAGCCTTAATTCTCAATACTCTCAAGGAAATCCCTAAGGGTTTACCTTCCAGAACCCCGGGAGGATATTGCAACATCTTTGATTACTCCCTCTCAGGAAAGTGATTCTTCAAGTGATTCCCCAACTAATCATTAATTTGATGGCACTCTTATCAATTGCCCATCTATTACGGGGATCAAACCTGTTGAGTCCTAAGCAGAACACTACTTGGACAAGCCCCATGACCTACATTATGTACTTGGACAGTATGTGGCTTCTCATGATACTATATAAACTCTAAACTCATATCTAATAAAGTATCATTCTCTGATTAATTTCCCCTTTAACTCGCTTATTATACTTCCCAGAAGTATATACTCAACAAGAGGTACTTTCTTTTTGCTTGGGTTGTTGTTTATTGCTTTATCAATAATATTTTGTGTTTAATTGTCTTGGGTTAATAATCAAAGTCATTTTTTTCTTGTTAGGTCTTAAATTTAAAGTTTTTAAGGGTTCATCTTCTGCTTTAAAATTGATATTAAAAGTTTGTTTAATTCTTGGTGGGGTTTAGTAGGGTCATTTTTATAGTTTATGGGGGGTTTATTATTGTTATTTTAGTACACATTATACATACCTTTTAAAGCTTATTTGAGTTTAAAATAATTTCAACTTCAGAATTTTTGCTGATGAAGATTTGGTTTTATGCCACAGCAGTTTGCATATTATTGGGTTTATGGTATTTCAAGGCTTGTAGCAATTGATGCATCTGATTTAACAGAAATAATCCTTGTGAAAAAAATTTAGTTGGGACCAAAAAGGAGTCTTCTGGACCCCATTTTTGAGTGTTATATATTGAAATATATGGTTTTTAACTACTGATGATACTAGATTATAGCAACTTGTAATTTAAGGCTTTTAAATGTAAAACAAGATTCTTTATACCTAGTTAATTTTTTATTTTTCAAAAGAAATAATAACAAGGTCTTTTTATCATATGAACTTGTGTTAATTGATATAAGTTTTAATTCATTAGGTTTAATTGAAACTTTGGTTGTTTTTTGTTGGGAATAAATGGGATATCATTTTTGAGTTTCCTTTGATTTTAATTTGATAAATAGGAGTAAAGCTATATATTTAGGCCATATGATGGCTAATAGCTTGTGGAATTTAATAGATTGGGGTTAAGCCAAATTTAAGCATGTGAAAAACCATAAATTAATTTTAAAAGGGTTGTATCAGCCAATTTTGGTCATTTTGACTGAAAATTGGTAACATAACAAAATTGGTACAACACACCATTTCAAAAACGCCATCTCAAATTTAATTCAAGATGGCGTTTTTTGTGTTAGTGATTTTTAATCACAAAAAATAAAATAAACAATAAAATAGTTAAAATTTACATATACCTTTATAATGCAACATCTTGAATTTACACCATCTCAATTCTGTCACTTCGAGTCAGATTAATTAAATCTTATTTCACTAACTTTATTTACATATGAAATCACTTAGTGTGGGGCATATTGACGCCATCTTGACTTTATGTCATTTTGAATTACGCCATTTATCTTAAACTAAAATAAGCTTATACCCAAACTAAAACAAAGCCTGTGGTATAGTGCCAGAAGATGTTCCTATAGTATTAATCTAAGACACTTATAATAAGAACAACCTAAATAGACGCCACTATGATAGTACTTCTAGTGATTGTCATTGCTGGGTAAAAAAACCAGTTTTGTTATATGTAATTTATAACTTTATTATACATGGATATGTTGATAGGGTTTTCTTAATAAAATATTTTTATAGTGATTTTAATATGGAAGGGGGTGATTACACCATTTCAATTTACGTCACTTCAAATTCCACTGAGTTTCATATCACCCAATTGCTTCAATGCGCACAATGGATGGGGGAAAATAAGGGGAAATTACCTATGATGTCAGGCTACGCTATATCAATTCCCCACCGCAATTCTTGCTTTCCACTTTTCAAAAGTATATATTTACGTCAAATACCATATTAGAAAAAAATGTAAGAAAACATATGAAACTTTAAAAATATATATTTTTTATCTCCTCTAAACAACTGGGTACTTTTTAACCCCAGTTGTATAATCTAGTTTTTGAGAAATTCAAGATTTACTCTTTGGCCCGGTTGAGGTAGCTCCACTGTAGATTTGTTAATTTAATATAAAAAATGGTCAAAAACACTATGTTTTTGAGCTACGGCACCTCAATTACATCACTTCAAAAACATCATTTTGAAAGCAAGTTTTCAGTCAAACCTCAAAGTTTTGCCTACTTGCGTTACTAGTAAAAAATTATTTTTATAGAATAAAAAACATTGAAATTTTGATAGTATATATTTTTTGATTTCCTCTACAATTCTATGTAAAAAAATTGTATTTTTATATTAAAAACATTCTCATTTTTCTCTTTAAAAACAACCCCTAAATTGCTCATATTTTGATACTAATTCAATTTTAAATGCCTCCCAAGTCAACTGCCCAGTACGCCCAAGGCCTCAAAGTCCAAAATCACTCTGCCCAAGGCCAAAAAGGCCAAGACAACCCCAAAGAAGTAGCCTTATAAGGCCAAAGCTCCCCCCAAGACCCCAACTCCGTCACCTTAACAAGAGGGAAACATTCCTACCCCTCCCCATTCTCCATTTGTTTACTCCCCCTCTGATCCTCAAGAGAAGTTGTTCAACTTCAATTGCCATTCTGACCCCACTTCAGAGCCTGAGGATGAAGAGTAGCAGGAGCCTGAGCCTGGTGCTCCTGAAGATGAGCCAATTGAGCTCTGGAATCTTAACTCCATCCACAATATATGCAACCAAAATGGCACCTTTGCAGTGCCAACAACATACCCTATCAGCTATTCAATTATGACAAAGAAAGGGGATGTCGGTTTTGTCTACAAGGGCTACAGCTTCAGCTTTAATAATGAGAAGAAGCCCATCCACCAACATCACTTCAAATGTGATCATGTTGGCTACCCAGCAAGGCTCACAACTTATGGGTTCACCATATTTAAGGCACTTACTGTTAACCACAACTGCGCCAAGCCTTTTGACCCTCTCTATCAACTTATCTGCTGGTTTCTTTGCCAGGTTATCCTAACCACAAAGGATTAAACTGCAACTGAGGTTATCAACAATGTGCTCCTTAATTTAAATGATACCCAACTAGCAACTGTTGATGGCGCCTCAAAACCACAGAGATATTTTACTGATCAAAGATATGCTCTGAGCACTGAAGGCATCAGTGCAAGCTCCATTGATCAATTGATCATTACTGAGGAGCAAAAACTATCTTGCCATGAAGAGAGATTCCTCCTCCATGATGATGGTCAACATGCCCCAGAGTGTATCATCTTCTTTGCAACAAGCCAGAATCTGCACAACCTCCTCAAGTGCAAGACCTGGCTTGCAGATGGCACTTTCTCCACCTGCCCAAAGCTCTTTAGCCAGCTTTGGAATATCCATGGGCAGGTTGGAAATCTTTTCTTCCCCTGGTCTTCTTTTTCCTCCCAAATAAGAAGCAGGAAACCTATGTCCAGGCACTCACAATTTTAAAGGCCAAACTGGATGAAATCCTCCCAACAATTGAAGAGGAGCCCAAGGAGACTAGAGGGCGCAAGAAAAAATCCATCTCCCAAGAAGAAGACGCTCCCACCCCAACCAAGAAAAAGCCTGAAAGCCTTCTCTACCACAAATATCTGGCAGTGGATTTCAAACAGGCTCAGGAAAATGCCTTTATTTGTGTCTTTAAGAGCTCCCCTCAGGGATGCTACTTCCACTTCAGGCAGGCACTCTGTCACCGCCTCCAAAAGCTCTCTGACCTCCATGAGCTGGTCTACACTGAAGGTACCAAAGAAGCAAAGGACGTTTTTAATTGCTTTGCTACCCTTGTCCTTGTGCAAAAAGAGGAGACCAATGCCTTTTATGATGCCCTCCTCCGCCATCCCTATATCATAGCCAACCAGGCAGCCTTTGCGCCCTTTATTGAGTATTTTGAGACTCAATGGGTTGGCATCTTCCAAGGAGCACACCACATTAGAAAAGGCAGTGACTCGATCACCTGGAACTGCTATAAGCAGATCAAAGACAGGTTGATCAAGACCACCTCTTCCCTTGAAGGGTGGCATAGCCAGTTTGCTACAAGGGTTAGGGTTCATAAGCCCAAATTCCATAAGATCATGGTCCACCTCAAAACCCAACAAGCCATCTCTGCCCGTCTCTTCAAGACTGGTATGAAGACCAAGGGTGATCCCCCCAAGATGACCAAAGTGGTGAAATAAGTACATTGAAATCAGCAAGGTGGTCCTTGCCTACTATTCCAAGGATAGCAAGCTTGAGCATCTCCAAGCTATCTCAGTTGCTCTTTCTACCAATGTTTAAGCCTATTTGCAATAAACACTCCTTTATTTTCTCTCTTATTTCCTTTAATTTTATTATTATTTTAGTTTTATTTAGTATTTGGTAAAATTCTATGCTTATTTTAAAGTATAGTTTGTAGTTAAAATAGATGGAAATAGTTGTTTTTGGGATTGTTTTAACTTTTGGGCTTTTCACAACTATGTTGCTACTAATTGACCCCATTTTTTTATTGCAGATTTGGAATCCTGGGGCTTTTTTAAGCCTTGAAATGTTCTTTGAATTTTTATTTTTGGGAATTTTTTGGAGTTCAAAAAATCTAAAATTTTAAAACCTGTTTTTTCTTAGCCAAAATGCCGTAAATCAAAATGGCGTTTTTACTACTAAATTGAGATAGCAGAAATTCGAGATGCTAAGGTTTTGAGATGCGTTTTCAAAATGGCGTGTTGTACCACAAAATTGATGGGATTTCGTGTCCTGTTTTTTGTTCTAAATCAACTCTCTTATTGATCTCTGATCTTTAGGGTAATAAACTAGATTCTTTAAAACTTCGGGGGAAATGTTAGCTACTGATCTGACTTGTTTTCAGGAAAAAGTGTTTTGGAATCCTGAAATATTTATTTGTTTATACAGTCGAATTAAAATAAAAAAATAATCAGATTAAAAACACGTTTAGAAAGCCTCTAAGCATAAACGTTTGATCCAGCAGTACTTGAATCAAAATAATGCATCGTGCGAGATGCACTTTTGCTGTAATAAAGTTCGTAATGCCAGTATAAAGTACAACATAACCGTTAGTATTTATTAATTCATTTTAATTTTTATACTGGGTTTGAGCACTCTGTAATGCAAATTATGTCTTGTGGCATAGGATTCATCATAAGAGTAAGGGCTTCTGATTTTTCACTGCATTGAAATATGTTGCATGCCAAAGTTCGCTTCCTTAGACAGATGCGAATAAAGAAATATAGAATTTCAAGCACTGCCATTCATTTGAAATCGAAAATGCTCTTAAATTATACCAATGCCAGGTTTGGCAATTAATTGGATCAGAATGTCAGATTTCGAGGGGTGAACTTAGGGAAGGCACGTCAAATTGTGGGGTATAAAAGTAATTGGTGCCAGCTGAGAGAAGCATCAAAAATGAATTCCTTCTTTACTACTATTGCTTTAGCTGCTCTTGGCTTTAAATCTGTTGTTGCTTCTGACGACAGCCTTCTTCGTCGCGCTTATTACAGTCATGCGCCCTACACTCCCGTCTCTACTGGAAACAAATATGGCTCCGTTAAACCCTCTTCAGGATCAACTGCAAGCACTGGATCAAGCGGTTATGGCTCTGTTCTAGGTGCATCTAAAGACCTTGGGTCAAGTGGAGGCTCTTTTAGCTGGTTTACAAGCAGTGGAAACAGAGTGTCAGCTGGAACTGGAGGAACAACAGGTGGTATTTCCATTGGATATAGAAGAGGTCCTAAAGTTGTTGGAACAAGTGGAGGCCCTTCCAACTGGTTTACAAGCAGCGGAAACAGGATGTCAACCGGGACTGGAGGAACAGCCAGTGGTTCTTCCATTGGATATAGAAGAGGTGCTAAAGTGGCTGGCTCAACTACAGGCTCATCGAATAGGTATGGCAAAAAAGCTACCTTTGGTGTAGCATCAAGTACAGGATCAGCTGGGGCCTCTTCTAAAAGCCATGGTAAACAAGCTGTCTCAGGTACAACGCCAAGCACAGGATCACTTGGAAGATCTCCCCATGGAAATGGCAATGGAGCCTCCTCAAGAGTGACTTCCCATGCAGGATCTTCTGGAGCTTCTTCTCATGGCTATAGTAAACGAGGTACCTCAGGAGCAACTGGTGGTATCAGAAAAGGTGTGAATCAAAGTCGTGGCTATGAACAGAAGCGTGGAATGTACTATTAGAACATTACTTAAACATTTAACACAGCCTATTAGCAAATAAATTACTTTTGCAAATAACTTAAGAGAATTTCAATGAATTTTAAAATATTTTCCCCTAGCTTTTTTGTCTTTCAAATATGGCATCATTCTTGATTTATTTAATGATTCAAAACATACAAGCAAAAGAAAAACCTTGTATATTCCAAGCTTTGAATGTTTAAATTTGAAGAACCTTTTTTAGTTTTGGAGGTAGATTCTAAAGCAAATCGAGTACAGATTTTTATTAAGAGTTGTATTTTTTACATCTTTTTAAAAAATTGATAAAAGGTAATACACTACTTTTGTTGTTCAGATTCATTGCTAAAATTTAATTTGTCTAGGATTATTTCAAAAATAAGGAGTAACTTAAAATTTTTAGTAGCAGTTATGGGGCTTTTATTTTAAAAATAACTGGTGCAAAGTAAAATTTCAACAATTTTGCTACTTTTAGTAATTTTTATCCAGGAGTTGGTTAATCCTTTTTGTAATGAATAAGGTATATCTTGAATATCTTTTATAGCCTATCACACTTTTGTCATGCAACAATGATATGGTATTATTTTTATTTAGAGTGTTCTTTTTTATGTGCTTAATTTTTAAGACATATTGAGCCAATCCTAAGAACAGATATAAAAGGGCTAGTAACTTATAAATAAGGAGTGAAACTCATTCACCTCAGGAATAGTGCTTCACATAATTGGCCAACCATATCGGTGAAAGCCAAAACCAAAACTGTATTTTCTTATTCTAAAATAAAAATTTTGTATAGTCAAGAGATTTCTTCCTGGTTCCCTTAAAATATGCTAAAGCAGCACCATATGAAAATTTATAATATTCTTGCTCAGGTAGGTTACTCCTTCTATTTTTTGAAAAAGTTAAACTTCCTTCACATATGTTGTAAAAGAGAAGACTTAAAATTTTATTATGGCAGTTATCCAGTTAGGTTGGATAACCTACACTGCTAGCACTGCTGTCACAGAAGAATACATCATTTATTGAGGCATGAGTGTACCACTAGCTGAGTTCATTACTCTTGGTACAGGGATTCTTTCAGATGCCCATGTCAACTTCTCAACAGCATTAAGAACCCAACCAGATTCAAATACTGGCCCATATAGCATAGCAGCTATATAGTGTCATCATGAGATAATCACTGGTGCCAATGATGACAACACTGCCACCTTGATGCCCTCACAAAATTAAACTAATACATATGAAATCTCCTAAGCCATTTAATATTGCTGATGTCTCCATTCTACTCACCCATGATAATGGAACCTGGTGTTATTAGTGGCATGAAGAAAGTCTATAAAAGTGAGGAGCAGCTTCAAGGCTGACTCTATATAGCTTTATTTGTTTTACACAGCCCCATTATATCAAGAGAGATCAAAAACCTTGCTTAGACAGGAATGATAAAGTAACTAACCAGATCCCATAAAGATATACATCAAGATTTACCTCCCAAAATGGTATTTGATAACCCTTTCATGCATATTGATTACCGCCATGCAATAAAGTCCTGTGTGATGAAAATATAGACTTCAAGAGCTGCACAGATCTGCAAAGCCTGTACTTGGAGACAGAGATGGCTTAAAATACTTCCATACAATTCCCAAGACTAAGATCTAAGGAATTAAAGTCCAGCCTTCAAAATAATCACAGTCATGGTAACAAATTCTCTACATACCCTGCTCCTTATAACAATAACCAAAATAAGACAACCGAATCTGACCCCAAAAATGGCTAATCAATTATATTCTAGTTCAGATTTACACAGTCAATGAAAATGTATACCCATGCTGAAGGAAGATTGAGAGATGGGGACTAAGCACTTCAATCTCTTCTTAGCCTCTTCCTGACTTCCAATGGTAATATTACCCCCAGATAATGTTAAAATCAAACCACTATCCAAGTTGTCATGGTAATCTAACTAGCTGCAAACCAACCCAATAAATGGGTGCACCATCCTTTCCAATTTCAAGCTACACCAGGTCCACCCTCTTGGATTAAGGTAACAGGTAAAATTCTGGTGGATAAAGGATTTTTAGAGAGGGTAAAACCACCCATCAGCCCTGCATGAGTAAAAATGTGGTCATAGCTGAAAAATCTCAAATCAATCTTTTCTGTGCTATAGATCCAGTCACTGTTGGACTAGGAACTCTCAAATCCGCCATAAAGAGGTTTATCATCAAATTTCTAAAACAGAAAATATTTTGTGACCTAGAATGTTTGAGATACAAAATCCCTCATTTTGCCTGGGCAGCATCAACCCTAGCCATAAAAAAGGCTTTGGCCATTAAATGGATCCAGACACCACTTAACAGATAATTCACATCAAAACCCTTGTCTGCATCACATAAGCACAAGCATATATGATAAAATTCAATGAAGCACCTGTATCTATGAGGCAGCTCACATCAAGTCAGTATAAACCACTTCTGGCAGCTGGGGTCACAAAGCTTTCCAAGCCAACCCAAAATATTTTAAAGGAGGCATGTGTAGTGCAACTGGCCTCCAGAGGCTACCAAGGTGTGTCCTGGGTCAAATCTAGGGTCCAGCTGATTAGAGCAACATTTTTCAGATGAGTTAGCTATGCAGAAAGTGATATAATGATGGGATTCTCAAACTCTTCTAACCCATTTTTAACAAGAATCCTGGCATCTTGAGCATGTACCACAGTATCTGCTTGTGTTAGTCCATTATGGGGTTGATACAGTTCTTATAATAACTCTGTGAACTCTCTTTGACAAAAATCTTGCCCTTTGGTGAAATATTACCCATTTTTAAGCCTGAATCATTATTTATCTGGAATTTGGTTATAGGTCAAATGTATTCAACACTGTCTATACTGCTCCATCTGATCAGGATTAGGGTATTATATACTAGGGGATTTCACCATATTATAAAAAACGTTTTCCAGGTGTTACAAATGTCCATATTATTGCTGAAGAAAGGCCTCCTTAGAAACCTTCTATCATGGTGTATTACATTTTTTTACTTTTTTTACGACTGATCTATGATTCTTTAGTCCTTTATCACTTTATATTAGATTTGATCTATCAGTTCTGATTAATGGCAAGGTTTTTTCACCTCTTCAATCCTTACATACCTCTAGTTCCACTGTCTAATCTCTGGTATATTGCCTCTTGATTCAAGTTTCTCTTCTTTAGGATGTTTCCTCAGAAAGCTTAAGCAAGTTCTTTTGGCCTTCTTTCTAACATGGAATAAGCTTTAAGTCTAACCTTAATAAAGCCTAAAAATTCATATAGCTTTTCTTTAATATTCTATTAAGCTTCAGTTTTCTTCACCAATGATCTCCATTAGTAGAATAAGCCCCAAGATTAACCTATTTGTGACCGTACAATAGTCACTGTTGAGCATTTAACCAAATAAATACTCTAAAATATAAAGTTTCTCTGTTTTTTCTGTTTATTTTATGTAGATAGGTTTGGCTGGAATTCTTCAGATAAAGATTCCTGGGAACTTAGTGTCTATGTTTAATAAAAGAACAGAAGGTAGTTTTGTTAGTTAGGCTGTACAAACCAACAAAATTAAGGCAAGATTGGCCTAATCAATCTTGGAGACTAGGTGTCTCAAAAACAATTTAATTAACCGGGAAGATTAATTAATAAATACATGGGAATATAATTAATGGGGATTTAATTATATTGGTTAATTGCATTGAGTGTTTCAAGAAGTTTTGTTAAGGATAACCATAAGTAAACCCCCAAATGTGGGTTAAAAGCACTGTGGTGGTGCCTTGTTTGAGTTTTGAAGTGTTTTAACGGGTTTTTAAAACACAAGAAAACCATTAGATAAAACAATAACTAAATAAAGGCAAGGATGTCTAGGGATTTTAGGTTTGATCAGCTGGTTCCCAGTTGGAACATTGATAGCTGAGTTTTGGGATGTGTATTCCACAGGGTTTTGGCGCCAGGAGCTGAGGAAGCTCCATGCCAAATTAATACATTGAGATGAATGGTGTCAGGTGACTCCTTCCCATTGTAGGTTAATTCTCATAGGCTGAGAATTACAGGTGATCTTTTGGGTAAAGATCTGGGTTTGGATGACTCAAAATGTTATGGACCACGTGATATGAATCATAGGTTGATTCAGGAACTGGAGGGGTTTTCAGCCAAATATGCCCCAAATGGTATATAAGCAAAAACAGCTAAATTTTAAATATAGATATATATTGTCAATTTTGACGCTTTCCCCTCAACTACTTTTTAATTATCATGTCTTCTTTGCTATCATTTGAAAGAGCAAAATTTGGAGTGCTTTCATGTAGAGACCGCTGCTGCTAGGAAGGAAGTCCCTATCAGTTTGCTCCAGTAGGCTTGGGTGAGTCTGGAGGTCTCTAAGATAGCGCCTGAGGAATCTTTGGTGGAAGTGAAAGCTGCCTTTGAAGAACTGTATTCCAATTATTTTGTCAAAGAGGGAACCCCTGCACAAGGGAATATAATTTATGCATGGGATTCCTGGAACTTGTTGTTAGGATTTGATGAAATTTTACAACAAGCAAAGGACAGGGCCAATCATGAAATTAGGGCATTAAGAAGTAGGGAGGAAAAGAGTGTCAAGATTATGGCTCGTTGGCAGGATGAAAACAAAGTGTTGTCCCATAAAATTGCCTCCCTGGAGGCAAAGCTCCTCAAAGCTTATTCACAGGAAGGTAATGGTAATAAGATTCAAGGGCAGGATAATGGTAAGTTGGACTGGTTGGACCTGGATCTGTCACACTATGATCATTTTCCTATCCATATTAAAGCTCTTTGCTTCCATATTCAAATTCTTGCCAACCCCTAAATAGGATATCAAAGTTTCACCAGCTAGGTGTTAATGTTTTTCCATTTGAAGAGCTAAAGTTCCCATGGTCTGCCAACGCTCCCCAAATCTAACCAAAATTTTGAAATCATAGCAAAGTGTCTAAGAAATGTTTCCCTGAAGGGAGTTCCTCTTTAATAATTGTAGTAAACTACCTTGTAGAAATGTTTCAAGTTGCTTCTTAACGCTTACCTGGGACACCAAGATCTTTCAGTGATGGACTAGTACACACTACTCATCCACTGCTTAAGGCAATAGTGGTTTCCTCCAAAATATTTCTTAAATGGTCTAGTACCACTGGCATCCCTTTGACCTTTTATCAACATGGTTATCCTGGTATTTAACGGTAGAGTAATCAACTCCACTTCCTAAGCACCCCCAAGATATTTTGTTTGGCAACTACTTCTCCAAATAGCTACCTAGTGGTAGTCTTAGGCTTTCCATTCTTGCACAGTACACTCCTATTTTTTCTCCCTAAAGCTACCCTAAATAGATGGAAGGGGAAACACTATTCATTATGATTGGGCACCCAAACTGTATTTTTTCCCAATTGGTCTCATGATTTCAATACTGTATGGTATATACAACACAGGGATCATCTTCATTCTTATAAAATAATAATATAAACCCTCTTATTAACACCTAAAAGGCCTGAAGATCAAAACACCAAGAATTTTAGCTGTGCAACAAGCAATCAAGGCTAATCCACTTTCATTAGACAACTAACCTTTTTGGCCAGCATTGGCTCACACCTGCAACACTGGCAAAGCTGTGCTTAATGTAGCACTTTTCACTGGGTTTTTAAACTGTCAGAACTCCCTTGAGCTATTTCTGACTTTGAGTACCCTTGAATAATTTTTATGGATGTGGTTTAATAGTTCATAACCACCCAAGAGGCTGCTGATAGACTTTAAGAGTTATATGCAAGATGTGGACCATAATTGTGTTGCAAGTGAATTAAAGATATCTCAGTATTGATGATGGGGAAGATAGCAGTTCATAAAGGGGACAAAAAATGTTAATGAATCAGATGATGTTTATTGATAATACTAGTAGATCTTATGTTGAGGTAATAAGCCATTGGGCCATTAGGTATGTGATACAGTGGCAGTGATCCAAATAAGGTGTGAACATGGGCTAGTCAAGGTCATGTGTGAGGCTGTTGCTGTAATTAGGTTTTCCCATAATAGAAAACATGAGGCTCTGCCACATCAAAGGAATCAAAAGATGATATGATGTTAGACCTTTCATGGGGAGACTTATCAAGCACCCCCTGTGTAGTATGAGATATGGTGGCAACTGGGATGTTGATTCCAGTTGCAAAAATTTGTATACCTCATGCTGGACTTGCTTTTCATCAAAATATTATATTCTTGAAGAAATATTTGAGTGAAATATAAAGTTTTCATTGTCATCATGTTTTTAAATTGCTATTTCTTTGATAAAGTTGCTTATGGAGCAATAACAAGGGGTTTATCCACTAATTTTATCCATTCAAGGACTTATTTATTCATGATTTGTGTTGTGATTTTGACACCATGAATCCAGGAATTTATTGTTCTCTTATTGGTGAAGATCCTTATTGAGCTAGTTGGTGGTGCACCTAGACAATGGGCATTTCAGGATCACACTTCATAATAACCATCATGTAATAATGGTATTTATTTCCTTCATATACTGTTCAGGAACCTGCTGGTTCTTTCTTGGGCAAGGCATCACATTTATATTGGGCCCTTAGGGTTGCATCAGCATTTAACTTATTTCATACAGTTGTGGCTGCAAATTTCTCAAGTGAGATAAGCATTCCCTAATTTTTCAAAGACAAATTCAAAAATATTTGAGGGTATCAAGCTGTCCTGTTCATCTTTCAGGTTAATTGGGTATAGAAAGAATGCTTCCATTATCAGATATGACTGATTCCAGTTGATTGGTAGTTCAGAGATTTTTGATTCCCTAAGTGATTACTCAAGTTGATTGGCTTATTCTTGAGTCAGTTCCAGAGTAGGATCTTAGCTAATAAAATTACTGGGCATGATGAGCAAACAGTGCAATGTTGGATTTAGCAGGGGAGAGAACATACTTCTTGGTAATGTTCCAGATGGGCTTCAGAGGGTTTGGAGTTGAAATTGACTAGGGATAATATATTATCAGACCCAGCATACTCATTCACAATCCTGGTGCTTCTGCTTTTCAGAAGCCACCAAGCTGTGTCCTGGGTCAAATCCAGGGACTGACCGTGTTGGGGTGACACTCTTCAAGTGGCTGGGGTCTGGTGCCAAACCATTATACTGGGCTTGCAAACATGCATACTCTTCTAAAAATTTTTAAGAAATTCCTAGATTCTTCACCATGTATCATTATATATTCCTGTTTTTGTCCTTCTTTTGAGTTACAACTCATGGAAGATCACTCCAAAATCTCCTTGCATAAACTCTTGCCCCTTGGTGTAAGCTTCAAGCTTTTAGACATCCTAGACCATTTTTTATCATGAGTTTGGCTGTGTACAAAATTTTTTGGCAATACTGCTTATACTGATCTTCATCCCCGGATATTGGGTAGCAGATTTTAGGTAAGGTTTCCATGTCTATAATGGTCTCAAAATCTATAGAGGTTATAATAGTTCTTATTAAAACAGATGGAAGATCCAATACAAAACCTTATAATTTGCCACCATCCTATAGTCTTCTTGTTCAGCTTCTCCTTTATATGTGATATATGGATGCCCCAGATGATCCTTATTTATGCCCTAGATGAAGATCTTTCATATTTAAAGGTTTTAGAACCAGATATGATGTAGAGGTGTAGCTATCCTTGGCTTCTTGTTTAATTGCTGATTTATAGCCCCTTTTTTCAAGTGTTTCTCCTTTATAATGTTTCTCTTTGTTGAAACTTTGGGGTCAACCCCCAGCAAGGTTCTACCCAAGGGAATATGTGACCCAAAAACCAATTTCCCATCACCTGTAGCCAAATGTGAAAGTCAACTTGAATTACCAAATCCAGCAACAATAACCAGTGACAATCCCAGCTTGGTGGACAGCTTGATTTGGCGCTTCACTCATTACAAGGATCACACCACCCCCTTCCAATTCAACTGATTCCTCATCACAATCTTGTTCCTCTTAACATGATTGACTCAAACTATATAGGCCATATCTCTCAATAAAGATAACTGCCTAGTTTTCAATGATTTTTCACTGTGTAACTCTGTTAATACAGCACAGTCACAACACTGGGCTATTTTAAGCCCTTGTTGCAATCAGGACCAACACCCCAGTTACCACCTTATCTCACAATACACAGGGGCCGCTCAACAGGTCACCCCATGACAGGTCTAAGGTCATATACCCTCTCAATTCCTTTGCTATAGCAGAACATCATACTTTCCTATATGGAGCAAATCTAATTACAACAGCAATGCCACACATGACCTTATCCACCACATGCTCACATCTTATTTAGATCTCTACCCACAGTACCCCCTCCTTAGTGGCCTAATGGATTGCTGCCTTGGTATAAGGATCCCCATCTTCTCAATAAAGGTTGCCTTATTCCTAAACCCTTTTCTGTCCTGTTCCTGGACTGTTGCCTTCCCCAATCCAAATACTGCGCCACCATTAGTTTGGTTGCACCACTCAGCTACTGTGCCGCCAAAGGTGCAGAAACCAATGGTACACTGGAGATGTAGCTGGGTATGCCTTTGGCATCCAGTCTTCTGCATAGGGCTAACTTGGGTCTGCTTCAGTTCCCTTCCTGAATGATGCTGAGCCCAAGGGGTTCCCTTTGGGCTACATTTCAGTGTGGAGGTACTACAGCAATCTTCTACTGCAGGGTATACTTTGAGATAGGTGTAACGGCTATGAAACCCCCCTTACGTAAACGGGCTAGCTGGTTGAAGAGCGCTGGTTGGATCTATGATGGCCTAAGTGTGTCAGCCTTGCTGTGTGTAGCTAGAGTCGGGATGGGTGCTGGAATTGTCACAGATTGTGGTTTGACCCAGCTTCAGTCGGCACGCTCTGCCTTGTGGCTCTAGCTGCCAGTTGCAGAGCGTCCTGTGACCTTTGAGTCACATCGCGGTTCATGGGGAACTGTTTTGTGGCTTTAGGAGCAGGTCACAGTTGCAACTGCTGCATTTTGTGCCCTGCTCCTAAGGTCACAAAACAAATCTGCATGACCTGTGGTGTGACTGAGCACAATCCTATCTTGTGTTGTGCCCAATCATAAGTATGCTAACTATTCTTTCCGATTGAAATAGATATTTCTTCATTTATTTAAACTGGATTTCACTATGATCATCTAAAACAGGCTGTGGTTCAGTCAAAACTATCGTTGTGAGATAAAGATGGGTAAAGCTGTAATACTTTGTAGTTAAGGATAAAACCCAACAGCTGAAACTGCTCTAATTTTGATCCTGCACTTTGCATAGAATGATATCCATGTTTCATCCTTGGAAATTGCCTTTCTTTCATATTTTGTGCTCTACACAATGGAGTGAGGCCTGAATTGTGACCTAATCTAAAACCCTGAAAACAGTTTTTTGGCTCTGTGCTCACATCGTTGCTGTGACCACCCCAACCCTATGTGTAACCCATGATTTTAAAAATAGCTGTTCCATGTGCTAACTAAGCTAATCATCTACAGTTCAGATGGTTGGGGGGAATAGAAGTGGCTGCTCAGCTTCATACAAGAATCAATCCTATGGACTGCTAGACCCGAATATTACTAGATACAGGAGGCTTAAGGTCTGAACCAAGCGCACCACTAAACTGCTTAGGTTAAACAAAGGTCGGTAGCTGGGAGAGCTTAGACGAGATAGATCGTTTTAAACGGCATTGTTTAGGTTCTGGTATTTATCTCTATAGTGAACTCTAGGTTTGAAGGCGCAATTACGCCCAAGCTTCGTTCATTCCTTCAACAACGACCTGTTCGGTGCCACGGGCCTCGACTCTTCCGATGATATAGGCGCTCTCCTCCAACTGATGTAGCTGGGTGATCACATTCTCGGCGTCCTGGGCAGAAACCACAAGGACCATGCCAATACCACAGTTGAATGTTCTGGCCATTTCGTTGTTCACAATGTTACCTGCCTTTTTGGCCCAACGGAAAACCTCGGGTAAAGGCCAGGAGCGGGCATCCAGGCGAACACCCAAAGATTCAGGAAGAACACGAGGGATGTTATCTGTAAACCCGCCTCCGGTAATATGTGCCATTGCCTTAATAAGACGAGCACGAACTAAAGGCAAGAGGGATTTGATGTAAATGCGGGTGGGAACTAGTAAAGCCTGTCCAAGGCTGACACCCTCTTGGAAGGGACAAGGAGCATCAAACGACAGACCATTGACAGCAGCAACTTTGCGTAATAGAGAATATCCATTCGAGTGGGGTCCTGAGGAAGCCAGGCCAATTAAAACATCCCCTGGAGCAATGTCACCCATGCGAGGAAGGATGGCATCGCGCTCAACAGCACCAACGGCAAAGCCTCCCAGATCATACTCGCCGTCGTTATATAATCCAGGCATCTCAGCTGTTTCCCCGCCGACCAAAGCGCATCCTGCCTGTAAACAACCTTCCGCTACTCCACTTACAACATCGGCTGCGACATGGACCTGCAGACGTCCACATGCAAAGTAATCAAGGAAAAAGAGGGGCTCGGCACCCTGAACGATCAGGTCATTGACGCTCATCGCAACGAGATCAATGCCGATTGTAGAGTGAATATCAACACCATGCGCAATGCTTAGTTTAGTGCCGACACCGTCAGTAGCTGAAACCAGCACGGGGTCTTTAAAACCTGCGGCCTTGAGATCAAATAGACCACCAAAGCCACCAATATCAGAGTCCGTTCCAGGACGACGAGTGCTTTTAACCACCGATTTGATCTTCTGGACTAAATCATTACCAGCATCGATATCAACTCCAGCTTGAGCATAGGTCAGGCTGGGAGCAACATAATTAAGTGCGCGATGGCCAATGTCACGACGACAGAAAGCCCCTTCAAAAGAGATCTCGGCTACGCCACGGTAAGCACGTGCAATAGCTTCCTGGATGGTGGCCCCCTGACCAGTGACACTCAACACACGACCGCCTGAACTAACCAAACTCCCGTCATGGAAGCTGGTTCCAGCATGGAAAACTGTTACACCATCGCATGGAACGGCGGGAATGGAAATATGCTTTCCTTTCTCGTAGCTACCTGGATATCCACCTGAAGCCAATATGACGGTGGCGGCAGAGCCTTGCTCAAATTCAACGTCAACACTGTCGAGACGATGCTCGGCACAGGCCTAAAATATTAATGCACATCAAAAAACTACATTACCAGCATGATCTCGACGAGATCTGACTTGAGAAGGGGAAGCACAACCTCAGTCTCGGGATCTCCAAAACGCACGTTATATTCAAGCACTTTAGGACCTTCCCTTGTCACCATAATTCCAACAAAAAGCATTCCAACAAAAGGTGCACCTGAGAAAATAAGTAAACACCCAGATATCCAGTCACTTACGGTCTTTTCTCATGCCACGAAGAGTGGGCTCGAGAATGGTGGTCTGCATTTCTTTCATCAAAGCAGGAGTTCCAATAGGAGTGGGTGCGTAACATCCCATCCCTCCAGTGTTAGGTCCCTGAGCGACTTAGTATCTACTAAACCAATATATTTACTTGGTCGCCATCAAAGGCTCGCTTATGATCTTGAGAGGGGAGCATGGGCACTGCAGTGTATCCATCCGAGAAGGCCAAAAGTGAAAGCTCTTCTCCTTCCATAAACTCTTCAATGACAACTTCATCTCCTGCTTCGCCGAAAATGCGATCAACCATGACTTCTTTAAGGTTCTGTAAAGCCTCTTCTTTTGTCTGGGGAATCAAAACTCCCTTTCCAGCTGCCAAACCAGATGCCTGCCAATTAATAGTTTCGTTAAATACTAATTTGTAACCACAGTAAATATAAAAATAGTTTGAGTATAGAAGGTTGGTTTAAAGATTGTCGTATGAATATCTACTGTTTTTACAAAATAAAAAAAGGTACCTTGATGACAACGTTATAAGACAGGCTCTCAAGGTATTTACAGGCAGATTCATAATCGGTGAAGTTCTATATGTTAGCTCAATCATTCATGTCTGTATACCTGGTAGCGAGCAGTAGGGATACCATGCTTGGCCATAAAATCTTTGGAAAAGGCTTTGGAGCCCTCAAGTTGAGCTGCCTTCTTGGATGGGCCGAAGCAGGGAATGCCAACTAAAATAGAGTTAAATAAAAGATCGAGAAGAGCTTAAAATTGTAAAATTTATATAAACCTAATATAAAAATAAAAGCCTTATTTAAATTTTTCGTATCATAGTATTTTCTGAGTTTTTACCTTTGGCAAAAGAGTCTTGAATGCCCTCGACCAGTGGCTGTTCTGGGCCAGGGACGACAAGCCCTACCTAAATGACATTGAGTTTTTTAATCAGTGGACCACTCACCTGTTTCTCCAAGGCGAATTCAACTAATTTTTTGATATCCAACACCCCAATATCTACATTGATAACTTTTCCGCCATGGGAAGAGGCCGTGCCTCCGTTTCCTGAATCAGGGATGAGAAAACTGCAATAATAAAAGAAATAGTACCCGGTGCGACAAAAATATTCTTAACTAGAGGGGATTGGGCCATCTTCCAAGCGATAGCATGCTCGCGGCCGCCAGACCCAACGATCAGGACAATAAGCGCTATAAAAACTTGTTTAGAAAAAAAGAAGACCCCAAAGCGGAAAATCCTACACAAAATGGAAGCTACTCTAAATTACCTCCTTCAGACATTGTAGGGTACTAAAAGTTAGATCAGAGCAGGCTGCTTGGTATGGCCTTCAGCAGTATAGGTTGCCTGACTGCTGTTCCTTGCAGCATGCTTGACAAATTCCTGGAACTTTTTTTTGAAAATGTTGCTTTCCCCAGGCCCTGCCATCTGATTCGATAGCTGCCGGAGCTCAGATTGAAATCGGACGGGCGCACAAATTAATATCCGACCCGAATTCTCATCGGCTCGGCCCGATCCTGAATCTCGCACCCGATCCGAAAGGCTAGATGGTGCAAACATGGGACAAAGCAGCAACTTGCTAGATTCAATTCTAGCAAAGTAAAAGATGGAAAGGTCGTCTACTTTTATGTTGCCATCGATGATCATTATCTCCTTGAAAGATCAGCTACTCACAAAAATAAAAAAATCGTTCTTTAAATAATTAATATTTGGCTCAATTTTATCTTAAGCTTTGATAAATCAAGAATAAATTCAACCCAGCACAACATATTAAAAAATCATGAATCGATGGTTAATCAATATAAATTTCCCCATTTAATTTTGCTATCCATAGAAAGTTGAACTTGTGCAAATCAAAACCAGCCAAATCAAACAGTGGAAAGTTAAATTTACAACAAGTTGAACTACTAATTGAGACGTGGAAATCGAAAATGTCAAGATCAAAATCATTGAAATCGGAATATATAATATTTTGTTATTAAATCACCTTCTTATTTCAGAATTTTTTTAAAAAAATCCTCTCGAAATCAAATGAAGAATGTGATTAGATAGCTAGATATTGTGATGTTTAAATTGAATATGCATAAGATCATTTGAAAAATAAAACAAGTCTAGATAGTATATTATAACCAAAATTACATGCCAACTGATAAAATATTAGAGAGTTTGCAGGTATTACGCTGTTAAGAAAAGGATTAATCAATCAAGGTAAAAATAATAGTAATGCCGTGGTGCACAACCAACTGCAGAAATAATATATTTCCAGCATCATGATGCCCAGCCCGCTAATAAGAAAAAAACCTGATCCTTGGTCCCACATGTGACCATTCCTGAATACAAGCCCAAACTTTTACCAGTGTTGCAATTGAACCAACAATAGTTCAGTATTTAGATTGGGAAAGACACCAGTTCAATAGAAAGGACAAGAATAGGAATAAGATAATATTTATTTGAGAATAATGTAACTGATATACTATATTGGAAAGCCATACAGGCCACCAGGGGGTTGCATAGTGGCAGGTTCCCTATAAGGTTTGGGACCATGTAATAACCTGTGTGGGGATCAGCACATCAAATTAGCAACACTCCTAATTAGAAGATAGTGCCCACAATTTGACATCCCCACCAGATTGATACATGCCATTAGAAACGTCCTGGGGCAACTCTTCAAGCGCCCTCTGCTTGTTGTCAGACACCAGGATTGGAGCCTGTGGGAGATCCAGGAAGGTCTGCACAAACACCTTTTGTGTGGGGATGGTGCGGCAGGGGCACAAGCAATTGTGGTGGAGGGTCTTGGTATTCCCTTGGGCGTCTTCAAGTTGGTATGTATGATTGTTGTAGATTGCAGCTATCTTGAAAGCTCCAGGGTGGTTAGGTTCCAATTTAACAGAGTTAGGATTGAGAGCATAAACAGGGTCACCTATGGCATACCTTGCCTCAAGGTGCTTCATCCTCCTTGATCCTTTTGCGCTCAATGTTGCAGGCTTTGGTGCGCCACTGACTTAGGGAGGGGGTAGTTACTGGGGGAGGCTTCCCAGGAATCATGGATCATAATTTTCCCTGTTTCACCCCTGTCAAACCGTCAGGGGTCCCAAAGGCCAACGTGCTGGGGCTGAACCTGGTGCCCCTGTTAATCCTAGCTTGTAAGATGAGTAGTGCAGTGGACAGGTGTTCAGTCCAGGCAGTATTGGGGTGCTCCTGAGAGAGCTTGGCAATTAGTTGTACTGGAGAACCATTCAAGCGCTCTACACCCCTGTTAGCTTAGAGGTGGTAGGGTGTTGTAACTACTTATTGGAGGGTGTTCTTGGAACAGTATGCCTTCATGTTGTGTCCTAAAAGTTTGGGTCCTCTATCTGTGATAAAACTCTTGGGCCATCCCAAACGGGCCACAATTTCCTTGGTAATAAAGCAAGTGATAGTAGTGGCAGTATGGTTGATGATTGCCCACGCTACTGGCCAGTAGGCAAAGTAGTCAATGGCCGTAAAAGTGTACTTCTTGCCCAACCTGTCTTCAGGAAGAGGCCCTACAATGTCAAGGGCCCACTGCTCAAAGGGCTTCATGGCTTTAATGGGCAGAACCAACTTGGGAGGTGCAGATTTAGATGTGTTCTTTTTGCACAACACACACATCTCAAGGAGGTCCAGGATGTCCTGGCGTATAATAGGCCACCAAACCTTACACTTCAAAATCTTAAAGAGGCTGTGACCTCTGATATGACCTAAGGTGTGGTGATAATGTAGTATGGTATCCCCTTGTTGTGTGGTGGGAATGTAGGACATCTTTTCACCTGTCTCTGCCTTCATCAGTGGTGAATTGGATTTCATTGTCCTTCAGTTTTGAGATGGTTGCTGAGTTAAGGCCTTCATACCAGATGGCCTCAGGACATAGGTGGAGCATGAGCCAGTCTGGATCTAGGCCACCATCCCCTGTGGCAGATGCTATATATAGTCTGTAGAGGGCTTCAGCTATGAATAGCTCTTTTCCAGGTTTATACTCTATGAGGAGTTGGTAAAGAGACAGAATCCAACCCATCCTGCTTGAAATTGGGTCAAATGTGGCTTTGTGTTGAAGTATTGAAGGAGCCTACTGTAAATTCAGAACCTAAACGTAAAAATGTGGGATTGTCAAATCTTTGGTCCAAATTTTGAATCACTTTTGCGGGATGGCCTTTTTTTAATTAAATTGATTTTTTTGTGTATTTATTTGAATTTTTAAAAAACCAGGAACTCATAGACACTTTGCAAAGTTCAAGTTGAACTGCATATTTCCAATGAACAAAGTGAATCAACTGGAATCAGATTTGAAGCGTTCAAATCCATCAACTATTTTCATTAAGTTTACTATAAATGATAAGGAGCGCCTTTTGGGGAAGCTTCAAATATGGAATTAGGAAAGAAGAGAAGTATATTTTATTGGGTAATACTTTAGACTTGTATAGACTTGACTGTGGCAAGGATTTATTTGGATTGAACCTAGGGGTTGGTCATGTGCAAGATGGGTTTGAGTCACTGGATACTTGTACAGTCAGGTGATATTGCTTGGTTACCATTCTCAGGTATGTCAAATGGTATATTGGAAGGGGACCAAATTGGGCAATGGCTGGATGTTAAGTAGGTTGGCAGTAGCCAGAATGCTTGTACATCCAAACCCTTGACACCCCCTTAAGGGGTTACTCTGGTGCATCAGGAGGGGGCTTTGTTTTCACGGCTGCCGCCTGATGTCCCTGGAGCTGTTTACTAGTTGGAACCAGTCTGGTTAGTGCTCTCCTTTACTGAGGCGGAGACAGGTTCTGTGGTATTTCTTGATAATTGAGTTTTTAGCACCTTGGAATTTTACTAGGTAGGTGTTGTGATCTGGTCTGTACTTGATGATTCTTCTTGGTCCTCTGTGTACTGAGTCTAGTTTATTTCTGTTGCCAGCTAGAACCCAGACAGGGGAGTCAATGGGGAGTGGTTTCTCTGTGGAGGTTACCTTTTGTGTTTTGAGCCTCTTTATTTCTGCTATTTTAGCTTTGAGGCAGATGTGTTGTAGATTTGGTACTTGTTCTACTGTGGGGGGTTACCCGGGGGGATCTTTATGTATGGCTGTTTGTTGTGGGTGATTATTTCCGGTTTGTACCCGTAGGTTAGCTCAAATGGTGAATAGCCTATCCCTTGGTTGGTGCGGACTTGAGATACTAGTAATGCATGTTTCACATACAGTGGCCATGTATCTTTGGCTTTGCCATCCATTATTTTCTCTAGGGTCCTGATAAGGCTGCCGTTGAGGCGTTCCACTCTGATGTTGGCCTGTGGCCTGTATGGAGAGGTTGTGGAGTGTTTAATGTTTTTGGATTTTAAGTTGTCATTTACTATATGACCTGATAACCCGGTTGCTCCATCAGTTATGATATAGTCTGAAGTGCCATAGTTGACTATGGTTGTTTTGTTAATGAAACGGTTGATGGTTTCTGCTTTATGGTCCTTTGTTGCCCAGAAGATGGGCCAGTGTGTGGTGAAGTCAATAGCTACAATTAAGAAATGTTGGTTTGTCTTTGTTTCTGGAAAGGGGCCCACAACGTCCAGTCCCCAAACCTTGAATGGTTCAGGGTCTGGTACTGGGTTGACCGTTGGCTGAGGAGCTTTTGTACTGGTGTATTTCTTGCACGCTGTGCACTTTTTCAGAGCATCAACTATATCCTGTTTGAGGTTGGGCCACCATACTATCTCTTTTAGTGTGAGGTATAGGTTGTTAGCCTTTGTATGGCCTAGTAGGCGGTGATTTCTTAGTATGATGTCAACTATTTGTACAAGTGGAATGTACAGGACATGTTTGTCATTAATAATTTGGTATGCAGTGCCATTTGATAAATGGAAATACTTTTTGTTTCTTACTAATGTATTGTGTGTCAGTTGATGTGTTGAGGGGTCTTTTCCTTTGGTTTTATACTCAGTGTTGTACAGGTTTGGCCAGTCAGGGTCCAGGTGGTCAGGGTGATCCTCTCTAGGCTGGCATAGTCTAGAGAGAGCATCAGCTGTGACCATTTCTGCCCCCTTTTTGTATTGGATGTCCAAGTTAAGCTGTTCCAGCAAGGACATCCATTTGGCTTGTTGCCGTGCGAGTGCGTTGTGAGTTTTGAAATAGATTAAAGATTTATGGTCAGTTAGTACTTGGACGTTTAAATGTCCTTCTAAGTAACATCTCCATTTATTGCATGTGTGGTATATTGATAGAAATTGCTTATCATGTATTGGGTATCTCTGCTCAGTATTAGTTAGTTTTCTGCTTTTGTAACATACTGGCAGGAAGTCTTGCTGCCCTGGCTGGCGGATGCGCAGGACTGCGCCAATGGCGGTGTTGCTGGCATCTGACTCAAGCTTGTAGCACCTGTTATTATTAGGGTATTGCAAGATTGGTGCTTCAATCAAAGCTTGTTTCAATAATTTGAAATTATTGTCAAATTCTGGTGTCCAGATGAATTTCTTTTTGGCATTACCCTTGGTTAAGTCATTGATTGGTGCGGTTAGTTTTCCGCAGTCTTTGATGTATTTCCTTAGATAAGCTACCATACCAAGAAAGCACATAACTTGTTTAACAAAGGTGGGGTCTTGCATGTTATTTATGGCTTTTATTTTGTCTGGATCTGCTTTGATGCCACTGTCAGAGACAATGTGGCCCAAGAACAGGAGTTCCTTTTCCATAAATTGGCACTTACTTGGTTTTGCGTAAAGTTTGTGCTTTGCCAGTCAATTGAGTGTCTTGTGGACATGTGTGAGGTGTTCCTCTTTTGTTTTTGAGAATATGATGATATTATCAAGGTAGCATAATGTATTTGAGAGACCGTTTAGTGCTTGGTTTACCATGGTGACAAAAGTTGTGGGAGCATTGGTCATCCCAAAGTTCATTACTCTACACTCAAAGGATCCAAATTGCGTACAGAACGCAGTTTTTGGTATGTCCTTTTCCTTTACTTCAACTTGGTTGTAACCTGAGGTGAGGTCAATTTTGGAGAAAAATTTGACTCCTGAGAGTCTTGCAAACAGGTCCTCTATAAGTAGAAGAGGGTATTTATTCTTTACTGTGCTTGCATTTAGTGCTCTGTAGTTAGTTACTAGACACAGAGTGCCTTTCTTTTCTTTACAAAGAACACTGCTGCCCCCATGGGGATTCAGACAGGCAAATGAATCCTTTGGCTAGATTGTCCTCAATATGGGTTTTGAGGGTTTGGGTCTCCATGGGGGAGAGTCTGTAGAGGGGTGCAGGTTTGGGCATGGCTTTGCATAAGTCAATGCCATGTTTGACCTCCTGTTTGGGGGGTAGCTTGGTGAGTTCTTCCTTGAATACATGGGTGTATTCATTTAGGAGTGCCGCAAGTTCTGGGCATTGGATCTTTTGTGTTTGTATTTTATTGAATTCAGTGTACCTCACTATGTGGAGGGTACTGTCTTTGGTTAGACGTTTTGAGTCATCTTGGTTTATGACCTGGACAAATACTGTGTCTCTTAGAATGAGGTCATTGGGTTCTTTGAGGATGTTGAAATTGACTCTGTTGCGTTTGATGGTCATGGTTTTTGTTTTCCAACATACACTGGGGTTCACTCAGGTGAACCAGTCCATGTCTGCTACAATGTTGTAGATTATGTTGTTCATGAAAAGTCCTTTGATGGACGTTTGTATGCCTTGGATGTCAGATCTGAAGGGAGTTGTTTTGCCTTCAAGTAGAACCTTTGATTTATCTGCCATTCTGGTGTATTTGAAGTTGGATTTGACAACTGGTATTTTGTACTTGGTTACAAAAGGTTTGCTAACCATGGTGTGTTGTGAACCAGAGTCAAATAAAATTTTATGTGTATGTGATTTTTAAGTCTACAGATAGACAAGAAGTTGTGAACAATCTTTAATTTTTAACTTCATAGAAATGGAGGATTGTGGGACACGGGGAATGTGAGCAGCAAAGTTTGTGCCTTGGTACAATTTCTTGTCAAGTTGGGGGGAGACAGTGGCATTTAAGCCTGTTCCCCCTCCTCTTTTCCCTGTTCCTCTGTTTCAAGACCTTTGAGGTCAGAGAATGTGGGGTCAGATTTGTAGTGGGTTGCTACTTCAGCATTGTTAACTTTGGCAGTGTCCTCTTTCTTGAGATGGGAGCAGTTTGTGCTTTGGCTGTGATTTCCATTGTTGCAATTGGAGTTGCTGTTGTTATGGTTGGTGTTCTGGCGTTTATTGCCATTGGAGTTTTCTCTGCCATTGCTGTTTGAGGAGCAATTGCTGTTGCATGCAGCATATTCCATGTTTGTGCGTTTTTCCACGCGCTTGGCTTCTGCAATGAGCGCAGGCATGGAGGTGTTGGCCTCTGGGCGGATGAGGGCATAGACAGAGGGTTTCATTCTGTTGATGAATGAGGCTCTGGTATGTACATTGTCAGCTTGTGCTGGGGTTTGGATTTTTTAATGTATTTCCTCAAATTCATTGGTGTAAGCTGTGATAGTGGTCTTCTGCGGAAGATTACTGAGCTGTATTGCAATGTCTTGGAGGGATTTGGTGATACAAAAATTGTGGGTGATGTCCGCTTTGAACTCTTCCCAGTTGTCAAGCTGGTTGTCAGTTTGTGAGCCAACCCAGGTGGCAAACCAGTTAGCTGCAGTCTTGTACAGGCACTTGCTGGCTTCTTGGACCCATTTCTCATGGGGGATGCGGCTGGCACAGAGTTTGGCAGCTGTGTGATCTAGCCAGTTGATGATGTTTTCTTTGTTTTTACCAAAGATTTTGTCGATACCAATGTACTTGGTGTTGGTAAATTTACCTGTGATAGGTGGTTGTGTGTTTGTTTCTGGTTGAAGAGAGCAATTTTATTGAATAATCTTGGTGCATGCTTTGGGCATGACCAGACCTTCAAATATGGTGCATCCACTAGGTATATCTTCATAGATGTGGTGGGCGCAGAAGTACGTTTTCCAGGTCTCCTGGGATGTGGCCTGGTTGAGTACATGAGCAAAGGTGGGCGGGTTTTGGTCAGTCATTTTCTCTCTCATGGGCGTGGTCAAAAAACCGTAGCTTCTACCAGTGATAAGGAGCGCCTTTTTGGGGAAGCTTTAAATATGGAATTCAGAAAGAAGAGAAGTATATTTTATTGGATAATACTTTAGACTTATATAGACTTGACTGTGGCAGGGATTTAGTTGGATTGAACCTAGGGGTTGGTCATGTGCTAGATGGGTTTGAGCAACTGGATACTTGGACAGTCAGGTGATATTGCTTGGTTACCATTCTCAGTATGTCAAACAGTATATTGAATTGGCACTAAACCAGGCAATGGCTGGATGTTAAGTAGGTTGGCAGTAGTCAGAATGCTTGTACATACAGACCCTTGACACTATGTTTTTTGAAATTGAGGGATTGTCAAATCCAAGAACCAAATTTAAAATCACTTTTTGAATGCTACTAGTAAACTCAAATGTTAATTGCGGGAACTGGAATCCAAATTTAATGTACAGTAAGTACACTAGGAAACACCAACCTAAATCAAGAAGCTCCACCATGACTAAAATCAAATGAAAAATTCAATCTCAATAACCATGTTTAGACATAAAAAGGGATTAAACTTTAAAATCATCCAAAACTGGAAAGGATACAATATTATACAGTTCAAATTACGGATATAGAAATTCTGTTACTATCCAAGGCTAAATCAAGAGAAAATGACTACTTTCAACTAAACCAAAAACCTAAATAAATGCATATTCAATCTAAAAAATATTTTTTAAATTTATTTTTATGGACAGACAATCACATTCCCAACCAGCTCCTGCACCAGCCCATGGGGCAGCCTGTCCACAAGGGCGTCCCAGAGGGTCCAAGAATAGACCCAGAACACAAATTGAAGGGAGTAATGCGGACACAGGCCTCCCAAGGCGTCAGCGCCAGATAACCACCTCCCGCACCACAAGCCAGAACAACTAGCTTAAATTCTAGACAGAAGCCGCTCTCAAGGCCTACCACAAAAGTCTCCTACACCAGGGCCAATGGGAACACTGAGGTTACTTACACCTCCACTGTGTACCCAGTTGTCACCTGGCCCTGCACTCTTGATCCAAGAGTTGCCACTTCATGCCAGCCAGGATGCTGCGGTACCTGCCAAGGACCAGCGTCAGTTGACAGATAGTGAGTGTGAAGCTATCTTCAACTGTTTGAATGGGGGAATGGCAGTTTGGGATATTGCGTCCCAATTTGAAGTCACAGCTAGATATATTGGCAGCCTCAACACCAAATATGGCAACACTGGGAAAATTGCAAAATCCGCCAAGGCTAGGTGGCAGCCCAGCATACTTCAGACCACCCATCTTGAGGCAATTAGGCAGTGGGTGACCAAGGATTGTCACCTGGAAACGCTTGCTGTCCCATCAATGCTTGCCACAGAGTTTGGGCTTTCTGTCTCTAAAACCCTTGTTTACCAAGAAATAGTCAATTTGGGCTTCTTGTGGAAGGTACTCAGAGTTTCTCTGTACAACAGAAATAGTGAGAAGACCATTGAGGATTAATACATTTATGCCAAGACTTATCTGTCCCTAAAGAAGACTGGGAATGTCCAGTTCTTCTACATAGATGAATTATCATTTTCCTCCTCACTCAGGTCCAGGCATGGGTAAGTCAAGAAGGGGTCCAAGGATGGTATAGCACATTGTGCAGATTTTTGTTCCCAGGAATATTTGATGGTAGTGCTTTGGGTACTCACAGGTTAGACCAATATCAAATGATCAAGGGTTCCCACAATAGCGGGACTTTTCTCAATTTTCTCTGAGCCATAAAGGAGTACCTCTGGATCAATTACAGCAGCACAACCAATATTGTTGTGTTGGATAATGCTGGGCTCCACAAGGTGGATTAGGTTGTGTCAGAGTTCCCACTGATAGATAAAAATATCCATTTGGCCAGCCACCGCCTGGCTGACTGCCCAATGAGACTCTTCTTCTTTCTTCCCTATTCTCCATTTCTGAATCCAATTGAGGAGGCGTTTGGTTGGATCAAGAATAAGGTAAAGAAAGGCCTCCCTCAGGACACCAAGGATCTCTTCAAAATTCTTGAGATCAGCCCATTTGCAATGCCACCTGATGTGGTGGTGGCTTTTTACGAGCACTTGGAATCCTTCCTTCCAAAAGCCCTCAACTCCAAGCCAATCAGATGTATGGGCGCTCTAGATTTATTTGTTTTTTATTTTTTTTTTTTATTAGGACTCAAAAATAATTAATTATATAGTATGACGTGACGTTGAATTTTATTAAAAACATATAAGAATACCTACAAAAGTTAAGTAAAATTAATTATACTATATATAGAGACGCATATTTTTATTATAAGGCACCAAATAGTGTATTGGCTGTTGAGCTAGCAAATAAATAGATTTAAAAAGATTGAAATAGAATAATTTTATTTAAAATAGTGTGAACCCTTTTTGGTACTTTGGCTTTTTTAAGCCAAAAATTGGACCTTGCAAGTCATCATCTGACCTTATTGATTTAGTGCCACTATAGCCACACAATACAAAAACCAATGATTTTCATGTATCTCTTACTAATTATTAATTATGAGGCATTTTAAGCATATCAAATCTATTTATAAAATCATATTAAAAGAGAAAAGTAATTTGAGTTCTATACAATCACTTGTTTAGAACATAAGTGGAGTGGGCCGTTTGATGAAGATAAATTCAGTTCTTGTTGTTTAACTATGTAATATATGAACCCGTACTTGACAAACAACTAAATAAACCCATTTTTGAATCATATTTTATTATTCCATGTGTTTGATTACTATAACTACTGTCTTATAATAAATTTATATACATTATAATTATAATTTAAAAGTGGAATTTAAATATTAAAATTTAAATACTAAAAAGTTAAATTGCAAAGGAAGATGATTTATTAGGGAGATGCAAATTGCAAAGGGAATGCAATTATTCTGGGGAATTATACCCCAAAATCAAATTTTCTGCTAATGCATCTAAAGGGATCCACATACTCTTCTGTACGTGGTAGACAACTCTGGACACAATTGCAAGAGGGGTGGCGCTCTGCACCCCAGTGGTTGCTGAGCGCTTAATAAAAGGCAATTGGGTAAGTGAATCAATTAACAGATTCTTTTTGGGAGGCACATAGTGCCCATACAACAATGCCAATGAAAAGGAGCTGTACAGGACTTGCTCAACTGTCCTATACCCCTGACAGTGTCTTCTGGCGTTCTAGTGCTAATTGGCATATGTCAAGTTGTATTGGTACATCCTCCTCTTTTTTAACTTTTGTTTTTTAATATGCAATGTAATAGGATTCCTAGGTATATTGTGACATGAATTGTTTGAGAGGTATATTTTTCAGAAAAACATGCATAATTTTTTATATATTTGAGTTAATCTGTTGATTTAGGACATTTGGCTGAACTTGAATATGGTTCCAGAGGGCGCCCAACTTGTATCCACCCCCCATGCCTCAGTGAACAAAATAAATAAAGGTTTAAACGTATTCATAAGGACTGCGTCCCTGACTTTATTTGATAATGCTTTGAACAGCAACTGTGGTAAGTTTGACTCCCTGGTAATTGATCCCTGGTGTTGACACTATAGTAAAGTGAGAATTCAGCTTTTGCCCTGATTGAGAACTGGAAATTGACACTTTTTTAATTAACAGATCTTGATGTAATGAAAAATTTTAATATAAAAATTAAGCTATACAGCTATGGTATACTAAAGTGGCTCCAGAGAGCTAGAAAATGCTATAAAAACAGTACTTTAATTAATATAAATAAGGAGAAATAAGCAATTATTTCTCATTTTACTATGTAATTTACACTCTTAATTATAAAAATATTTTTTATTATTATAAAAATTAAAATTCCAATGAACTAAAAATAAACAAAAACATAACAAAATAAGTTATGCAAAATATGAAGGAATATTAATATTTATTTGATATAGTTCATATAAGCACAACTGTGAATATCTTATGTTTTATTTAGTAAATTAACAAAAATTAAGATATTTCACTTACTTTCAACTATAAATATTCATCTCAAACTTACCATGCATACATAGAACAATCAGTGCTATCTAATTAAATTAAAAAACTTAAAAATCTAAAAACTAAAAACTAATTGATCAAAGCTAATAAGTAAAAATTAAATTAAAGGTAAAGAGAAAAATCATATAACACCATAGCAAGCAAGTTTATTCCTCCTCATTCTTTCCCTGCTTCATCTTGGCCCCTTCCAGGAGGGCAGTGGCAATAAGCTAAAGCTGCTGCTTTAGCTCTGAGGCCTTGTATTTGTGCTTAGCCACACCTTGGATGGCTTTGGTGAAGAGGGTAGAGCGGGTGGTTGGCTTGGTGGGGGGACGCAGTTGGAGAGATCTCGGAGATTGGAGATTGTTTTCTCTTGCTCATGCTTCAGGAGAGAGAAGAACTTATTGAACTTTGGATGGAGCCCAAAGTTGGCCTTAAGGTGCTTGTGATAAGCCTCTAGCTCCAAAGTGGTATTGAGCTCACCATTGACTGCCGCCTAGTAAACATTCCAACTGGCCTTGGCTGTGGGCCTTGCCTTGCTTCTGTGTGACAACCTTCCCAATCCACTGGGGCTTGAATTACTCAAGGAAAGGCTTAAAATATGGATGCTTTGATATGTAAAGATCCTTTAAGAGAACCTCAAACCCCTGCGCAGTGTGCTCTGGCTTTAAAAAAGCCAAGGCACTGAATTGTGCCATCAAAAATTTGCAGGTGTCCAAAGTGTCCCTTTGGCTCAACCTACTTAGCTCAGCGTAGGCCTGCACCTCACAAGCAACTGCTTGGCAGAAGTGGAAGTGGCACCCCTTCATCTCCCTGCTGAAAAGCTGCTTAAATGCATTGAACTGAGCAGGCTCAAAGTCCATAATACACATGGTAGGCCCAAGAGCTCTCAGCCTTACCTTTTCCTCCAACTCCAGGGTGGCCTGGTCTTTTTCAGTGGCAGGAGGGTTGGCGCAGGTGTAGGGGGTCTTCTTGGCATTGTTGTTGTTAGGAAGGAGGGAAAGTGCTTGGCGTAGGATGATGAAAGCACAGGTGTAAATGGCCTTAGTGGCCCCAGGAAGAAGAAAGAACGCAAGTAGAATCACCCAGATGTCAATCTGGGCATGGATCATCCAGAGCTGCTTGAACATCTGGGTGCAAGTGGCAAAGGTACCATCAACTAGCCAGGTTGAAGCCCTTTTTAACTCTAGAAGGTTCTGCTGGGTGGCATAGCAGTTTATGTGGACTTTGGTGGTGGGCCCATTGTCATGGAGGAGGAAGCGCTCCCCACTAAGAAGCTGCTTGAGCTTGTGGGTGAGCGTAAGCTCTAAGAGGACGTCCAAAGCCTTGGGGGAGGGGGATTGATGGCAATACGCTTATTGCTTATGAACTTAACCAACTGCTCTTGAGTTGGCACCAAATTGAGATTGTTGGGTTTTAAATGCTGCAGGGCTTTTATAGCCAGATCAGATGCACAGAGGTGAGAGGATGTTGGGATCACCTGGACAAGGTACCATTTTAACATCTGGGTTATAAGATGATTGGGAGGCTCACAAGAGTGCTCCCTCTTCTTGGTAGTTACTTGCTCCCAGCCCTCAGTGTTTAGCCGGGCCCTGCAAGTCTTATCCTCACAGAAAAAGTGCTTGCTCTTGGTTTGGCGCTTTTGATTGTTACAATTAAAAATGTAGTTATTAGCAATGTAGCCAAGGCTGCCCTTTACAGACATAATTGGGAAGTACTGGGGGAAGGGCTTGGGGACTTAAAACTCTCTGTCCACATTACAGATATTGTGGATGGCCAGTGGATCCCAAGCCACATTACAAGAAGCTTTGAACTTCTTGGAGTACTACTCAGGCTCATCTTGGGGATCAGATGAGGGAGGGGGGAAGAGCCATCAGGAGGGGGAGGGGAAGGGTTCTTTGAGGCCTGCTTGGATGCCTCATTTTTCTTACCAGAAGAAGAGGTGGGCTCCTTGGCAGCCTTTGACTTCTTGGTATGATGCTCCTTGGTGGGCTCAGAGTTGGCCTCTGAGTGGTAAAAGGAGTGGTCATTAAGATCACCATCAGATTTATTGGGGGAGGGATTTTTTGGGGAAGGTAAAGGGGATGTGGAAGGTGAGGGGGAAGGGGGAAGGAGTGGGAGGAGATGGAGTGGGAGGAGATGGGGTTGGAGACTTTGCCTTTGCAGGCTTCTTGGCATGCTTGGGAGTGGAGGCAGTTTCTTTGGAGCCCTTGGAGGCTTGGTGCTTGGGCTGTTGGCTGTTCTTGTTTGATCTTGTCTAAAGAAAAGTTTAGTTTTGTAAATAAAACAGTATGAAAGATATGAAACACAGAGGTAAAGCAAAGTAAAAGTTAAATGAAAAGTATGCAAATAAAGTTTTATTTATCAAGAAAAAAACATAATAAAGTAAATAGAAGCAAAATAGAAACTCAAAGTATAGATATAAAGGTTAAAACATAGAAAATAAGTGAATTTATGATGAAGCATCAAAGATGTTAGGTTCAGAATAACATCTTAGTGCTAAATCAATGTAAAAGTATAATTAAAAATCAAAAAATATATGAAAATTATATGGAGAGTAGCAGGAAAAGTAGTAGATTATAATTGCAAAAAAATAAAAAATTATTATGTGGAATTTTTTATTGGGAGTTGAAAAATCAAAATATAGTAAAGTGTCAAGTTTGGCACTGTCAATCAGTTGGGAAAAGCTGAATTCTCACTGTCAAGTATGCCGGAGTTGAGCAGAAAAATAAAATTTAATATGTTTTTTACATATAAAGCTTGCTTAAATTTAAAACGGGTTTGAAAGTTAACCCAAAAACAAGGCAGTTTCATATGCTCAAAAATAAAAAATACAACATAAGTTAAAAAAGTAAATGAGTAGGAAGGTGTTTATTAGTGATAATATTATGCTGTGAGGAGCTGGGAGTGACTTATTTACCATAGTGATGGTTAAAGCTTTAAGAAGCTCTCTGTTCTAATCCCCAAGTTAAAGTGTCAAGTGGACAAGTGTTAAGTGGCGCTCATAGTGCATCACATATTAATTTAGCCTTAATTCCGAGCCTTTGATTAGTTAAATCCAGAACCAATTGGGTGGCAAGTGGATAGAGTCAAACAAAGAAGATGTCAAGTTTCAGCTTTTTTATAAATTACATATGAAATCTCTTAATAAATTGGGCTTAATTTATGTGGCATCACTTAATACACAAACCCAGGAATGACATAATGTAAAACAAGTGGGGTATTTGATTAATGTCTATATCACTAAATCCAGTATAGTGGTGCTTGGGAGCCTAATCAACATCTATGGACACTAATAATAAAAAAATAATGCCAAATAACAATTTTTATATAAGCGCATATGTATTTTATTAATAAAATTAAAGTTTGGCTTAAAAAGTGTCAAACTGGTCACTTTTTGTTTTAGAGTGTCAAGAACAGGTTTTTTCATTTCTATTAGTAAATTTACTTATAAATTGCCCCTTAAATTGGTATTTTAGCTAACCAAATTATTAAATGGAGTCAAGTTCAAGTAAATTTAACCTTGGTTTTGGTTTCAAACCCCTAAATTACTAGTAAAAATTAGCTTAAAATCAGTTAAGCCAAAAATACTAATAGATTCACATATGCGGCACTCAACTCCCTGGTACTTGACAAAGTGTTGAGTACCAGGGAGTCAAACTTCCCACAGTTGCCCTTTGAACACTTTGTTGAAAAGTTCAGTTTTAAGATATTCAGTTCTTATTTGAAAGTCAGTTTTTATTAGATTTTTTTCATACTTGTTTATGTTTGGAAAGGGAAATTATTTAATACTTTTATAAATATATTCATCAAAGTTTATCTTGATATCTCTGGGAATTTGAGTCATCTCTTTGAAATTGATATTTGCTCCTATTTTATATGCTTCCCTAATCCACGGCGAGCACCCCACGGGTGGTAAATATTCCTTGGTTTTTGCTTCAATATTTGCAGAATTATTCATGTTCATTTGAATTGTTTTATTGATTTTATTTTAAAATATTTGCTTTACAGGGGCTACCAGTGATTGGTACCCCCCGTAAAATCAACTGGGCGTAAAGGCCGCCACTTCAGCAACATTGTCCCCATTCCTAGTTATAACTAAATTAAATATAAGTAAAACATAAAAAATCTTACTGATTGTTTCCCCTGCAGCCCCCTCAGCCACAGGTGCTCCTTCAGCAAACTTCATGAGCGTTGGCTGCTCTTCATTTGATTTCCTGGGCTTGATCTTCCTTATTTTCTGCGCTACTTGTGCTTCCTCTTGATCTTCATTTGATAAATTTTCATTGTTTCTTGTGGTGCTTCTGCTTCTTGATTCTGCTTTGTTTTCATCTGTTTCCATTTGATTAGTTTTCTCTTCATTAGTGTTTATTTCCTTTGAGATCTTAGTTCCTTCAATCAGTTTGATTTTCTTGTTGTTTTCTTTGGCCCCTTGCCAGAACTCCCAAAAATTGTAGGATGTGTCATTGAATTTCAAACTTGATAAGATTGTTCCCTGTAGATTGAGTAACACTTCTTTGTTCTTTTCATCTATAATATTTCCTAGTTTATCCAGAGCATCTTCCTTTGACTGGATCAATGGCTGGCCCCTGTTACCCAGCTTTCCTGTTACTATTTTCCTGATTTTTTTCTATTTCAACAACCTTTTGCAGGTGTGCTTCTAATTCATTTTTCAAGTTATAGATATTTGATATTTTGTTTGAATTGCATAAAAAACTGGTTTTTATAGTACTACATTCCACGCATGAATATTTTTCATTAACAATAATAAATTAAGAACCACAAATATAATTTTTGCATTAGAATATTGCAATTAGACGTCAACTCTTGATCTTTTGATATTATATGCATAACCTATTCATTTTGTTTAATAAAATTCATTGTAAACAAGTCCTTTTTCATTGTAATTTATTTAAATTGACTGTGTTTATATTAGAGAGCCATTAATGCTTAGTATAATATTGATACATTGTACATTTTCAGTCTGCATATTTACCTATTGGTAATAATTCTGTAAACTTTTTAGTTGGATTTTGAGAGGTCATAATAATGTAATGTGTTATTAAATTACTGTTTATTACCATTAATTGGCTGATTTTCTTTGCTGTGGCAATTGTGCATTTTCTGATATTTATGCACTAGTATCCAATTGGTTGGTTTCATATCTAATTGCACAGGCAATAGGAAACCAAGTTGCCACCCCAACAGCATTCAGTCCCAGGGTGGCAACCACATTTCCTATTGCCTGTGCAATTGGAAGTGAAACTAACCAATTAGATATCAGTTCATAAATATAAGAAAATGCAGAATTGCCACAGTAAAGAAAATCAGCCAATTAATGGTAATAAACATTATTTTATTGATCCATTACATTATTATTACTCATAAAATTTGACTAGAAAGCTTACAGAATTGTTACCAATAGGTAAATATACAGGCTGAAAAACACACTATGTACCAATATTTGTACTAAATGTTAATGGCTCTCTAATATAAACACAGTTCATTTATATAAATTACAATGAAAAATGCCTTGTTTACAATGAATTTTATTAAAAAACATGCATTGAGTTATGTACATAATATCAAAGTATCAAGAGTTGACTTCTAATTGCAATATTCCAATGCAAAATCTATATTTTGGTTCTTAATTTATTATTGTTAAAGAAAAATATTCATGCAAATAATTATATGTGATTCATAAAATTTACAACATCTTGTTGATTATGAGAATGTCAATAATGTAAAAGGAACATGTTATCAATTATAAATCAAAAGAAATAATATCAATTTTAATAAGTTACCACAAAGAGAGATTTTATTTTACTCATCAAAGGACAAGTAGGGTAGGGAATGAGCAGAATTTACATTGCCATCATCTGCGCCTGTGAATGGGAAAGCATCAGAGGTTGTGGGGAGGGAATATGTGTTGGCTTGGGAGTCGGGGTTGGAAGGCGGGTGGCTTGATCTTGATGGGGGTTGGGGAGGCAGGGTTTGTTGACTGGGAAGAGGCAGAAAGAGCTGATTGCTTTAATTGCTCAAATTCTTCTTCTGTCATGTATTTGGGCTTGACAAACCAAATGGATGAGTGTGAAAGGAGGCAGGAGTCCTTTTTGGACTTATCATTATCACTTGCATAGAATATAACAAGATAAGATAAATCCTGGACAAATATAGAAGGGAAAAGCTCATACCCCTTCTCAATTTGGGTGCACAGTTCATTGTAGGTGGCAGGCTCTGAGCGCCTGAGAGCTGAACCAAAATTGTAAAGACATACATCTAAAAGATGCATGTCAGTATGGTTGGTGGGGTAGGACCAACAGGTATGCCCTACAGCCCTAATTTCTGTAGTTACCCATTCCTGCTGCTCTATCTCTGCACTCAGTACAACTGTGTACACAGCATGTTGGGTAGCCCACTCCTCCAGCATGCCCTTGAGCTCTGTCTGGTAGGCGTACACATCTGCGGTGTTTGATATTGCCAAGTAATGATTGACATCCAATGGGGAAACTGCCAAAAAAACCCTGAACAAATCAATATAAGATTGGGGCGCACTTGTAGACGTCAGATTGGATACACTTTTCTCCATAATCTTGGATGCTTGCAGAAATCTTGGCATAAAACAAGAAGATGACGTCATTGTGCATTCTCATTGCCCACCTTTTAAAAAAATTAGTAATGGTTGAATTTTATGGGTTTGTATCCACCAAACTGGGGCCAGTGAGAACTTGATTGGACAATATTCTAGCAGCAACCACAACTCTGTACATCCACAAATTGAGTGTTTTTTATTTGTGAAAATGCCATGGAGTCCCAGTTGGAGACATACCTGGACCAAGGGCATCCATGGGTCACATTCCATGATGGTCATCATGAGGGGATGGGCTTTTTCACTATTGGTTGAAGTACGGGCATCAGTTGGGGTCTTCTTGGGGGGCACAATTTGTGTGGGCTCACAGGGTTGCAGCCACAGTGGACTTTGCAAAACCCATTGCGGCCGCAATTTCCCCAAGGGACATAAGCATCCCTTGATTTTCAACCATTTTGAGAACAATTTCTGGGGTAATCAATTTTCTTCTGCGTCTTGCAGGCTGATTGGCTGGAGGTTGGATGTGTCTGTCTTGGGAACCTGGTTAATGCCATCTGATTGGCTGTTTCTGGATTATGGGTTCTCTGGGTGACCCTGTGGCTCACTTGGCAAATTCTGGATGCTAATGCTGATATGCAATCTTGATTAGCAGCTGCCTGTGCATGATGGGCAAACAGGGCCATGCTGGAAGTTGAATGAGAAAGAAAACACTCCTGGGTAGTGCTTGCAGAGGGTCCTGTGGGTTGGATGTGACCATAGACAGAGGCTTCACTATTGGAAGATCCAGTGTAGCCCTGCATGATTTTGTCAAGGCTGGGGAACAGCTTGTTTATTTGGTTGCTATTAAAAGAAGGCATAATAAATTTTTATTAAAAAATTAAACTCAAAAAGAGAAGTATATATTTTAATCAAAGTTTAATGTTAAGTATGTTAAGTTGGTGAATATTAGGATCTAAATTTTAGCCATCCTAAACTGAAATAGGGTGATTTTTGAGAATTCTTATGATTCCTAAAAGATTTAGCACAAATCCACTCTAAATTCTTTAGCATCCTTTTTGAGACACCCATAAATTATATTTATTTTGAATTTACCTCATTTTTATTTGAAAGTTGGTTCTTGGATTTAAAAATCCTGCAATTTCAGATTTGTTAAGTTTTACATGTTGTCTATGATTTTTTTTGAAATACAGTAAATCTCAAATTGTACATTAGAATCATGTATTTCTGATTCTTGTATCCCACATTTGTTTGCTGTGTTTTGTCTTTTGTTAGTTGAGTTATCTGCTCAAGAGATTTGAAATTTGCCAATTTAAATAAATCAAAAAATTCAACTTAAATGGTTGATTTTATTAAATATTTTAATTTTCACTCAGCTGAGTTGCTTGCAAAAGTGATTCAATATTTGGATCAAAGATTTGACAATCCCACATTTTTACGTTTAGTTTCTGAATTTACAGTATGGTATGTGAGGACCCAAGGTGGGAAGGCGGCATCTTCCAAGCAGCAACACAATTTCTTGACATAATAGACTGTTGCATCTAGCTCCTTATTGTAGATGAGATAGCATTGCTTGGTGTTAGTGAGTTTTCTGGAATTGTAAGTTACTGGTAGAAATATGCCTTTGTCAGTTTCCACCTGTAGCATGCCCCCTATGGCCTGGTCTGAAGTGTCAGTTTCAAGTTTTTTACTGATGCTTCCTGTTGGTAATTGAAAGATAAGTGCTGTGATGAGCTTTTTTAAGCATCTCAAAGGGCTTTATTGCACAGAAGTCCATTTGAATTGTTACTCAGTATTAACCACTTGGTGAAGGGGCAATTAATTTCCCACAATTGGGAATGAATTTGCGCACATACACAATCATTCCTAGGAATGTACACACCTGACCCACATTGGTGGGAGATGAAATGTTGATGACTGACTAGATTTGGGCAGTTTTGGGTTTATCCCTTGGGCATAAATGATATGCCCAAATCAATAGCAACTCTGACCATAGAAACTCACATTTATAGGGGTTGGCCTTCATTTGATGTTTTTAAAGGGTATTAAGGACAGACAGAGATGGTTGATTTGGTCCTGACTGTATGAAATAATGCTGTCTAGGTAAACCACAGTACACTTCCCAATCAGATCCTCAAATGCTTTGTTCATGAACATATCAAAGGTTGATGGTGTGCTATTCATGCAAAGTTAATGACACAGCACCCAAACAACCCATAGCTTGTTTGAAATACTGTTTTTCCCTCATTCCCAGGGGCAATACTGACCTGGTTGTACCTTGTGGTGATATAAATCTTACTGAAGATCTTTTGCACCCACAATTGTATCAAACAGGCTGTTGATTAACAGTAGTGGGTACTTATTATTTACATTGACTTTGTTTATGGCATAGTAGTTGGTAAACAGACAGAGGGACTCATCCTTTTTTCCACAAAGAATACTGTAGTTCCATAAGGGGAAAGAGAGGGAAGAATAAAGCCCTTGTTTAAGGCATCTAAAAGGTGCTGATAGTGTTGAAACCACAGGCTCAACCCGCCAGCAAGGTTCCAACCAAGCAGGTTTGTGACCCACAATCCAATTATCTGGTCACCCGAAGCCAGACTAGGAAGTCAACTCAAATTACCAAATCCAACAACATGAACAGATGATAATCCCTTATGGTGGATACCTCAATTTGGCACTTGACTCATTATCAGGATCAAGCCACCCCCTTCTTCCATCCAGCCGTGTGATCACCAATCTTGTTCCTGTTATCCTTGATTCACATGAAATATATAATCACTATCTCTCAATAAAGATTATCATCTATCTTCTAAAATATTTTTCCCCGTGTAACTCTGCTAAAACAGCACAGTTACAACATTGGTAGCACAGGTAGGTTTTCCATCCTACCTTATCTTGAAAAATTCTGCCTGTTGCCCGCACACGCCGCGGCCAACAAATCCTCAACAGAATCATGTCTGGCCTCTCACCTGACTGGACTCTGTATACTCCTGGTACCAAGATACCCAATGGTTTTGTCCTATACAAAAACACAGTAATCCAGCTATCCGCCTTCAACACCATGTCTGCACAAGGTTTCTTTCAGGCTTCCTCCTCAATGCCACAACCAGCTGATGAAACCACCATGCCCGCCTATGTAGCGCAAAGGCTAAAAAGTGCCACATTGGAACCCTTTTCTGGGGCCAACAACAACAACGCTGCCGCATGGATCTGGTCTGCCCAGAGCAAGCTGGACCAGATGGAATGCCCACAGCAATTTTGGATCACAGAGATTTCCATTTTCCTGACCCATGACGCTGGCACTTGGTGCAACAAGTGGCATGAAGAGCACACCAACAAAAACTGGGATACCTTTAAGCAAGACTTCCTGGCAAGGTTTGTGCTTAAAGATACAGCACTCATGATCATACACCAAGTAAAGAACCTGACCCAGACAGGCACCGTTAAAGAACTCACCCACGCCTACAAGGAGCTCCGTCTTTGTGCTCCCTCTAACATGGTCTTTGACACCCCAGCCACACACCTCATGTACTACAACTCCCTCAAGTTGCACGTGATAAGACATGTGAACCTGGATCAGGTGACCAACCTGCAAAGCCTGTACCATGAAGCGGAAAAAGCGGAACAAACATCCAACGCTCTGCACAAGGCACAGACTGGGAAACAAGAAAGGCCCAAGGATTCCCATGCAAGCAGGCGCTCTGCTTGACCACCTCCTGGAGGCAACAGGAACAACGCCAATCAAAAAACCACAGGTTCAAATGGGCATGGAAATGGAAGCAATGGCCAGTCAAATTGCACCCATTTCTGTGTCACCACCACACAAGGTAACCAAGATGAGGGAAAAGCCCGGGGAGAGCACTAAGCAAGCCAAGCTCTCCCCATATAACTCCTGACTTGCCCAATAATGAGTTTCAACCCAAGGACTTGGACCAATGCACAATGGTCCAGGTCCCCTCAGAGGACCTGGTACTATACACCATTGTCAGACATCCCAATAAATTTATGTCCTACCCTTTTTGCTTTTGCAGTTACACAGGCTCAGCACTCCTGGACTTGGGCGCAGATCAAACCTTAGTCAACAGTAGCTTTGTGGATAAATTCAAGCTGGCCACTAATCCTTTGTGGATTAAAAACGTGGTCCTGGCTGATGAACACCACATTGCTGTGACAAGGGAAACTGCCCCCTTCTCTGTCATGCTTGAAAACCTCCACTCCACCATCCAAGGTCCCGTCATTGACTTCCCTAAGTTTGACATTGTACTGGGACTAGACTGGTTACAGAAAAACAACCCTCACATAGACTGGGCAACCTCTGTGTTGACCATCAAGTGTGAAGGCGTCAGCCACCAGATCTACCCTGACTCTGTGGACCAACTCCTACGTGACCATGTCTTTGTATGCATCACTGAGACCTTGGAAAAGAAGAGAAATATGAAGGCAATTGACTGGGACTCCTGTCAGTATGAGATCATACACTTCAAAGACCACCAGGATACCTCCACACCTCAGGACCACAACATTGTGGCCCTCCACCCAGAAATCTTTAAGGAAGCGCTACCTGGGCTGCCCCCTGAGAAACATATCCAACACTCCATCCAACTCAAGGGGGCTGTACCCAAGGCACGCCCCATCTACAGGCTGACCCCAAACAAGGACAACGCCCTACGCGCCTATCTCAAGGAGGCATTGGAAAAAGGACTTATCCGCCCCTCACAGTCTCCCTTTGGGGCAGCTGTATTCTTTGTGGCTAAAAAGGACAGTACCTTACGCCTGGTCACAGACTACCATGCCTTAAACAAAGTCACCATTAAGAATTGTTACCCACTTCCACTGATTGACAACCTTGTTGACGCCTTGGGAGGAGCCACTGTCTTCTCCAAGATTGATCTAACTGCAGGCTACAATCAGATTTGTATCAAGGAGGAAGACATCCCCAAAACAGCCTTCCACACTAAGTACAGTTCCTACAAATGTGTGGTACTCAACTTTGGCATGACCAATGCCCTGTTCACCTTTGTAACCTTCATGAACAAAGTGTTTGCGCCACACATAGGCAAACATGCCCTAGTGTACCTGGACAATATTATTGTCTACAGCCCCTTGGTGAAACAACACCACAAAGACCTGGAAGAAGTCTTTGCAACCTTGACACAACACAAAATGTTGGCCAAGCCCTCCAAATGTCAGTTCTTCTGGGAGAAAATACCCTTCTTGGGACACATAGTCTCAAAAGATGGCATCAAACCCAACAGTCAAAAGATACAGGCCATCTGCAAGATGCCACACCCCAAGGACAAGTCAGAACTCCACACCTTCTTGGGAATGGTGGCCTATGTACGGCGCTTCATACCCAACTGTGGCGTCTTGACTGCCCCCTTGTCCGCCATAACAGGTGCCAAGTCTAAGTTTGTGTGGAACCCCCAATGTTACCTCTGTTTTAGACGCCTCAAAGAAAAGCTCCCAATAGCTCCCATCCTACAATACACCAAACAAGACGGGGAATACCAGATGAAAACTGATGCCTCAGATGCATCCATTGAGGGAGTACTATGAATCAAGAATAGTGACAGTGACTTCCTGCCTGTAGCCTACAAATTGCAAAAACTGACAGATGGCAAGTGTTGATACCCTATCCATGACAAAGAACTGCTGGCTATTGTACACTGCCTAGTCAAATGGCGCTGTTACCTAGAACAGCAGGAAGAATTCACAGCACTAACCAATCACAAGTCACTCATCTATTTCAAGACTCAAGCAAATATGTTGCGTCACCAAGCGCAGTGGATGGAAATATCAGAGAGATTTAACATGCTCATCCAGTACAAGCCTGGGGCTGAGCTTGCCATGGCAGACGCCCTGTCCCAGCTGGATGTCTGTGCTTTGAGAGGAGAGAATGGGCTTGACCCAGACTGGTCTCTTTTAGTGCTACGTACAAAAGACAAAGGATTTCCCGTAGGCACAACCAACATCACCAAAGAAACGGTCATCAAGAATGAACACCTCTTTGCTGACGTATACAGGACCCTTCACAGAAAGATGATGGATGGTACAACCATTCCCTACATCCCCATACATCAGCAAGTTGACACCATCCTTTGCTACCACAGAGATCTTGGATATACTAAGAGCCAAAATCTATATGAGTTCCTAAAGCATAAAGCCTGGTGGACAACCTTATACTGCAATGTCCAGGAAGTATTAGACCAGTGTGAGGTATGCAAAAAGTTTGCCAAAAGCGAAACCCAACCAAAGTCAGTACTCCCCATTTGCACCCAAATACCTTTCAAAGTATGGACCCTAGACATCATGGGCCCCATGCCAGGAAAACATAAGAAGAAGTATGTCATCATTGTAATAGACTTTGCCACACAATGGCCAGTGGCACAAGCAGTAAAGAAACACACAGGCAATGTTGTACAGAGGTTTATAGAAAAAGAAATCATCAGCAGGTTTGGAAAGCCAGAACTCCTGATAACCAATAAAGGCAAAGAATTGACCTCTGAAGATACCAGCATATACCTCACCAAGAATGGGGTCCAGCATATGGTGACGAATCCTTATCATCCCCAGGCCAATGGACGTATAAAGCAGCTAAATGGCAGCCTTGTTCAAACCTTGGCCAAACTCACCACTAGGAGACCTGAGGAATGTTACAAGCAGCTACTAACTGCATTGCCTGTATGCCAGACCTGTGTGAACAGATCCACCAGGAAAAGCCCCTTTGAGCTAGTTTATGGCACCCAAGCCAACAGCAACCAATCAGAAAGAGAAGACAAGCATTTCAAAAGTCATTTGTCCCCATTTAAAACAGACATGAGGTTGGCAACAAAGTGTGGGTCATGAACATTGACAAGAGTAAATTGCAACCAGAGAAAGTAGGTCCAGCAATCATCCTAAAGGTAAACAAAAACAATACTTACCTCATGCAAGGACTTGGAAAACGTAAACAAGACAAGACCTTAACCATAATTGCCTACAACCCTGAAAAGCAGACAAAAACAACAAGAAACTGCCCTGCTTGCCACTGAACAACAACTGGTTCAATACGGCACCTGGGCTCCTGACAACCTCCCTGACAACCTGCCCCCAGAGGAGGCCAACCTTCAGCCAGGGGGGTGTCAAAACTGTAGGCTTGACCCACCAGCAAGGTTCCAACCAAGTGGGTTTGTGACCTGTAATCCAATTATCTGGTCACCCGAAGCCAGACTAGGAAGTCAACTCAAATTACCAAATCCAACAACATGAACAGATGATGATCCCTTGCGGTGGATACTTTGATTTGGAGCTTGACTTATTATCAGGATCAAGCCACCCCCTTCTTGCATCCATCTGTGTGATCACCAATCTTGTTCCTGTTATCCTTGATTTACATGAACTATATAATCACTATCTCTCAATAAATATTATCATCTATCTTCTAAAATATTTTCCCCGTGTAACTCTGCTAAAACAGCACAGTTACAACAGTAGAGAGTCTTGTCTTCTTTTGGTGTTAAAAAGTATAGTGACCAGGCCTTTGTTAATGGCTTTTTAACTGAAAAGTGTGCTGGATTACTCAAGATGGAGGTAACTGGTCTAGAATTTTGCTAAATACATCCTTAAACTCATCAAGTAGTTAAACAACACTGATGGTGGAGCTTTAAGAGGGGAACATGATGGAGGTTCAGACCTGATAACATCAACTGAGCATTGATTGAAGACCAACTTGCCCCCTTTGAACTCATATGAGCATTTTTCTGTTATATGTACAAATAAAGTAATGTAATAGCTTGTTCATCTCAATAGGAAGATTTCAAAGCCAACACTGTTTCTTCTGAGAGTGATGAAAGAGGTGTCCCAGTTGATGTAAGGGTAGTTGTGATTTAGTCATTTCAATCCTGCTATCACATTGTGGCTGAGACCTTTCATGATAGGCCTAGAGAGCCTAACCTGGATGTTGCCCATCCTTGCTGAGAAGGGTACTGTTTCATGGGTCATGGCTACTCTGCAGGGTTCTTCTATGTACATTGCTTTAAATAAACTGGGTGCCCAAGCCAATTGTTGAGAATCAGCAAACTCCTGGTTGTCCATATTGTGATCAGCCCCAGTGTCTACCAGGAGCTTGTAGGTGTTCTCACAGAAGCAAAAGAGATAAGTCAAGAAAGTGATTTCATTTGATGAATGACTGGCTTGGGGCCAGGTTCATCACTGTACACTTAGAATGTATCTAAAGTTTTGACTTTGTGCACACTGTAGTCATAGGAATTCTTAGCAAGGAGAGATTGGAATTGTGGGTTAAGCAGTATTGCAGAGCCCATCATATCTACAGCCCCCAGGTTTTTTTAAACCCTCAATCTGTGCCAGCCATAGCTCCCCCTCCCAGGGTTTCTTGTTGCTGTTATCCTGCTGATAGGGCTGACAACATCCTACTTGACTATGGGCGCTTTCAGGCGCAGGTAAGTTTGAGAGAGTTTGCTGTTGGATCTTTAGAAGCCCATTGTATCTTGGTTTTTTACTTCTACAATAACTTTGTAGCGATTTTGATGGAGGTCAACATCCTACGTGCACCCATTTACAGATATAGGGTTTCAACACATTGATTATAAGGGTGAGGAGTATTGCATTCCCATTGGTAATGGCTTTTGGTGCAGAGCAAGCTCTTGCTACCAGGAGACACAATAATTAAGTACAATTCCTGTTTTTTTATTGCAAGCAGGGGTGTTCCTACAACAATAGGCGAAAAGGCTTCACTGTAGCAGGACTTAGCAGCGTCTCTGAAACCTGCCCAGGTGACTTCAAGTTCTTGACTGGCCCAGGTGGTGAACTATACAGCAGCAGGCCCAGCAAGGTGCTCTGATTCTGTGGCAACCCACATGGGTTCAGGTATTTGACAAATATGGAGGCAGGTTCCTGTGGAGTGTAGCCAACTTACAATATTGGCACTGTTGTATTTGCAAGTATGGGGTGGTTAAAGTATGTTATATTTCTTGTCTCAAATCACAGCTTAATAATTACCAAATACTAAGTTGAAGCATTCTCTAACTTAGTATTTATAATAAAATATAATAAATGATAATAATCAATGATTATTAGATATCAAATATGTGAGTTATATAGAATAAGGGATATTGATAGTAGCTGCTGAGCGTCAGGATCCTCTGCTTCACAGCCTGATTCCTCTGCAACTTTAGCCCATTATTGATATTAGAATGGCTGATCATAGTTAATATGGCCTAATGGTATAACTTAGCTGATTGGCTGACCTATCTTTCATCCAGAGCAAGAATGCTAGTTGCTCTCTTTCTCACTGAGCTTAAAGGATCAATGTCAGTTACAGCAATAGCTATTTTAACCAATCATCATAAAGCAGGCATGTTTCAAACCACCTGTGAAGGGTTCCAACTGTAAGTTCAACATGTATTAAACAAATCAGACTGGGGCAGAGTGACACTCACGCTGTGCTGTCCCAGATGAAGTTGGTTGTACACGCTGATGAGCACTAGTTGGTCTTGGTATATGACATAACATTCTGGTATGTCCCCATCAAGGATGGGGAATAAGGTTTCTTGGTGAGGTGTAGCCAAACAGCCAGCACTTTGTCCTTTCTTGATGGGAATTTTCTTATAGATAGGCTGCTAATTAAACCTATCAATGCTATCACTGTTACAACTGAACCAACAATAGTTCATTATTTAGATTGGGGAATATAAAAGTTCAATAAAAAACAATAATAGGAATGATATAATGTTTATTGGAGAATAACATAATTGATATACTATATTAGAAAGCCACAAGTCCACCCAGGGATGGCACTATGGCAGGTTCAACACAAGGTTTAAGCTGGAAATATGTTAGGTGAGAAATCAGCGTGTTGAATTGACATCACTCCTATTCAGTAGATAATGACCGCAATTTGACATTAGCCACAGGATCTTCTATACTGTTAGTTACATTATGGGGTGTCTCTTTGAACGCCCCCTGTGTATCATGAGATATGTTAGCAGGTGGGGGAGTAATATTGGTTGCAAAAAAAGAAACATTTAAATTTTCTTAGAGCATAAGGATTAGTGATCCACACTATACTGCAATTTCCAGAAAGTCTTAAACATCTGCTGAGTTCATATTAGAAGTAACAACTTGGGAGGCGTATCACTATTAGTGTACTTTTTGGATACCTCACACTATTCTAAGATGTGGGTGATAGATATTGTGGGCCCCATGTCAGGAAAAGCCAACAGCAATAAATAAATCATTAAAATTGACTTTGCTACCAGATGGCTAGTGGCTCAAGCAGTAAAAAATTATACCAATAGCAAGGCATGCAGATTTACAGGTAAAAATCATCAGCAATTTTGAAAAGCCAGAACTACTGATCACATATGGAGGAAAAGATCTCACATTCAATAACACAAATATCTAACTAGCCAAACAGGGAGTAAGGCATACAGTAATCAAGCCATACCTTGACAGTCCACATGTTGGGTGGTTTTGCAGGTGGGGCTAATGTTGACCAAGATAAGTTATAGAGGCTTTTGACAGGTAGAGGCCTAGTAGGGAACATTTTTCAGGGATCCAGCCTATGGGGGGTCTTGAGAACTTATAGTCAGACAGCCTGTGGGTCCCAAGGGAAGGGCCCACCACAAGATTGGAGCTAACTTTACAATATAATATAGCAATTTGCCCAGGAGAGCCCAGGGCCTGCTGGCAGGCACCATTGAATCAATAAGGCTGGTGAAAAGGATGTACATCACCCCAAATATTTGAGTGGAGGTAGATTCATTGGTTGCAACTGATTCCTGCAGGCAGTTGGGCCGCGGGGTGAGAGGTGGTGATATAGAAACTAGGTAGGCAGGCAAGTAGTTGTACTTGTCTTGGAACAACAGGGGAGGTCTAGCAATCCTGGTTCCTTCTCTGCCAATGGTTTCAGTCTCTCTGGTCCTGGCTTTGGGGTCGTAGATTAGGATTTCCTCTAAGGTAAATTCCAAATATGCCAGGTTGAGTGGGTATTCAGTGAAATGTACCGGGCCAAAGGGAGCTCCTGGTGGACAATTTAGTTCAGGTGGTTGGTCCGCAGTTTCTTGAGGTTGATGGGTATGAGACACAGAGCCACAGGAGGTAGACTACAAATGAAATAGAACTAAAATCAAATATGGAATAACCTGGTTGAACCAAAGGTTCATGTCACTTTATTGTAAGAATGGCAATGGGCAACTTCCTGGTGGACCAGGGTATAAGTATGACCATCTGCTATGGGAAAACTTCTGCAAACCCTTCCAGGATGGGGATACTATCTTCCATGGTTTGGAAATCACTGGGGGCGTTCTTCCTGGGTGATCTCTCATTGGCTGGGTTGGAATAGGAATATTTGGATTTCCCTTTTGAGCTGCAGGATTTTTCATCCTTAGGCGGCCCGCATTCTATGGGAAGTGTTCAATTTCTTACCAGAGGTGGCCCCAGTTATCTCAGGATTGTTGGCTGGGCCCGTGCTCTTATTGGCAGGACTAACAGGATCCTTTTGCAGGTGAGGCATTGGTGCATGCAACTCTAGGTTGATAGGTTCCAGGAGTTTCTCCAAAGTCAAATTTGGCTCTGGTTCAAGCCTGGGAAAACACAGACAACCGGGCAAGTGCTAGAATTAACTCATTCTGCAAGTCAACTTACTATATGTTGACAATCAGAATTAAAAATACTTTAATGTCAACAGCCTTGGAAAGTCAGATTTAAGTTTATACTCATGCAGACTACTGAAGGTCACCACTTTTTTAATAAGCAGAGACCTGTTTCCTGAGCATCATACTTAATAAAAATTAAGCTTCAAAATACTTTTTAGGGTAATGTGACAACATAAATTTAAAAAAGTCCATAAAAAGTTATATGTGGCAATTAAAAAATCATAAAAATACACTTCAAAAATAATTCACTATGAAATTAGCTATCTTTACTATACAATATTTTCCCCACTTATAAAGATAAAACAAATCCAATATACAAAAAGGTACTACATAAAAAAACACATGTCATAGGAAAATATAAAATCAGAAACAGTAATATAAAAGTTTTCTATATTGAAAACTACAAAAGGCATATACTTTACTGGTAAAATACCAATATAGGCCATGTGATATAGTCTAAAGCATCATGCTATCAATAGAAAATTAACCACTTTTATAAAAAAGTATCATAAATTATTAATGAGTTATTTAGAATAACTATTCATTTAAAAATATTATACTGAACATATAAGAACTATATACAAAATTAGGCAATAATCAATAAATTTAATTAAAATCTGGACTGTGATCACCTGGTTGCCATTAAGAACTGTGGCAATCTTCTTGATGTATTCCCCAATCTCTGAAAGCTTATATTTGGCCTTGGCAACGTCCTTGATCTTCTCTTGATATTGTTTTTCTTTGGTGGTTCTCTTCTTCTTGGATGGGCGGTTCTCAATATCTCTGATGGATGCAGCAGTCCTCCTCTTGGACTTTGAGGTGCTTGTAGAAGGTGTTGTATCTGGGCTTGATTCTAAAAGAGGACTTGATATGATTCTGAATGCCCTCCAAAGATGAATTAATTTTCATCACATCCTTCATAGCTACCTGGTAGCAGTTCCAGTTGGCTTTGGCTCTGGGCTTGCTCTGGCACTTAGTGACCTTACGTCCAATCCACTGTGGTTTGTAATATTCAATGAAAGGGTAGAAGGCATCCTCATGTTTATTGGCATATGGATCCTGGCATAGGAGGTCAAATGCTTATCTAGTATGCTCTGGCTTTGCAAAGGCTAGTTATACAAACTGCTGAATTAAGAACTTGCACTTTCCTGATGTATCTAGACGGTGGAGCTTGCTGAGATCAGGTAGACCCTTTAGTTGCCTGTTGACAGCCTGTTGATAATAAAAAAACACCCATGGACCTCTCCATCAAAGTTATTTACAAAAGCGTTATACTGGGCAGTTTCATAGTCCATGATTATAGTTGAGGGGCCAAGTGCTTTATCATGAGCTTCTTGTTCTGCAGCAAGGGTGGCTTCATCATTTTTATCATCATCTAGATTGGCTCTAGTGTTATGGCAAGGAAAGCTCTTTTTATTACTGGTTAGGGCTTTGATGCCCTCCTGAAGGGTTTTAAAGGCCCTTGTGTAGATCTCTTCTGTTGCCCCAGGAAGCAGAAAGTAGGCAAATGGAAGCACCTTGCCTTCAATAAGGGAATGTACAACCCTTAGTTGGTAAAAAAAGGTGGGGGCATACTGCAAAGGTACCGTCACATAACCAGGTCTCTGAATCTCTTAACTGCTCAAGGTTATGTTGTGTAGCATAGCATATACCTCTTGCTTCTACTGTAGGCCCATCTTTGTGTAAAAGGATTACCTTGTCTTCATTGAAAATCTTCAACTCCTCCATCAATACTAACTCTCCTTGGACAATGGCAGATTTCTTACAGAAGTATAGGTCATGACATTCATCACATATGTACTTCACTAACTGGTTGCAGTCAAGGATAAGCTTCAGGGTCTCCTTACTTAGGCGTTCAGTGGCCTTAACTTCCAGATCAGAAGTCTTGATATCTTTGAAGTCTGGAATCATTTGATAGAGGTACCACTTTAGGAGCTTTTCAATGAAGCTAATTGAAGCATTGCATGTGTGTACTTTTTTTCACTAGTGACTTTATCCCATGCTTCTGTATTGATACTGGCAGTGCAGCTTCTATCTACACAGACATGATGCTTGCTTCTTCCTGCTCTTCTCTGATTTTTGTAGTTAAAAATGTAGCCATTGCAGACTATACTTAAACCCCATTTGACAGACATCATAGGAGTAAATGAGGGAACTTCTTTGGGAGCTTAAAATCCTCTTTAAAATTACAGATGTTGTGCACCTAAAGGGATCCCATAGCCCAATTAGTGCTTGATGGTAGTTCAGACATGTAATCTTCAGGATCTTCTTTATTAATACATGAGGAGGAGGATGGGAGTTCAGATTCATTGGGAAATGCAGGGGAACTATCTGGAGTTAGATCCTTGCACTCCTTGGACAAGGATGGGCTTGATTCCATGGAGCTTGGTTCATCAGGGCTTGGCTGGGGCTCTATACTCTTGGATATATTCCTTCTTACTTTCTTTTTTTAGGTACCTAATCCTCTTCTGATCCATACTAGCTTGGAGAGTAGGAGGGTTCAGGTGAGGGCTCATCACTTGAAAGGTCAGGGCTCTTTTTCTTTGTCTTCTGTTGCTTTGAGGGCAGTTTTAAGTTTTTTGTTTGAATAGGGACATTGAGACTGTCCAGAAGCTTTGGGCACCTTTCTTTGAATGAATGGGGACTCATTTGGGGCCCCTTGAAGATTTCCCCTACAATAAATTGAGTAAAGTTCTTAAAGAAAAGTTAATGTAAAAATAAATGAATAAAATCAAAATTTTAATCACTTGTTTTATTTTATTAGCAATCAAATACTTCTAGGGAGTATGGAAAGCTCTTTAAATGCTAGCCTATTAGTAAAGTTTAAAAGCAGTGGTTGAGATGAGGGGCCAATATTATTTTAGCCAACATGGCCAAAAATATTAAATTTTGACTGTCAACATAATGACAGTTGACATGATCACTAAAAAATGCTATTTGAACCACTTATAAAGCTTATTTAATGTTGCAACATCTTTGATTAATCCCTCTTGGGAAATTAATTCCCTGAGTAACTCCCCAAATTATTCCCCAGCTAATCATTAGGTTAGTGGCACTCTTATTATTCACCCATCTATTACAGGGATCAAACATTTCAATTCTTAAGTAGAAAATTACTAGGACAAGCCTCATAACCGCCATGATGCACATGGACAACATGTGGCTTCTCATGATACTATATAATACTCTAAACACATATCCAATAACCTATCATTATCTTTTTAATTTTCCCCTTTATCCTGTTTAATATACTTCCCAGAAGTGTATAATTGTCATTAAGGTTTCTGAAAAGGTTTTATAATGCTAAAAACTTTAAACTAGATTTAAAAAGTTAAAGGTTGATATACATAACATATAAACCCCAAATGATAGAAACTGTAGAGGGTAGCCTAAAGTACAGCCTGGTTACTTTGATCAGGAATATCATGCCATTACATGAGAGCTTTTTACTAAGCAGCAGTTCTTTACTAATACACTAGTGAAGGTGTCAACACAGAGTCAGGTGGTCTTTTTATACAGTGATTTTGCTATTGAAGCTTGCTTAAATTATGCTGCTCTGTTTGCTTAGCCAGATCCCTTTGCTGTGATCTAGGCAACAGTTCAATTTGATACAAAGTCAGTGTTATAAATTCTAGTTTTAAAATTTGCTTTTCAGCTCAGGTGGGCTTCTAGAATTAAGCTATAGCTCATACAGTGAGTTAACAATGAATAGCTTCATAATTCAAAGGAAACTATGAAAGGTGGAAAAGCTCTTTGTTCAATGCTTATTTTATCATATATATGATGAAACCAGTAATTTAATATACAAATAAAAGCTATTTTTAGATTGGTGTGTGTTTTATTAATAATAATATGTATTCTTATTTGGGTTTACATTCAGATATTATTTACTGGAGTTGACCTAAATTTAAAAGTATAAAGAGAGTCCATTTTATAGTAAGTTGTATTAGGTTTTAGCTTAAAATCAAGTCTTGGTTTAAGTGACATCAACATTAAGCTGTTCCTATTTAATTTTTTAAATCTGGCTTGATGATTTAATATAAAAATGGGCTTGGTTTTGGGGAAATCTAATTCTTGCAGACAAATGCTAAATTGATGTTGAGTTAAGGACATATTAATTCTGGTGGTTGCCATGGTATTGGGATCAGAGCATGCCAGGTGACTGGATCCAGTATGGGTGGAAATTGGTAAAGCCCTGTTTAAGGAGATGGGCTATTATTGAAGACAGAAGCAACCCCTGCTAGGTCTTTGCATGTATCACAGCTCTCAGGAAAAAATTGAAATAGCCTTTATCACAATTTATAGGAAATTTAAGTTTGAGCTTTTTTACTTGAAGGTGATCTAATTTTTCTTATCCTTGAAGCTTTAAAACTACTGTAAAAGAATAGTGTTATATAATAAGGGATAACCCATATGGAGTCCATATAGATAATAGCAGTCATGGAGTTTTAGAAGATCCAGGTTTCCTTGGAACTCAAATGTTTAGTCCTAGGGTAATGTCTGGATTTGGTGTTGGGGCACCTTTACTCTTCAATTGAGCCCTTTTTTATGGGGAATGGTTTCCCGAGAAGGAGTAATGAAGATGTTGCGACGAAAGCTAACTGTAATTAATATAGTGCCCCTAGATCCAGTTTGTTCTAAGGAGTTGATCTTATCCTAGGTTGATTTTCTTTTTCTTCTCAACAGTTTTGAAAATCAATGTACGTGTATTGAATTGGATATTCAGAGTTCCTGTTGGGAAGTAATGTTAAAGTTGGGTATGGATAGATTTTGAGGATGATGTTGAAATGTATAGTAGCTGATATTAGTTTGATGATTGTTTTGGAATTGTAGTATTAGCTTACTTATTTGATAATTAAATGGTGTTTTAATTTTGAAGATTTGACAACTGGGTTCAGCAGAAGGGTGGGAGAGGAATAACCTTCTGGAAGGGGAGGAAGTGGTTGATGAAGTGAAACTGGGTGTCGTGCAGGAGGCAGTTGCCGTCCTCGATAACGTTGTTGGCGCATCGGATGACCTCCTTCTTTCTCAGGAACAGGCTGCCGTCGTAAAACTCTTGGCCGACGTGGCTGTACCCCACGGACTGGTCGGGGACATGGGGTACCACGTCGCCGTTCTTGGCATAGCGGATGAGCGGGATGCCCAGCGTCTCGAGGTATCGGGAAAACTCAACGTTGCCGGGGCGTGGGCCGGAGTAGATGAAGAGTTGAGCCTTCTTCTCCATGCGGCGGGTGCTGAGTAGGCTGGTCCAAGCCGGCAACGCAATGGCGGCGACTGATGCGCCAAGGCTGTATCCGGTCACGTGAAGCTTGTAGTTTTTGTACTTTGGGTTGTTGAGCAGCTTCAAGACCTCGGGTTCCATCTGGGAGTGAAGAGATCGGAAGTGTTCATAAAAGCCTTGGTGGATCTTGATCTTGGAGTTGAGCTTGGGGTAGTTGATCAATTCACTTCGGAAGTTGGTGTCCCAGTTCTTCTTGCTTACTGAACCTCGGTACGAGATGATAATGAGTTTGTTGCGGGAATCAGTTGCCACTGCCGCCTGGGCATCGAAGGTCTCGTTTATGAAAATTTTCAAGTCAGCGAACCTCCCTTCGCAAAAGCATTTATCCAACTTGTCGGCCTTACACACGGAAATTAATGAATGCTGAAGATAGTTCTGGACATCCATTGCGGTGACACCATAGCTGGGGCGAGGCGATGAGAGTGGATACGAGTTTCTGCTGTTTTGTCCAATGGCATCAAGGCCCTTGACCGCATTGATAAGTTGATGACCCCGATAGAGGGAGTAGTCCACATTGTACAGATCCTTTAAAGCCTGTGGAATCAGCTGGGCGTTGCTGATGGCAAAAACAAACAATAGACAGGCTTTCATCTTATCATATCTTCAATCACAGCTACTATTTTATAGTCTATCACTGCCCCTTAAGGTAAAGGCATATGGATGTACTCACTCGGACTAATGCTATTACAAGCCCTAAAGCTCAACCCCTTACCTGTGGCACAGCCAAGGTTGCGACGGACCACCTCCAGCTAGTTTCCTTATTCTAGCCTATTTTTAAAAAAATAATTTAAATCCTTAAATATTATAAAACTCAACTTTTGATGTGCGAGGAAGATCCGGCAGGCGTCCAGGGGTGGTCCACCGCAACCCTAGGCGCAGCTCAGCGCTCTTCAAACTTGATCACTTTTTCTATAGAGCTTGAGTTTACATTATCAAGTTCTGCTTCAGGAGCAACAGCCAGAGCATGGTAGTCATTTCGAAATGACGTCATCATATCTACACAACCTTTTGACCCCATCAACCACCCCGTAATTTCAAAACATCGAGGGTTACATCAACTTTAAAGCTTTATGATTTTAATTCTAACCGCTTCCAGAGTACATCGGATGCTTAATCTACACTTTTACCTCGACCATTTGGATTTCTTAAGCTGCTAGGTGAATGGCCTATCCAAGGATAGGCATAAAATCGAATCTGATATATCAGATCGATATATTTTATTGAATCTTTAGGCTGGGATTATTTATCACCAATTTAATCTAAAAAGCTTATTTAAAAAGGCTTTCTTAAAAGTTAATCTAACTTTTTACTTAAAAATAAAGTTGCATATTTCAAGTATAGATAGAAAATAGAAATCTAGATAAGTTGAGTATTACTATTAGATTTAGCAAAACTAAAATAATAATTTTAAAAAATTAATATTAAATTTTATAAATCCCTTCAGATATAGAGCTGTTCTTTAGCTTTTAAAAAGCTATCGAACATTAAGATTGGCTTAATATTCACAGATATATGTTTTTTTAGTCAGTAATAAGGGTGAATTAAGAGGAATAAAATCAAGTCTATGCCTTTGGTTATGGCACAAGCTCAATTTCAGTACTTCTCTAAATATCTGAGCATCTAGAGTAGCTACAGTTTCCATGTCTGGTACTGTCGCAACATCTTCAATTACTCCTCACGGGGAATTAACACCCCGAGTAAATCACCAAGCGGCTCACCAAGTGGTTCACCACCCAGCCAATAAACTGGTGGCACCATTATCAGTTAACCATCTATGACAGTGATCACTCGATCCAAGTCCTAAATGGAACTCAACTTGATTAAGCCTCGTGACTCAAGAGGAACACTACTCAGATAAGCTCCATGACCTCCATGACGTACATGGACGGCATGTGGCTTGTCATGATACTATATATTAGCCTATATTCATATTCAATTAAGTATCATTCTCTTCTTAATCTTCCCCTTTATTTTGTTTATTATACTTCCCAGAAGTATAAACTCAACAGTGATAGCATAGGTAGGTTATCCATACCTACCCAACTCAAAGGGAAAATTCCTCCAAAGAAAAGAATCCAGCATATGGCACTCCCCACAGACTGGAGAGACTACAAAGTAGGACAAGATGCCCCCCTGGACTTGTCATCTACAATAATCTCCTTGTACCCATTGACCAGTACAACACCCTCAAAACCTGCAGACTGTTCCCTACCATAAAGGTACAACAGCGTCTACGCAACCTGAGATACCCAATATCGTGTTTCAGCGCTTACGTACTGCTGAGATTGGCACCTTTGCAGGACTACGCTGTGAGAATGCCTCTCTTTGGATCAACAGAACTGAGAGCAAATTTGAACAAGTGGAGTACCCCCAAAGACTCTGGGTTAGCAAAATTGCCCTCCGCATCACAGGTACTGCCTTGGGCTTCATTACCGAATCGCTAGCTCAACATCCTGACCAGAAGGAAAACTGGGAAATATTCAAAGCCGCATTCCCCCAAAAGTTCTCCATGAAAGATTCAGACGTAGTGATCATGACTGAACTCCAAACCTTCAAAATGATGGGAACCATCAAGGAATACATCACTGCATATGAAGAACTACGTGATTGTGCGCCCAACATCATCAATTTTGATGAACCTGGACCACGCCTGGACTTCTACAATGGCCTTCCTACACATATCAGACGTCAGTTTGACATGACCCGCTGCAAGAACCTTGAGGATGTATTCCTAGAAGGAAAACGTGCAGCTCAGAAGTCTGACAATCTACACGCCACCAACAAGCATAAGGAAAACCTCACAGTTAAGAGAGAGCCTTGCCCCAACAAGCAAAACAACCAAACCAACAGTACCCAGCCTCAAAATGGGAATCACACTGCACAAGCCAACCAGGACAGCACTGAAGATATCAACAAGGAGGGAAAAGCTCAGGGGAGTGCTCAGGAAAGCCGCCCTCCCCCCTCTTCACAAGACTTGTACAGAGAACAGGATGTGGACTCCATCACCATGATCCAGGTTCCCTACAGCAACCCTCTCCTGTTTGCCGCCCAATCTGGAAAAAAACTCCTTACCTATCCTTTCCATTTTTGCAGATACCAGGGCACAGCGCTATTTGACACTGGAGCCAACCAATCCCTTATTAACAAGAGTTTTGAAGACCTCATGAAGTTATCTACCATTTGAAGTAACATCAAAAGAGTCATAATGGCGGACAACCACAGCACACCAGTTACCCACAAGATCAAACCTTTCCGAGCCCAAATTGGAGACATCCAAACAACAATTAGTGGCCCCATCATCCCATCCCAAAACACATATCATACTTGGATTAGATTGAATGCAAAAGACAAAGCCTCACATAAACTGGGACAGTGCCACCCTCACAATCCAGCAAGGAAAAGTCCACCATAACATGTACCTGACACACCTTGACACCCTCATGAGGGACCACATATTCATAAAGATCATGGAAACAGATAAAGAAACTGACATCAGCAAAATCAATTGGAGCACATGTACATATGAAGTCATCCACTTCAAAAACACAGAAATTCAACACAAACAGAACCTAATTAGAGACCAGCTAGTTAATGAGTTTCCCTTTGTATTCCAAGAATCACTACTCAGACTGCCCCCAATTAAAGTATCCAACATGAGATCAACTTAAAAGGTAGTGTGCCTAAAGCACGACCCATCTACTGCGTCACACTGCAAGAAGACAACACTCTGAAAGCCTACCTTGACAAAGCACTTGAGAAAAGCCTCATCACACCTTCAAAACCACCCTTTGGTGCCGCTGTCTTCTTTGTGGCAAAGAAAGATGGAGGCCTCCACCTAGTCACAGACTACAGAGCCCTCAACGAGGTCACAATAAAGAACAGGTATCCCCTGCCTCTAATTGATGACCTTTTTGATGCCCTGGGGGTCCCAAATCTTCATGAAGATCAATTTGACAGCAGGATATCACCAAATTTGTGTGAAACCTGAAGACATTCCAAAGACTGCATTTCAAACCAAGTACATATCTTTTGAATGTGTTGTCCTCAATTTTGGCATGACAAACGCTCCCAGTACCTTTGTAACCTTCATTAATGAAGTATCAAAGGAACACATTGGGAAAAGAGCAATCATCTACCTGGATAACATCATCATTTACAGTCACAACCTGCAACAACACTGGGAAGACGTCTGCGCAGTCCTCTGTACCCTAAAAGAAAACCAACTGATTGCCAAACCGTCCAAATGTGAGTTCTTCTCAACTGAACTTCCATTCCTTGGCCATATCATCAGCAAGGACAGTATCAAGCCAGATCCAGACATAATACACGCTATAGCAGAGATGCCAGCCCCAAGAAACAAGAGCGAGCTCCGCACTTTCCTTGGAATGGTAGCATATGTACGCAGGTTCATCCCTGACTGGGGCGCCCTAACAGCTCCCCTATCAGCCATCACAGGGAAAACAACCAAGTTTTTCTGGACACCTTTGCGAGATCAACATTTCTGCCCGCTAAAAGAGCGCATGGTTACTGCCCCCATCTTGCAATACCCAAACCGCAAGGGTATCTATGAGCTAGAAACTGACGCCTCTGATTATACCATAGGAGGAGTCCTCCGTATCCAAACAGCCCAAAAAGACTTCCTCCCTGTGGCATATGAATCCAGGAAGCTATCAGACAGCAAACAAAGATACCCTATACACAATAAGGAATTGGTTGCCATCATATCCTGCCTCATGAAATAGCAATGATATCTAAAAGGAGCCCAGACGTTCAAAGTACTCACCAACCACAAGTTGTTGATATTCTTTAAAACAAAACAACACCAGTCAAGAAGACAAGCCAAATGGATGAGTCTCATACAGAGATACCCCATGCAAATTGAATACAAGCCAGGCAGAGAGATATTTACTGCAAACGCCCTATCAAGGCTATACAATAAACACATCCTTTGCACTGATGGCAACCCCAACTGGCCCATGTTAATCATGGAGAATATCCAGGAAGGGTTCCCACCTGGCACACCAATGGAAATCCAAGAGAAAGTCCTCAAGAACAATCATATGTTCAAAAACGTATATGGTACCCTTCACCAAATACTTTCAAATGGTGAAACTGTACCCTACGTCCTGTCAACACAAAAGATTGACACAATCCTCCAATATCACAGAGACTTGAGACACACCTGTAGTAGAAACTTGCATGAGTACCTCAAGACATGCTACTGGTGGCCCAACATGCTAGATGATATCAGAGAGATACTGGAACAATGCAAGGTCTGTGAGAAGTACGCCCAAACCAAAGCTCCAGCCAAGTCAGTAGTACCCGTATCCATCACACAACCCTTCAAGTTTTGGTTGCATAGTCAGTGGCTGTTATAATGTACTTCTTGCCTTTGCTTTCACTGGGCATAGGTCCCACAATATCCAACAACCATATGACCCGTAGCACAAGCCACAAAAGAGCACAAAGGCAACAACATGAGACACTTCATTGGCAAGGAGATCATAACAAATTTTTGAAATCCTGATCTCTTAATTACAGATGGAGGCACTGAACTCAAAGCTATTGACACCAACATCTATCTTGCCAAAAATGGAATAAAACACAATACAGCCAGCCCATATCACCCATAAGCAAATGGACACGTAGAACAACTAAACAGCTCTCTAGTGGAAGCCCTCAGTAAGTTATCTGCCAAGAATCCAAAATCCTGGGTTGACATGCTACCAACCGCCCTTATGGTCTGAAAAACACAGGTCAACCACAACATGGGCAAAAGCCCTTATGAGCTGGTCTATGGTCAGAAACCCTCACTTGTCAGTACAACTACAGGACCACAACTGTCACTTCCAAAGAAGATACCAGACAGCAATGATCCAAAAGTACTACAAGCCAGAAAGGACCAAGAAGTGATGGAACAGTAAAGGGTTCAACAAGAAGCAATCCCATTACTGCAAGAAAGGTTCCAAGTCAGAGACAAGATCTGGGTTGTCAACCACAACCAGCACAAATTAGGCCCAGGATTGTGTGGACCAGGCATTGTCATGGAGGTGAAACCCAATAACACCTATCTCATCAAAGAGATTGGAGCTCAAGCCAAACTAAAACATATGCATCATGATCAACTTTGTTTGTGTAAGGCAAGAGCAGTCCAACAAATATTCAAGACTCCCTGTTCCTAATGCCAAACTGAATCAGTACCAGGACTGTATACCAGATACCCTCAAGAAGACTCCCAAGGCTCCGCCTTCCAGCACCCCAGGGGGAGATGTCACAACTGCTTTGATTACTCCCTCCTGGGGAATTAACGCTCCAAGTAAATCACTGAGCGGCTCACCAAGTGGTTCACGACCAGCCAATAAACCAGTGGCACTATTATCAGTTAACCATCTATGACGGGGATCACTCAATCCAAGTCCTAAATGGAACACAACTTGATTAAGCCTTGTGACTCAAGAGAAACACTACTCAGATAAGCCCCAAGACCTCCATGACGTACGTGGACGCCCTGTGGCTTATCATGATACTATATATTAACCTATATTAATATTTAATAAAGTATCATTCTCTTCTTAATCTTCCCCTTTGTTTTGTTTATTATACTTCCTAGAACTATAAACTTGATAGTACCATTTTTTTCTTAAGTATCTGAAAAACTTATCTATATACTCTAAACTTTATAAAGACCATTTCAATGAATCTTAATATTATTATTGCCAGTTTACCCCACCAACATCATTTTTTAGGATGATACAATAAAAAGTAAAGCCAACTCTGAAACAATATAAATTTACTTGGATCAGGGGATGCATCAAAGTGGAATGTTCTATAATTTCTTTGAAAGGAAATAAATTTGAAACTTGAAAGCCAACCATCTCTTACTTAAAATAATATTCATAATGTCAATTATATACTTCTTAGAAGTATAATAAACAAGATAAAGGGGGAAATTAAGAAGAGAATGATACTTTATTGGATATGAATATAGGATATTATATAGTATCACAGGAAGCCACACACTGTCCATGTATGTCATGGTAGTCATGGGGCTTATACAAGTGATTGTTCCTCTTAAGTCACAAGGCTTGTTCAAGTTGTGTTCCACTTAGAATTCAAAATGTTTGATCCCTGTAATAGATGACCAAATGATAGCAGTGTCACCAACCTAATGATTAGTCAGGGAATCATTCAGTGAGTCACTCAGGGAATTAATTTCCTGAGAGATAGTAATTGTAGATGTTGCAACATCTCCCCCTGGGGTGCTGGAAGGTGGAACCTTAGGAATTCTCTTGGGAGTGTTGGGGATACAGGCTTGGTATTGGGTACAAGGAGCCAGGAGTTATGTTGTGCTGTTCTTGCTTTATATAGGCAGAGATGATTGTGATACATGTGTTTGAGTTCTGTTTGAGCGCCAATACCTTTGGCAATATAGGTCTTGTTGGGTTTGACTTCCATGACAATACCTGGTCCTTGTAGCCCTAGATCCAACTTGTGCATGTTGTGGTTAAAAAGCCAGATCTTGTCCATGACTTGGAACAATTTTTTTGTAGCGGGATTACTTCTCTCTCAACACTTTTCTTTTCCATGTATTCTTGGTCCTTTCTAGCACAATGTATATCAGGATCACTGTTGTCTGGTACCTTCTTAGGTGAGGTAAACGTTGTCCTGCAGTGGTGCTAACAATGGTGGGCTTATGCCCATAGACAAGATCATACAGGCTTTTACATGTATTGCGGTTGACTCATGTTCTGCACACTATGAGTGTTGTTGGTAGCATGTCAACCCAGTCTTTTGGATTGTTAGCAGATAACTTACTGAGGGCTTCTACTAGCAAGTTGTATAGTTTTTCTACTCTTCCATTTGCTTGTGGGTGATAGGGACTGGTTATGATGTGCTTTATTCCATTCTTGATGAGGTAGATATTGGTGTTAATAGCCTTAAGCTTGGTCCCTCCATCTGTGATCAGGAGGTCAGGTTCCCAAACTTAGCTATTATTTATTTGCCAATAAATTGTCCCACATCATTGCCTTTGTGTCTCTTTGTAGCTTTTGCTACAGGCCACCTGGCTGCATAGTCAATGGCTGTTATAATGTACTTTTTGCCTTTGCTTTTACCAGGTATAGGTCCCACAATATCTAACAACCACACTTTGAAAGGTTGTGCTGATTGACAGTAGTATCACTGATTTGAGGGGTGTCTTGAAGTGGGGGTATTTTTCACAGATCTCACATTGTTCCAGTACTTCCTTGATATTGTCCAGTATATTGGGCTACCAGTAGCATGTCTTGAGGTATTCATGCAAGTTCCTTATATGGGTGTGTCCCAGATCTCTGTGGTATTGAAGGATTGTGCCAATCTTTTGTGTTGACGGTATGTAGAGTATGGTATCACCACTTGGAAGTATTCCATGTAATGTGCCATATATGTTTTTGAACAGATGTTTGTTATTGAGGACTTTCTCTTGGACTTTCATTGGGGTGCCAGGTGGGAACCCTTCTGGGAAATTCCCCATGATAAGCATGGGCCAGTCAGGGTCCCCATCAGTGCATAGGGCGTCTTTACTGTATAGCCTTTAAAGGGAATCTGCGGTAAGCATTTCCTTGCCTGGCTTGTATTTGATTTGCATTGGGTATCTCTGTATGAAAATCATCCATTTAGATTGTCTTCTTGATAGGCTGCTGTGTTTTAAAGAATATCAACAACTGTGGTCAGTTAGTACTTTGAATATCTGTGCACCTTCCAGGTAACATTGCCACTTCATAAGACAGTGAACAATAGCTACCAGTTCCTTGTCATGTACTGCATATACTTGCTCACTATCAGACAGTTTTCTTGATTCATACAGTAATTTAAAAGCTATGGAAACAAGCAAACCAATTCAGATTTAAACAAAATTAATTTTAAACAAATTTATATTGATTTACAATAGATTTGGATTCATTTCAATTTTGTTTAAATCTGAATTGTTTTTGCTTGTTGCCATAGCTTTTAAAGCTAATATATGCTAAAGGGAGGAAGTCATCTTCTTCAGTTTTAATTTGGATTACACCTCCAATTTTTTAGTCATAAGCGTCAGTTTCTAGCTCGTATATTCCTTCACAGTTTGGATGTTGTAAAATGGGGCAGCGGCCATGCACTCTTTTAGTTATTGGAAATGTTGGTCTCTTAGCGGTGTCCATACAAATTTGGTTATCTTGCCTGTGATTATAGATAGGGGAGCAGTCAAGGCACCCCATTCAGGGATAAATCTTCTGGCATAGGCTACCACACTTAGGAATGTACAAAGCTCACTCTTGTTTTGCAGCGCTGGCATGCTGTTTATAGCACATATCTTTTCTGGGTCTGTTTTTATTATGTCCATACTGATAATGTGTCCTAGAAATAGGAGTTTGGACAAAAATAAGTCTTATTTTTTGGGGGGGGATTGGCTATAAGTTAGTTATTTTTGAGAGTACAGAGGACCAGGCAGACGTCTTTCTGGTGTTGTTCTACAGTTTGAATGTATATAATTATGTTGTCTAGGAAGATGTTTGCCCTTTTTCTAATGCGTTCTTTGAAGACTTCATTTATAAAGGTTACAGAGGTGCTTGGCGTGTTTTTAATGCTAAAGTTAAAGAACACACATTCAAAGGAATCATAATTTGTTCTGAAGGCTGTTTTTGGCATGTTGTCTGGTTTTGCGCAAATTTGGTGGTAACCTACTGTCAAGTCAATTTTTTTGAAGACTTGGGACCCCCCAGGGCGACAAAAAATGTCATTAAGCAGGGGAAGGGGATACCTGCTCTTAATTGTGATCTTTTTGAGCGCCCTGTAGTCTGTGACCAGGCAGAGTCCTCTATCTTTCTTTGCCCAAAGAATACAGTCACACCAAAAGGAGATTTATAAGGTCTTATGAGTCCTTTTTCAAGTGCTTTTTCAAGATAGGCTTTTAGGGTGTCATCTTCTTGTGGTGTTAGGTGATAAATAGGACGTGCTTTTGGCACACTACCCTTGAGGTCAATTTTGTGCTGTATGCCCCAATTGGGTGGTAGTCCTGGTAAAGTTTCTTGTAAAACAGAAGGGAATTCAATTACTAGCTGTGCTTGTCTTGGGTCTATTTCACATGTGGTTTCTGTACTTTTAAAGTGAATAACCTCTTACGTGCAAGTGTTCCAGTTGTTTTTGATAGGATCCTTTTACTCTTCTGTCTCCATAATCTTTAAAAATACATGGTCCTTCATGAGTGTGTCAAGATGAGTTGGGTAGACATGGTGGTGCACCTCACCTTATTGTATGGTGAGGATAGCGCTATCCCAGTTGATATGAGGTTTTGTCTTTCTCATCCAGTCCAGGCCAAGTATCAAATCATACTTGGGGATTGGTATGATTGGGCCACTAAGAGTAGTTTGCACGTCTCCTATTTGGATGTGGAAAAGTTTTGCCTCCTTAGTGAGTGGTGTGCTCCTATTATCTGCCATGAAAACTCTTTTGATGTTGCTTTGGACTGTGGGTAGTTTCACGAGGTTGCAAATTTCTTGTCAACAATGGATTAGTCTGCTCTAGTGTCAAATAGTGCTTTGCCTTGATACCTTCAAAAACAGAAAGGATAAGAGAGGAGTTTATTTCCATTTTGGGCAGCAAACAGTAGAGGGTTGCTGGAGGGGACTTGGATCATGATAATTGAATCCACGTCTTGGTCCCTGTACAAGTCTTGTAAAGTGGGGGAGGGCAGCTCATCTAATCACTCCCCTGAGCCTTTCCCTCCTTGTTGGTGTCATCAGTGCTTGCTTGGTTAGCTTGAGCAGTGCAATTTATGCCTCAAGGATGGGAGTTGTTGGCTTGGTTGCTCTGCTTGTTAGGTTAAGGGTCCTTCTTTGCTATGTGACTTTCCTTTTGTTTATTGGTTACATGCAGGTTGTCATATTTCTGTGCAACATATTTTCCTTCTAATAACAAATCCTGAAGGTTCTTGCAGTGTGCCATGTCAAACTGACATCTAATGTGGGCAGGAAGGCCATTGTAGAAGTCCAATAATGGTCCAGATTTGTCAAAGCTAATGGTGTTGGGATCTCAGTCATGTAGGTCTTTGTGGGTTGCAATGTACTCCTCAATTGTTCCTGTCATTTTAAAAAAATTGAGTTCTATTATGATCACTACATCAGAGTCTTTTAAAGAAAACTTCTTGGGGAAGGAAGCTTTGAACATATCTCAGTCTTCACTGTGATCAGGATGTTGGTCAAACCATTTGCTTACAAAGCGTGAGGCGGCCCTTAGGATGCATAGGACAATCTTTCTGGCCCAGAGTCTGCAGGTAGCCCACTTGTGTAAACTTGTTTTGAATGCTTTGTATCAAAAATTTGGTGTTTTCTTGGCTTAATCCTGCAAACATTTCAATTTCTGCTGAGTGTAGGTGCTGAAACATGATGTTGGGTATTTCAGTTGTCTGCAGGATTGGAAATGGAGGTAGGTTATGGATTCCACAAGTATTGAGAAGATTATACTGTTTTGTAGGGATAAGAACGTTGTTGAAGACAACAAAACCTGTAGGGACATCATGTCCTTCTTTGTAGTCTCTCTAGCCTGTGGGAAATGCCATCTGCTGGATGTTTTTCTTGGGAGGAATTTTTCCTTTAAGTTGCATAGGTGTGGATAACCTACCTGTACTACCACTGTTAATTATATACTTCTTAAAAAGTATAATAACCGAGATAAAGGGGATAATTAGGAAGAGAATAATACTTTATTGGATAGGAGTTTAGAGTATTGTATAGTATTATGAGAAGACACATGTTGTCCATGTACGTCATGGCAGTCATGGGCTTGTCCAAGTAATGTTCTGCTTAAGACTTGAAAAGTTTGATCCCTGTAATAGATGGCCAAATGATAACAGTGTTACTGACTTAATGATTAGTTGGGTAATCATTTGGTGAGTCACTCAGGGAATTAATTCCCTGAGAGAGAGTAACAGTAGATGTTGCAACAATTATTATAGCTTAAATCATATCCCTTTAAATTGATCATTTTTAATACTTTCAATTCTATACTTCTGAAAAGTATAAGAACCAAAATAAAGAGAGATATTAAGAAGAGGAGGCTTCTTTATTGATACAAATATTGGGGATTGTATAGTACCATGTCAAGCCACATGTAGTTCATGTATGTCATGACAGTCATGGGGCTACTCCAGGTAATGTTCTTTTTAGGATATGAAATGTTTGATACCCATATAAGATGGGGGCTGATAAGAGTGCCACTGTCTTAATAATCAATTGGGAAATCACTCAGGGAATTACTTCCCCAAGAGAGTAATTATATATGTTGCAACACAATCAACAACTTCCAGTAGGCTATCTCTGGATAGGTTTATTCTGTAGCTGGGATGTCCTGTACATCTTGGTAATACTAGTGGCAGCAAGAAATGTAGGGCAGCCAATTGAGTGAGGTTTAGCTAGCAAGAACTGATTCTCTTTTGCAGGTTGCCCCCCTTACTATCTGAAAGGTCAGACAGACTTTCAAAACAGCAGGCTCAACCCAACAGCAAGGTTCCAAGTAAGCAGGTTTGTGACCTGCAATCCAATTATCCAGTCACTTGGAGCCAGACTAGGAAGTCAACTCAAATTTCCAAATCCAAAAACATGAACAAATGATGATCACTTACAGTGGATACCTTGTTTTGGCGCTTGACTTATTACTAGGATCAAGCCACCCCCTTCACCATCCTACCGCGTGTTGCAACATCTTTGATTACTCCCTCTTGGGGAATTAACACCCCGAGTAAATCACCAAACAACTCACTGAATGGTTCACCATCCAGTCAATAAATTGGTGGCACCATTATCAGTTAGCCATCTATGACGGGGATCACTCAATCCAGGTCCTAAATGGAACACAACTTGATTAAGCCTTGTGACTCAAGAGGAACATTACTCAGATAAGCCCCATGACCTCTATGACGTACATGGACGGTATGTGGCTTGTCATGATACTTTATATTAGCATATATTCATATTCAATAAAGTATCATTATCTTCTTAAATCTTCCCCTTATTTTGTTTATTATACTTCCCAGAAGTATAATGCTGTGAATAACAGCATTAACCATGTTTTGATTCCGCCTTTGTTGGGCCATTTTGAGGACAAATCTCTCGCTTTTGTGTTCAACTCTTGAAATGAACTGGCTTCCGCTTCAGGAAGTATGATTGTTTGGTTTCCTGACTCTGCGCAACTCACTTGCCCCACTCATGCTTGTGGCAAGTGATCCTACCGTCCTGGTAGTGTTTTGTGGTATTCCTAACCACTATATATTCCATTTCACATTCACCAATAAAATTTATATTCTATTCACATTTTTGTCTTTGTGTCTTCTGCACTTCTGCGCCTCTCTCTAGCCACAACTAGTAGAGATTATTCTTCCAAGGCCGCAAGGTAAATGCTATTGCCTTCCCTGTCATCTAACCAAGACTTAGTACAAATCCAATCCTAAGGTTAGGATTCCCTGTTGTGTGTCTGTGCCGCGCCTCAGAACACAAAAAAAATGGTGCTCACTACGGGGGCTGTAAGCCCCTTGGTTATCCCTTTCACATCTACGTTTGAAGGTCCCTTGCCTCCACCTATTTGGGGGTTGACCTCACCTGAAATTACCATACCTCCTATTGAGGAGGACATCGCCAACCCGCCTATTGTCCCTACTGTACTAAACCTTGGGAATGGTCCCCGCCTAGTTGCTTACCCTATGGGTACCCCTGACTTGGAACAAGTCATGGCGGTAGCCCTTGGGATAGCTCAGGATGGGGCCATCCCTTGCCTTCAGTTACAGTTTAGCCATGCCAAATAATATGAGTTAATTGTGGCCCCTCAGTTTCCACAACACCTCCTTCCAGCGGCTGGCTCCACTGATCATCTGCTGTCATCCTTTGTACAGCCCGCCTTGGCCCATCACCAGATGGTGTTGGGACTCCACATTCAAGAAATATTGTCTCTACAAGCAGCTGTTACCCATCATTATACCAGTTTGCCGCCTACCAACAATGGCTTCATTCCCTGTTCTCCCTTATATCTGACAATCAGCGTGATTTGGTCACCTCTCAAACACGTTTAGTCAATTCCATTGAGCAAATCCGCCAGTCCATCCCTGAGTACGTTAGGGAGCAACTACATGAGTTTCACCAGTTAGAACAACCCTGGCACACTCAAGTAGACTCCACCCTAAACGCTTATCTCTCCAATTTTGAGCGCCTAGTGCAACAGCTAAATGCATTCAGGGTCTATTCCTTTGAGCAATTGCAACAGGTAGCTGACCTTGCCACCCAAGGTCTAAATGAGCTTGGTGCGGAATTTGATCAAGAAAGAGCTGCCACTGCCGCCGCTATTTGCAATCTTCAGAATCAGGTGAATGAGCTGTCCTCTCCCAAACCTGATGCTCTGCCTTCTCCTCCTGCTGATGATCTGGTGGACAGAGAGCAGAAAATCTGGGAAGCCATCCGGGAATTACGCGCTTCCACTTGTAGCCAAGGACGTCCTACTGAAATGCCTCAACCTGATCCCCAGGCTCTTGCGCTGACTGCTCAGGTTGCTGAACTACGGCAAGAGGTTGCTGCTTTACGTGAGGTAGTGACAGCTGCTGCTAGCCCACTCAGGGTTAACAAGGAGGATGGCTGTTGCCCTGGTTTGAATGGGGCTCTTTGAATCCACTGCGCTAGGGAGTTGATTGCCCTAGCTAATGAGGTTGAACATTTGAAACAAGACCAGACTGAGGTGGTTAGAGACGTACAGGATATGAATGAACTGATTGACTTGGTAAACAACAGGTTTGCCCCTTGCCTATCAGTGGGGCCATCTCTTACTTTGCAACTGGCTGAACTCTCCACGGTTGACACTACCCAAGGACAACACCTAGATGTTACTGAACAACAGACCACTCTAGCCAACACTATGGGTGCCAGAACCACGAGACTCTGACGACCCTTGAAGAAAGTGTTTGACAACTATGGGCTAGACAACCCCCCTCCAAATCTGAAGCTGAGTTCTCCCTGCACATAAATGTACTTGATACAACAATGGTGGTCCAACTCCTGAGGCACACTTCAAGCCTACTTTTCAGCAAGTGATTGATCCTAAAACCTCGACTATTGCAGCCTTCTTAACTATTTACGGGACTGCTATGAGACAAGCATCCGATGAAGTCAAGAAATAACATATTCTGACTTGCCTACACCCAACCTGTCAAGAGGTAGTTGTACCAGAGCTGCCCTCCATTGAGACCTGGGAGGACATGAAACAGCTCCTGATTGATGAGTTTGGTGGTGATCTTAGCCTGGAGGTGAAAAAGAATGCTTTCATGCACATATCCTTCAAGCCCAAAGAGACATTAGCTGAATTTGCAGACAGATTTTACATGGAGGGACAACAGTTAATAACAAGCAGACAATTGACAGCGCATGAAGCATATATGGCCTGCACCAAGGCCCTCAAGATGAATCAACTCATATGCCTTCATTTCAAGGCCCACAAGGCTATGCTGTCTTCCATGAAAAGCATAAAAACACTGCTCCAAGATATGCATCTTACCCATTCTGGGGCAGCTGTTCGGGAAAGTTGTGCCACTTCTAACTCTGGCTCCTCTTCTTGTGGCTCTTGTATCCTCACTATGAACTCCCAGACTCCTCCTTGACGTCAGCGTTGCCACAACTGTGGTCAGATAGGCCACCACTCTCGCGTCTGCATCAATCTGCAGGTTGAAGGAGCTGATCCCAAGGATCAGCCGGGAAAAGAATAGTCAACCTAGAGGCGGAGACACTCTTGGTTGACAATTCTTCTCAGTCTCCTCCTACACCTCTGCCTGCTACTGACTCTGAGCATGCTGATGATGAAGCACCTCCTATCCTCCTCCTGTTCCATGACATTTCTGACAATTCTGATGTGGATGAATCTGATGTTGAAGACCATGATGCATACAGGTATTCTGTTCTTGCTGTTCCTGAGACTATTGCCGTTCCCTACAAGCTACAATCTGGGAAGACTACAACAACCACCAAGCCTTTTTCTGAGGCCAAAGCAGTTGTCTCCCGCCCCTATCTTACTCGGGAAAAACAGTCCCCTGTATTAGTGGAATCATTAGAGGAAGCTGCTGAAGTTGCAGACGCCGTTTCCAAGAATGTATCTGTCTCACTCCCTCTCCAAACTGTATATAAGGAGTTTCCGGGACTACAATGCATGATTAAAAATGGGACAAGGAACTAGCTGAGGCACAGGATATCTTGGCTGTTCTGCCACCCTTTGGTTGCACCACCACCCAAGTAGAGATATCTATCCAAAAGGTCAAGATCAAAGCTGTCCTGGATACTGGTTCTCCTGTCAGCATTGTTTCTTCTAAACTGATGAAGAAACTTAAGCTGGCCCCTGATCTCAACTACCATCAATCCTATGGCACCGCTGGTCTCTCCATGACTTGCGTCATTGGTGCTTACTCTGCCTTACCAATGCGGTTTGTTAAACTCCTGTTGGCTGCACCAGCTGTTGTTCTAGAAAATGAGAGCTATGACCTTTTGGTTGGTACCCAGTTCCTTTGGGAATATAATGGGATCATCAACCTAAAGAATGGTTATCTTTCTATCCTATGGTACAAAGTCCCTCTGATCTTTGAGGAGCCAATCAAAGTTCCTGGTAAACGTTTGAAGACATGTACTCTGGAGTACCCCACTGGAGTTTTCACCCTAAAGTATCAAACCCATTCCACCAACATGAAGTGTCCTCCCATGGCTTGTCCTGCAACTGAGGGAATCCCTCTCATGGCCACGTCTGCTATCACCATCCCCCCAGGCTCTCAGCTATCCTAGATTCCCAGATATCATATGAACTACCTGAACGGACTTTCTTAGAGCTGTACTCCCCTCCTTTGCTGGGGCTTAATGAGCCTTACCTTTGTCCTGGAATTCTAGACGTTTCCCACAAGGATCCTGTTCAATTACTAGTTGCCAACCTTACTGTGCTTCCAATGACAGTATCCAGAGGACAGGTTGTTGGTTACGGAAAGTTGTTAAATGCTCCTGATGTCTTGTCTATTCACCCCTTTGGAACGTTTCAAGACTTTAATCTACCCAAAGATGAGCCTCAAGTCCTATCTCTGTTCACTGCCCAAGACTTCCCTCAGTTGTCCTGGTCCAACAGAAAGAGGTGCTTGATTTACTAGACCAGTTCTCAGACATCTTTACTAAAGATAGTACTGATTATGGGCTAGCCAAAGGTGTGATACATCAGATTGACACAGGGGATGCTCCTCCCTTTTGTGCCAAGCCATACTGCCGCAGCCAAGTGGAAGATGTGTAGGTTTCCAAGGAGCTCAAACAACTTCTGGATGCTGGACTGCTAGCTCCCTCTCAAAGTCCCTGGGCTTCTCCTCTGCTCATCTTAAAGAAAAAGGATGGGGGGCCACTAGATTGTGATAGACTATTGGAGGTTGAATTCTCTAACCAAGAAAGATTCCTATCCCTTACCACGCATTGATGACGCCCTTTGACGCCTTGGAGGTTCTAAGTCTTTCTCTGCCATAGATTTGGCGTCTGGCTACTGGCAAGTTAACCTCTCTCCTGAAGACTGTCAGAAGGCAGCAGACATCACATCAGAAGGATTGTTTGAGCCTACTTGCATGCCGCAAGGGCTCTGCAATGCCCTGGCAACTTTCCAGAGGGCCATGGACTCTATCCTGCGGGACTTGAAGTTGTCATGTGTCTTAGTCTATCTAGATGATATAAAAGTCTTCAGCTCAACTTTCACTGATCCCTAGCCCATCTTAAGGAGGTGTTTATAAAGATCCAAGAAGCTGGCCTCAAGTTAAAGCCTTCTAAGTGTGCTTTCTTTAAAGAGCGCCTTGAATTCCTGGGCCATGAAGTAACCCAAACAGGAATTTGTTCAATGATCAAGAAGGTTGAAGCCATTGACAAAATGCTTTTGCCCACCAACCTCCGAGAAGTACAAGTCTTTCTGGGCATGATGGGTTACTATAGACAATTCATCCCTGATTTTTCCAATACTAGTGAACCCCTGGTCCAACTATTGCGTAATGTTCCCTTTGAATGGACCGCCAGCCAACAGCAAGCCTTCAAGACTCTAAAACAGAAACACAAAGAAGCACCCATTTTATTGTACCCTGATTACAATAAGGAATTCATATTATACACTGATGCTAGTGACCTTGCCATTGGGGCTATCTTGGCTCAGCTCAACAATGAAGGTGTGGACCACCCTGTAGCCTATACTTCCTGTGTGCTAAATAAGCATGAAAAGAATTATAGTGTTACAGAGAAGGAGTGCCTTGCTGTGTTGCATGCAGTCAAACAATTCCGCCACTATGTGTATGGTACCCATTTCACTGTTGTCACTAACCACGCTTTGCTCAAATGGTTACAACAACTTAAGGAGCCTGAAGGACGCTTAGCTAGATGGGCTCTCCGCCTGCAAGGTTATGACTCCACTGTGCTCCATTGCCCCGGGATTCAACATCAGAACACTGATGGGCTATCCCAAATGCCCATCCTTGCCCTACATCCTGCTGAGGCAGATCGCCTGTATGAGCTAATTGGCTACCCTTCTTCCTGGGAAAGTGAGACAGAAGAGGTTTGACTTGCCTTGACCAAATTGTCTGAAGATACCCTCATACACAACAACCAACTCTTCAAGAAGGTGCGGGGTCAATACCTACCATACATGCATCCCAGTCTTTGTCTCTCTTTGGTGTCACAAGCTCATAAAGAAACTGGCCATGGAGGCATAGACAAGACCTTTGAATGGCTTCAGAAGAATTACTTCTTGGAGAATCTTTGCCTGTTGATCCCAGATGTCATAGCTAGTTGCCATGACTGCCAACTTCAGAGGCCCTGAGCTGCTTCTCATGAGTTCAAATTGGTCCCCCCTCAACATGCCTTTCACACTGTCAGCATTGATGCTGTAGGTCCTCTCCCCCACTCATGCTCCGGATGCCACTTTATCCTGATTGCTGTTGACCACTTCAGCAAGTGGGTAGAAGCTCACCCTACTAAAGACATCACTGCTAAGACTACTGCTGCCTTCCTGCTGCAGGATGTTTTCTACCGCCATGGCTGTCCTCAAGTGCTGTTGTCAGACAATGGAACCAACTTCAATGCCAAACTTGTAACCTCTTTTGTTGAAGCTCTAGGAGCTCACCAGTCCTTCTCTGGCCCCTATAATCCTTCCACTAATGGGGCAGTTGAGCGTGCCAACTTGACACTGGTTTCTATCATGAGGAAACTCACCTACTCTGACGCTGCCAATTGGGATCTATACTTATCTGCTGCCCTCTTTGCCTATTGTCTGAGCAGACATTGAGTCACAGGGTACTCCCCCTTTGCCATGTTGTATGGGTGTGAAGCCACCACTCTGTCACTCTTGGGGGTTCCCCTGCTCTCCTCTGATAAGGCCATGAACCCTGACAACCACATCAAAGACTTAGTCAACTGTATCATTGATATACAGCCCACTGCCTACACTTCAGCATATAAGACTAAGATGCTCGAGCTCTCTCCTGACAACGCTGGGTGCTCCCCTTGCCTGAGTTTGCTGTTGGTGACCATGTCCTGTACTATCAACACCATGTGGGTGGGCGCGCGCACAAACTGGACTCCCTATGGATTGGTCCTTTAGAGGTGACTTTCAAACAAGGATCTGAGTACACTGTAAAGCTCCTCTCCAGTGGTTGCCCTTTTGCTCATGTACATGCCAAGTTTCTCCGCAAGTATCACCCCCCCAAAGGCCAATCTAGAGGGGGGCAATGTCATGAATAACTGCATTCACCATGTTTTGATTTCGCCTTTGTTGGACCATTTTGAGGACAAATCTCTCGCTTTTGCATTTGACTCTCAAAATGAACTGGCTTCTGCTTCAGGAAGTATGATTGTTTGGTTTCCTGACTCTGCGCAACTCACTTGCCCCACTCATGCTTGTGGCAAGTGATCCTATTGTCCTGGTAGTGTTTTGTGGTAACCCTAACCACTATATATTCTTTTTCACATTCACCAATAAAGTTTAAGTTTTATTCACATTTTTGTCTTTGTGTCTTCTGCACTTCCGCGCCTCTCTCTAGCCACAACTAGTAGAGATTATTCTTCCAGGGCCGCAAGGTAAATGCTATTGCCTTCCCTGTCATCTAACCAAGACTTAGTACAAATCCAATCCTAAGGTTAGGATTCCCTGTTGTGTGTCTGTGCTGCGCCTCAGAACACAACATATAAACTCAACAGTGGTAGCACAGGTAAGTTATCCATACCTACCCAACTCAAAGGAAAAATTCCTTGCAAGAAAAGAACCCAAACAATGTCACTCCCTAACAGCTGGAGAGATTACAAATTAGGACAAGACGTTCCCCCAGGGCTTGTCATCTACAATAATGTCCTTGTACCCATTGACCAGTACAACACTCTCAAAGCCCACAGACTGTTCCCTACCACACCAACCACAACAGCGCCTACGCAACCTGAATTACCCAATATTGTGTTTCAACGCTTACATACCGCTGAAATTGGCGTCTTTGCAGGTCTACACTGTGAGAACGCCTCTCTTTGAATCAACAGCACCGAGAGTAAGTTTGAACAAGTAGAATACCCCCCAAAGACTTTGGGTCAGCAAGATTTCCCTCCGCGTCACAGGGACCACCTCACATTTGTAACCAAATGGCTAGCCTAACACCCTGACCAGAAGGAAAATTGGGAAATGTTCAAGGCTACATTCCTCAAAAAGCTCTCCATAAAGGACTTGGGCGAGGTGATCATGACCAAACTTTGAATCTTCAAAATGACAGGAACCATCAAGAAATACATTGCAGCATATGAAGGACTATGTGACTGTGCACCCAACACCATCAACTTTGATGAACCTGGAACACGTCTGGACTTCTACAATGGCCTTCCCACACACATTAGACGTCAGTTCAACATGACCTGCTGCAAGAACCTTGAGGATGTATTCCTAGAGAGAAAACACACAGCTCAGAAGTCTGACAACCTACACACCGCCAAAAAGCGTAAGGAAAACCCTGCAGCTAGAAGAGAGCCTCACCCCAATAAGCAAAACAACCAAGCCCACAGTAACCAAACTCAAACAGAAACTGCACTGCACAAGCCAACCAGGCCAGCACTGAAGATACCAATAAGGAGGGAAAAGCTCAGGGGAGTGCTTAGGCAAGCTGCCTTCCCCCACTTCACAAGACTTGTACAGAGAAAAAGACGTGGATTCAATCACCATGATCCAAGTCCCCTCCAGCAATCCTCTACTGTTTGCTGCCCAAACTGGAAATAAACTCCTCACTTACCCTTTCTGCTTTTGCAGATACCAGGGCACAGCATTATTCAACATTAAAGACAATCAATTGCTCATCAACAAGAGCTTCTCAGATCTCATGAATTTACCTACCATTTGAAGTAACATCAAGAAAGTCAACATGGCAGACAACCGCAGCACACCAGTTACCTGAGACAAAACCTTTCTGCGCCCAAATTAGAGATGTACAAACAACAATTAGCAGCCCCATCATACCAATCCCTAAGTACAATGTCATACTTGTCTTTGATTGGATGAGAAAGACAAAGCCTCACATCAACTGGGACAATACCGCCCTCACCATTCAGCAAGGAGAAGTCCACTATCACGTGTACCCAACACAAATTGACACCCTCATGAGGGACCACATATTTGTAAAGATCATGGAACAGAAGGAGAAACTGACACCAGCAAAATCATTTGGAGCACATGTACATATGAGGTTATCCACTTCAAAAACACAGAAATTCAACACAAACAGAACCCAATTAGAAACCAGCTAGTCAATGTGTTTCCCTCTGTATTCCAAGAAACACTACCCAGGTTGCCCCCTGATTGTGGTATACAACACAAGATTGACCTAAAAGGTAGTGTGCCTAAAGCAAGACCCATCTACTGCCTCACACCACAAGAAGACAACGTCCTAAAAGCTTACCTTGATGAAGCACTCAAGAAAGGCCTCATCAGACCTTCAAAATCACCCTTTGGTGCCGCTGTCTTCTTTGTGGCAAAGAAAGACAGAGGCCTCTGCCTGGTCACAGACTACAGGGCCCTAAACAAGGTCACAATAAAGAACAGGTATCCCTTGACTCTAATTGATGACCTTTTTGATGCCCTGGGGGGGGGTCCCAAATCTTCACAAAAATTGATTTGACAGCAGGATACCACCAAATTTGCATGAACTTGAAGACATTACAAAGACCACATTTTGAACTAAATACAGATCCTTTGAATGTGTTGTCCTCAATTTTGGCATGACAAACTCTCCCAGTAACTTTGTACCTTCATGAATGAAGTATTCAAGGAACACATTGGGAAAAGAGCAATCATCTACCTGTACAACATCATCATTTACAGTCCCAACCTGCAACAACACTGGGAAGACGTCCGCGCAGTTCTCTGTACCCTGGAAGAAAGCCAACTGATTGCCAAACCGTTCAAATGCAAGTTCTTCTCAACTGGACTTCCATTCCTTGGCCATATCATCATCAAGGACAGTATCAAGCCGGATCCAGACATAATACACACTATAGCAGAGATGCCAGCCCCAAGGAATAAGAGCAAACCCTGCACTTGGAATGATAGCCTATGTACGCAGGTTCATCCCTGACTGGGGCGCCCTAACAGCTCTCCTATCAGCCATCACAGGGAAAACAACCAAGTTTGTCTGGACACCTTTGCAAGATCAACATTTCCGCCAGCTAAAAGAGCGCATGGTTACTGCCCCCATCTTGCAATACCCAAACAGCAAGGGTATCTATGAGCTAGAAACTGACGCCTCTGATTATGTCATAGGAGGAGTCCTCCGTATCCAAACAGCCCAAAAAGACTTCCTCCCCGTGGCATATAATCCAGGAAGCTATCAGATGACAAACAAATATACCCTATACACAATAAGAAATTGATTGCCATCATACACTGCCTCATGAAATGGCAATGTTATCTAAAAGGATCCCAAGCGTTCAAGGTCCTCACTGATCACAAATCATTTTTATTCTTTAAGACACAACATCATTTTTTCAAGAGGAAAATCCAAATGGATAAGTCTTATAAAGAGATACCCCATGCAAATTGAATACAAGCCAGGCAAGGAGATGCTTACTGCAGACGCCCTATCAAGGCTATACAATAAACACATCCTTTGCACTGATGGAAACCCCAACTGGCCCATGTTAATCATGGGGAATTTCCAGGAAGGGTTCCCACCTGGCACACCAATGAAAATCCAAGAGAAAGTCCTCAAGAACAATCATATGTTCAAAAACGTATATGGTACCCTTCACCAAATACTTTCAAATGGTGAAACTGTACCCTACGTCCTGTCAACACAAAAGATTGACACAATCCTCCAATATCACAGAGACTTGGGACACACCTGTAGTAGAAACTTGCATGAGTACCTCAAGACACGCTACTGATGACCCAACATGCTAGATGATATCAGAGAGATACTGGAACAATGCAAGGTCTGTGAGAAGTACGCCCAAACCAAAGCTCCAACCAAGTCAGTAATACCTGTATCCATCACACAACCCTTCAAGGTATGGTTGTTGGATATCGTGGGATCTATGCCCAGTGAAAGCAAAGGCAAGAAGTACATTATAACAGCCATTGACTATGCAACTAAATGGCCTGTAGCACAAGCCACAAAAGAGCACAAAGGCAACAACATAAGAAATTCATTGGCAAGGAGATCATAACAAAGTTTGGAAATCCTGACCTCTTAATTACAGATGGAGGCACTGAACTCAAAGCTATTGACACCAACATCTATCTTGCCAAAAATGGAATAAAACACAATACAGCCAGCCCATATCACCCACAAGCAAATGGACACGTAGAACAACTAAATGGCTCTCTAGTGGAAGCCCTCAGTAAGTTATCTGCCAAGAATCCAAAATCCTGGGTTGACATGCTACCAACCGCCCTTATGGTCTGCAGAACACAGGTCAACCACAATATGGGCAAAAGCCCTTATGAGCTGATCTATGGTCAGAAACCCTCACTTGTCAGTACAACCACGGGACCACAACTGTCACTTCCAAAGAAGATACCAGACAGTAATGACTAAAAAGTACTACAAGCCAGAAAGGACCAAGAAGTGATGGAACAGTAAAGGGTTCAACAAGAAGCAATCCTATTACAACAAGAAAGGTTCCAAGTCGGAGACAAAATCTGGGTTGTCAATCACAACCAACACAAACTAGACCCAGGGTTACGTGGACCAGGCATTGTCATGGAAGTTAAGCCCAATAACACCTATCTCATCAAAGGGATTAGAGCTCAAAATGAACTGAAACGTATGCACCACAACCAACTCTGCTTGTGTAAGGCAAGAACAGCCCAACAAAATTCAAAGCTCCCTGTGCCCAACGCCAAACTGGACCAATACCAAGTCCACATACCAGATACCCTCAAGAAGACTCCCAAGGCTCCGCCTTCTAGCACTCCAAGGGGATATGTCACAACTTCTTTGATTACTCCCTCTTGGGGAATTAAAACCCTGAGTAAATGTGAAACAACTTACCAAATGGTTCACTGTCCAGTCAATAAACTGGTGGCACCATTATCAGTTAACTATCTATGACAGGGGTCACTCTATCCAGGTCCTAAATAGAACACAACTTGATTAAGCCTTGTAACTCAAGAGGAACATTATTCAGATAATCCCCATGACTTCCATGACGTACATGGACAGCATGTGGCTTGTCATAATACTATGTATTAGCCTATATTATATTCAATAAAGTATCATTCTCTTCTTAAATCTTCCCCTTATTTTGTTTATTATACTTCTCAGAAGTATAAACTTGACACATGTGATCTGCAAAATTATGTTCCTGTTATCCATAAATAAAATTAACTATATAATCACTATCTTACAATAAAGAATATGATCTATTTTCTAAATATTTTCCCCTTGTAACTCTTCCAAAACAGCACAGTTATTACATTGATAGCACAGGTAGGTTTTCCATCCTACTTTATCTTGTAAAATTCCTCTTGCTGCCTGTACTTGCTGCGGCCAACAAATCCTTGATAGAATTATGTCTGGCCTCCCAGCAGACTGGACACCATACACACCTGGTGCCAAGATACCTGATGGGTTTGTTCTCTACCAGAACATGGTGATACCACTCCCTGCGTTCAATGCCCTGTCAGCACAAAGGTTCTTCCAGGTTCCCTCTGCTATGCCTTGCAAACAAATGAAAACACCATACCAGCCTATGTAGCCCAAAGTCTTCAAAATACGCCCTGGAATCCTTTGCTGTGGCCAACAACAACACTGCTGCATGAATCCAATCTGCCCAAAGTAAACTGGCCCAAATTAAATGTCCATAGTAATTCTGGATTGCAGAGATCTCCATCCGGCTGACTCATGACGCTGGCACCTGGTGCAACAAGTGGGATGAACACACCAAGAAGGATTGGTATACCTTCAAACAAGACTTCTTGGTAAGATTTGTGCTTAAGGACACCACACTAATGATTATACACCAAGTAAAGAACCTAACCCAGACTGGCTCTGTGAAGGAGCTCACCTGTGCCTACAATGAACTCTGACTATGTGCTCCCTCCAACATGGCCTTTGACACCCCAGCTACACACCTCATGTAATATAATGCACTCAAGTTGCATGTAATTAGACACGTGAACCTGGACCAAGTGATAAATCTATAGAGTCTGTATTGTGAAGTGGAGAAAGCAGAACAAAATTCCGATGCTCTTCACAAGGCACAAACTGGGAAAAGAGAGCAAGACAAGGATTCTCACTTAGTTGGGAGTTCCAACTTCCCGCTTCCTGGGAACAACAACAGCAACAACTCAGCAAAACCCACAGGCTTGAATGGACACAGAAATGGGAACAATAGGCAGCCAAACTGTACCCACTTTTGCGGCACGGCCACCCAAGATAACATTGACAAGGAAAAAGCCCGGGGAGAGCACTAAGTGAGCCAAGCTCTCCCTGCACAACTCCTAACTTGCCCAATGATGAGTACCAACTCAAGGACGTGGACCAATGCCCAATGATCCAAGTGCCCTCGGAAGACCCAGTACTCTACACCATTGCCAAACATCCCAATAAACTGATTTCTTACCCTTTCTGCATTTGTAGTTATACAGGCTCTGCACTCTTGGACTCTGGCGCAGATGAAACCCTAGCCATCATCAGCTTTGTGAAAAAAAGTTCAAGATAGCCACTAATCCTTTGAGGATTAAAAACATGGTTTTAGATGATGAACATCACATTGCTGTGACAAGGGAAACCACTCACTTCTCTGTCATGCTTGAGAATCTACACTCCACCATCCAAGGCCCTGCCATTGACTTTCCAAAGTTTGACATTATACTGGGGTTGGATTGATTACAAAAAAACAATCCTCACGTAGACTGGGCAACCTCAGTGTTGACCATTAAGCGTGAAGGTGTCAACAATAGATCTACCCTGACTCAGTGGACCAACTCCTATGCAACCACGTCTTTGTGCACATCACAGAGACCCTGGATGAAAAGGAGAACCTCAAGGCAATTAACTGGGACTCCTTCCAGTACAAGATCATACATTTTAAGGACCACTAAGATCCCACCATGCCTCAGGACTGCAAAATTATAGCCTGCTATTCAGAGATCTTTAAAGAGGCTCTACCCGGGTTGCCACCAGAAAAACACATCCAATATTCCATCCAACTCAAGGGAGCTGTACCTAAGGTGCAACCCATCTACCATCTGACCCCAATTGAATGCAACACCCTACATGCTTACCTCAAGGAAGCGTTAGAGAAAGGACTTATCCACCCCTCACAGTCTCCTTTTGGTGATGCCATATTCTTTGTAGCAAAGAAAGATGGTACTCTACGCCTAGTCACAGATTATTTAGCCCTAAATGAAGTTACCATCAGGAATTGTTACCTGCTGCTGCTCATTGACGACCTCTTTGATGCCCTGGGCAGTGCCACAGTCTTTTCCAAGATTGACCTAACTGCAGGCTACAATCAGATCCGTATCAAAGAGGAAGATATCCCCAAAACAGCTTTTTGCACCAAGTACGGCTCATACAAGTGTGTGAAGCTAAATTTTGGTATGACAAACGCCCTGTCAACCTTTGTGACCTTCATGAACAAGGTGTTTACCCCTCACATAGGCAAGCATGCCTTAGTCAACCTGGACAACATTATTTTCTATAGCCCCTTGGTAGAGCAGCATTACAAAGACTTGGAGGCAGTCTTTGCCACACTGGCACAACATAAGCTGCTAACCAAGCCTTCCAAATGCCAGTTCTTCCGCAAACAGCTGCTCTTCTTGGGACACATAGTCTCAAAAGACAGCATCAAACCCAACAGTCAGAAGATCCAGCCATCTTCAAAATGCCACCGCCCAAAGACAAGTCAGAACTTTGCACATTCTTAGGAATAGTGGACTACATACACTGTTTCATACCTGACTGTGGCGTCCTGACTGCACCCCTATCCCCCATAACTGGTGCCAAAACCAAGTTTGTATGGACCCCCCAGCGTGGCCTTTGCTTTAGGGTCTCAAGGAAAACTCACAATAGCGCCTATCCTAAAGTACCCCAAATGCAATGGGGAGTACCAAATGGAAACATACACCTCAGACGCATCCATTGGGGGAGTACTATAAATCAAAGACAATAACAGTGACTTCCTGCCCGTAGCCTACAAATCACAGAAACTGACAGACAGCAAGTGTCAATACCCCATACACAACAAAGAGTTGTTGGCAATTGTACACTGCCTAGTCAAATAATGTTATTATCTAGAGCAACAGGAAGAATTCACAGCGTTGAACAACCACAAATCACTCATATATTTCAAAACCCAAGCAAATCTATCCCGCTGTCAGGCCTGCTGAATGGAACCCCTGGAGAGATTAAATGCTTATATAATACAATCCAGGTCCAGAACTTGCCATGGCAGACACACTCTCACACCTGTATGTCTGAGCCACAAGAGGAGAGAATGGGCTCAACTCAGACTTGCCCCTCTTGGTATTTTAAACAAAGGACAAAGGTTTCCCCCTGGCACTACAGACATAAAAAAGGAACCAGTCCTTAAGAACAAGCACTTATTCGCAGACGTGTATAGAACCTTACATTGGAAAATGACCAACAGATCCATCATCTCTTATGTTCCCACACATTAGCAAGCTGAAACCATCTTATGTTACCATAGAGACCTAGGGCACACAAAAAGCTGCAACCTCTACAAATTCCTTAAACACAAAGCATGGTGGCCAACCCTGTACCAAGATGATCAGGAAGTCTTGACCAATGCAAAGTATGTGAGAAATTTTCAAAAAGCAAAACCCCACCTAAGTCAGTACTACCTATCTGCACACAAATACCCTTGAGGTGTGGGCCCTATAGATCATGGGTCTCATGTCAGGAAAACATAAGAATAAGTACATCATCATTGTAATAGACTTTGCCACACAATGGCCAGTGCACAAGCAGTAAAAACACATACAGACAACAACGTACGGTAATTCATAGGAAAAGAAATCATCAGCAAGTTTGGAAATCCAGAACTCCTGATAATCAATGGAGGCAAAGAATTGACCTCTGATGACACCAATGTATATCTTGCCAAGAATGGGGTCAAACACATAGTGACAACACCTTATCATCCTCAGGCCAATGAACGTGTGGAACAGCTAAATGGCAGTCTTGTGCAAGCCTTGGCCAAGCTCACCGCCAGGAGACCTGAGGAATGGTACAAGCAGCTAACAGCTGCATAGCTTGTGTGCAAAACTTGGGCAAACAGATAAACTGGGAAAATCCCCTTTGAGATAGTCTATGGCACACAGCCCAATATTATCCAAGCACTATTGGGACCTAAGCTGGAAATGCCAAGCAAGTTTCCACCCTGCTCAGATCCTCAGGTTATAGAGGCCAACAGTGATCAAAAAGAAAAGGAAAACAAGTTTCTGAAAAAAACATTTATCCCCATCCAAAACAGACACAAAGTTGGGGGCAAATTTTGGGTCATGAACATTGATAAAAGCAAACTATAACCCAAAAAAGTAGGCCCAGCAATCATCCTGAAGGTAAACAAAAACAACACTCACCTTGTGCAAGGACTCAGGAAACGTAAACAAGGCAAGATCCTTCACCATAACTGCCTGAGACCCTGCAAGGAAAGACAGAAATAACTCAAGATTGTTCTACCTTCCACCAAACAACAGTTAGTCCAGTATGGCACCCAAGCTCCTGACAACCTGACCCCAGAGGAGGCCAACCTTCAGTTGGGGGGTGTTGAAACATCAGGCTCAACCCGCCAGCAAGGTTCCAAGTGAGCAGGTTTGTGACCTGCAATCTAATTATCCAGTCACTTGGAGTCAGGTTAGGAAGTCAACTCAAATTTCCAAATCCAACAACATTAACAAATGATGATCCCTTACAGTGGATACCTTGTTTTGGTGCTTGACTCATTACTAGGATCAAGCCAACCCCTTCATCATCCTACCATGTGATCTACACAATCATGTTCCTGTTATCTCTAACTCACATTAACCATATAATCACTATCTCTTAATAAAGAACATTATCTAGTTTATAAATATTTTTCCTCTTGTAACTCTGCTAAAACAGCACAGTTACAACAAGATTATATCAAATTAGAAAGAAATACAGATGCTTTGAAGCCCAGAAACAAGTTCCTAGTTACCTGGAAAAATTACAGCCACTGGATAGATTGTATTCCAGTTTTTAATAAAGTAAACCTTTACACGTTCAATTATGTCATATTTTATGTGGTGTCTTTTTATATAATACAACTAGAGTTAATTCCATTTCAGGGCTAAATAAAGTAATTAGGCATTTTTTAGCTTTGAACTTACCATGCAGAGTCTCAGCTGCTTCACAAAGACCTGAAACTTAGGATTGGGTTTGTACTAATCCAGGTGTTTGTCTTCAGGGATAAATAAGGGATACAATTTAAGACCCTTAGAAATCAGGATTTACAATAGGCTTCTCTAGGCAATTCTAGGAAGAATTCACCAAAGTACAGAAAATACACAAAAGATATGGCAGGTGGAACTTGATTTTTATTGAGAATATAACAGAGTTTATAGTGCTTTGTGGCTGCCCAAAATATTGGGAAGACATTTAGAGTATTAGTCACACACATAGATGGGTTGCAGATCATAGTGACTACTGGGAAGGGGTAATGAGATGAACTCCTTTTAATAGAATAGCAAACCATCATAGAAAAAAAGGGAACAAGCCATTATCACTATCACAATTTGAACCAAACATAGACCAAATCAGAATCATCTGAATATGCCCATTCATAACACTGTTCATGGCTACACCTAGCCCACAAAAATCCTCTTCAGGAGGTGTGACAGTATCATAGTCACTCCAGATTTTTTCTAGGCAATATTATGGTTAAACCATAATTCTCATGGGCTGAGTTAGTTTAGATTTGGAATTGAAGGAACCCATAGATCAGATTTCTATTCATTAACTACCCAATCTAAAAATAATCTTTGGAAAGTATTATAAAATACCTAAAAAGTGGGATGTGAAATGATATCAAAGTGATAAAACAACATAAATCTATTAGGGTACATTAATTGCATGATCAACTAGTCAGTCTGAACCATTTAGATTACAGGGATCAGCACTACCCATCTGTTAAATTTACCCTAGAGGTGTTGTGATCTGAGGCGCAGCACAGAGTCACAACAGGAAATCCTAACTTTAGGTTTGTATTTGTACTAAGTCTCAGTTAGAATGGCAGGGAAGGCTATGTGATTACCTTTTTAAAAAAACAAGAAATTCTTTATTGGGGTTGGGGGGTATCCATCTGGGAGCGCCTGTTACTATGTGATTACCTTGTGGCCCTGAATGAATAATATCTGCTAGACATGGCTAGAGAGGCGTCAAAGTACGTGGAGACACAAAGACAAAAATGTGAATAGAACTTAAATTTTATTGGGTATAGAAATTGGGATTATATACTGTATAGTTTTACCACAAAACAGTATATGGACGGTAGGATCACTTGCCACAAGCACAAGTGGGGCAAGTGAGTTGCGCAAAATCAGGAAACCAAACAATTGTATTTCTTGATTCAGAGACAGCCTCATTTCAAAGGACAAAAGCAAACAAGAGGGATTTGTCCTTGAAATAACCCAACAAAGGCAATATTGAAACATGGTGAATGGCAGCATTCATGGCATTGCCCCCCTCTAGATTGGCCTTAGGGGGATTGTACTTGCGGAGGAACTTGGCATACACACAAGAAAACAGTCAACCACTAGAGAGGAGTTTTACAGTATACTCTGACCCTCATTTGAAGGTCAATTCCAAGGTCCCAATCCACAACAAGTCTAGTTTATGAGCCCGTCTTCCTACTCTATGTTGATAGTAAAGAACATGGTCCCTAATGCTGAACTCAGGCAGGGGGATCTCCCAGCATTGTCAGGGGAATGCTCAAGCAACTTGGTCTTATAGGCGGACATGTAGGCAGAGGCCTGAATATAAATGATTATTTGACTAGATATTTGATATGCTCATCAGGGTTCATAGCCTTATCAGAGGAGAGTAGGTGGGCCCCCAAGAGCAACAGAGTAGTGACTTCATGACCATACATCATAGCAAAAAGGGAATACCCGGTGACACAATGTTTGCTAAGGCAATAGGCAAAGAGAGCAGCAAATAAGTATAGATCCCAGTTGGTGGCGTCAGAATAAGTGAGTTTCCTCATGATAGAAACCAGAGTTGAGTTTGCGCGCTCAACTGCCCCATTGTTGGAAGGATTATAGGGGCAGAGAAAGACTGGTGAGACCTCAAGGCTTCAATAACAGAGGTCACTAACTTGAAGTTGCAGTTAAGCCCATTGTCAGACAACAACACTTGAGGGCAACCATAGCAGAAGAATACATCTTACAGCAGAAAGGTGGTGGTTGTCTTGGCAGTGATGTCTTTAGTAGGGCAAGCTTCTACCCACTTGCTAAAATGATCAACAACAATTAGGATAAAGTGGCAACCAGAGCAAGAGCAAGAGAGAGGCCCTACAGCGTCAATACTGACAGTGTAAAAAGTGTGTTGAGGGGGTACTAGCTTGAACTCATGAGTGGTGGCTTTAGGTCGTTGGAGTTGGGAATCATGGCAACTAGCAATAACATCTGGAATCAGCAGGCAAAGATTTTCCTAGAAGTAATTATTCTGGAGCCAGTCATGAGTCTTGGCAACACCTCTGTGTCCTGTCTCTTTATTAGATTGAAGCACCATTGAAAGGCAAAGACTAGGCCTTAAATAGGGCAAGTAGTGGTCTTGTACTTTCTTGAAGAGCTGATTGTCATAAATGAAGGTGTCTTCAGATAGCTTAGAAAGGGCAACTCAAACTTCCTCTGTCTCATTCTCCCATGACAAAGGATATCCAATTAGTTCATACAACTGGTTAGCTTCAGCAGGGTGTAGGGAAGGATGGGCATTCTGGACAGTCTGTCAGCATTTTGATGTTGAATCCTAGGTCAGTGCAGCACAGTGAAGTCATACCCTTGCAGTTGGAGAGCCCATCTAGCTAGTTTTCCTTCTGGTCCCTTGAGTTGCTGTAGCCATTTGAGCAAAGCATGGTCAGTAACCACACTTAAAATTGGTACCATACACATAATGGCAGAACTTCTTGAAGGCATGCAGCACAGCAAGGCACTCCTTCTCTGTAACACTATAATTCTTTCCATGCTTATTCAGCACACGGGAAGTATAGGCTACAGGGTGGTCCACACCTTCATCATCAAGCTGAGCCAAGATGGCCCCAATAGCAAGGTCACTAGCATCAGTGTACAAGATGAATTCCTCATTGTAATTGGGGTACACTAAAATGGGTGCTTCTTTGAGTTTCTGCTTTAGAGTCTCAAAGGCTTGCTGCTGGCTGGCGGTCCATTTGAAAGGAACATTACACAATAGTTGAACCAGGAGTTTGCTAGTATCAGCAAATTTAGGAATGAATTGTCTATAGTAACCCATCATGCCCAGAAAGACTTGTACTTCTTGGAGGTTGGTGGGCGGAAGCATTTTGTTGATGGCTTCAACCTTCTTGGTCATTGGACAAATCCCCATTTGGGTTACTTCATGGCCCAGGAATTCAAGGTGTTCTTTGAAGAAAGCACACTTAGAGGGCTTTAACTTGAGGCCAGCTTCTTGGATCTTTATGAACACCTCTTTAAGATGGGCTAGGTGATCAGTGAAAGTTGCACTGAAGACTGTTATATCATCTAGGTAGACTAAGACACACGACAACTTCAAATCATGCAGGATGGAGTCCATGGCCCTCTTGAAAGTTGCCAGGGCATTACAGAGCCCTTGCAGCATACGGGTAGGCTCAAACAATCCTTCTGATGTAATGAGCGCAGCCTTCTGGCGGTCTTCAGGAGAGAGGTCAACTTGCCAGTAGCCTGTCACCAAGTCCATGGCAGAGAAAAACTTAGAACCTCCAAGGCGTCAAAGGGCGTCATCAATGCGTGGTAAGAGATAGGAATCTTTCTTGATCAGAGAATTTAACCTTTGATAGTCCATCACAATCCGGTGTCCACCATCCTTTTTCTTTAAGATGAGCAGAGGAGAAGCCCAGGGACTCTGAGAGGGAGCTAGCAATCCAGAGTCTAGCAGCTGTTTGAGCTCCTTGGAAACCTGCACATCTTCCACTTGGCTACGGCAGTATGGCTTGGCACAAAAGGGGGGAGCATCTCCTGTGTCAATCTGATGAATCACACCTTTGGCTAGCCCATAATCAGTACTATCTTTAGCAAAGATGTCTGAGAATTGGTCTAGTTGTCAAAACCGCAGGCTCAACCCACCAGCAAGGTTCCAACCAAGAGGGTTTGTGACCCGCAATCCAATTACCCGGTCACTTGAAGCCAGACTAGGAAGTTGACTTGGATTACCAAATCCATCAACATGAACAGACAATGATCCTTCACGGTGGATAACTCAATTTGGCGCTTGACTAATTAGCAGGATCAAGCCACCCCCTTCTGCCATCCAACTGTGTGATCACCAATCATATTCCTACTATCCATTGATTCACAATAGCTATATAATCACTATCTCACAATAAAGATTATTATCTATCCTCTAAATATTTTTCCCCTTGTAACTCTGCTAAAACAGCACAGTTACAACATAGTAAATCAAGCACCTCTTTCTGTTGGATCAGGGACAACTGAGGGAAGTCTTGGGCAGTGAACAGAGATAGGACTTGAGGCTTGTCTTTGGGTAGATTAAAGTCTTGAAACATTCCAAAAGGGTGAAGAGACAAGACTTCTGGAGCATTTTACAACTTTCCATAACCAACAACCTGTCCTCTGGATACTGTCATAGGAAGCGCAGTAAGGTTGGCAACTAGTAATTGAACAGGATCCTTGTGGGAAACGTCCAGAAGTCCAGGACAAAGGTAAGGCTTGTTACGCCCCAGCAAAGGAGGGGAGTACAGCTCTAAGAAAGTTCGTTCAGGTAGTTCATATGATATCTGGGAGTCTAGGATAGCCTGAGAGCCTGGGGGGATGGTGATAGCAGACGTGGCCATGAGAGGGATTCCCTCAGTTGCAGGACAAGCCATGGGAGGACACTTCATGTTGGTGGAATGGGTTTGGTATTTTAAGGTGAAAACTCCAGTGGGGTACTCCAGAGTACATGTCTTCAACCGTTTATCAGGAACTTTGATTGGCTCTTCAAAGATCAGGGGGACTTTTTACCCTAGGATAGAAAGATAACCATCCTTTAGGTTGATAATCCCATTATATTCCCAAAGGAACTGGGTACCAACCAAAAGGTCATAGCTCTCATTTTCTAGAACAACAGCTGGCGCAGCCAACAGGAGTTTACCAAATTGCATTGGTAAGGCAGAGTACACACCAATGGCGCAAGTCATGGAGAGACCAGCAGTGCCATAGGATTAATGGTAGTTGATATCAGGGGCCAGTTTAAGCTTCTTCATCAGTTTATAAGAAACAAAGTTGACCAGAGAGCCGGTGTCCAGGACAGCTTTGATCTTGACCTTTTGGATAGATATCTCTACTTGGGTGGTGGTGCAACCAAAGGGTGGCAGAACAGCCAAGATATCCTGTGCCTCAGCTAGTTCCTTGTCCCATTTTTAATCATGCATTGTAGTCCCGGAAACTCCTTATATACGGTCTGGAGAGGGAGTGAGACAGATACATTCTTGAAAACAGCGTCTGCAACTTCAGCGGCTTCCTCTGATGATTCCACTAATACAGGGGACCGTTTTGCCTGAGTAAGATAGGGGCGGGAGACAACTGCTTTGGCCTCAGACAAGGGCTTGGTGGTAGTTGTAGTCTTTCCAGATTGTAGCTTATAGGGAACTGCAATAGTCTCAGGGACAGCAAGAACAGAATACCCATATGCATCATGGTCTTCAACATCAGATTCATCCACATCAGAATTGTCAGAAATGTCATGGAGCAGGAGGAGGATAGGAGGAGCTTCATCATCAGCAGGCTCAGAGTCAGTAGCAGGCAGGGGTGTAGGAGGAGACTGGGAAGAATTGTCAACCAAGAGCATCTCTGCCAATAGGTTGACTGTTCTTTTCCTGACTGATCCTTGGGATCAGCTCCTTCAACCCGCGGATTGGTGCAGACACAAGAGTGGTGGCCTATCTGACCACAGTTGTGGCAACCCTGACGTTGAGGAGGAATTTGGGAGTCATAGTGAGGATACAAGGGCTACAAGAAGAGGAGCCAGAGTTGGAAGCGGCACAACTTTCCCGAACAACTGCTCCAGAATGGGCAAGATGCATATCTTAAGCTTTGTCTTTATACTTTTCATGGAGGACAGCATAGCCTTGTGGGCCTTGAAATGAAGGCATATGAGTTGATTCACCTTGAGGGCCTTGGTGCAGGCCATATATGCTTCATGCGCTGTCAATTGTCTGCTTGTTATTAACTGTTGTCCCTCCATGTAAAATCTGTCGGCAAATTCAGCTAATGTCTCTTTGGGCTTGAAGGATATGTGCATGAAAGCATCCTTTTTCACCTCCAGGCTAAGATCACCACCAAACTCATCAATCAGGAGCTGTTTCATGTCCTCCCAGGTCTCAATGGAGGGCAGCTCTGGTACAACTACCTCTTGACAGGCCGGGTGTAGGCAAGTCAGAATATGTTCTTTCTTAACTTCATCTGATGCTTGTCTCATAGCAGTCTTGTAAATAGTTAAGAAAGCTGCAATAGTCAAGGTTTTGGGATCAAAGACTTGCTTAAAAGTAGGCTTGAAGTGTGCCTCAGGAGCTGGACCACCATTGCTGCTATTGAGTACATTTATGTGCAGGGAGAACTCAGCTTCAGATTTGGAGGGGGGTTGTCTAGCCTACAGTTGTCAAACACTTTCTTCAAGGGTTGTCAGAGTCTTGGTGGTTCTGGCACCCATAGTGTTGGCTAGAGTGGTCTGTTGTTCAGTAACATCTAGGCGTTATCATTGGGTAGTGACAACAGTGGAGAGCTCAGCCAGTCACAAAGTAAGGGATGGCCCCACTGATAGGCAAGGGGCAAATCTGTTGTTTACCGAATCAATCAACTCACTCATCTCCTGTATGTCCCTGTCCAACTCAGTCTGGTCTTGTTTCAAATGATCCACCTCATTAGCTAGGGCAATCAACTCTCTAGCGCAGTGGATTTGAGGAGCCCCCGCCAAACCAGGACAACAGCCATCCTCCTTGTTAACCCTGAGTGGGCTAGCAGCAGCTGTCACTACCTCACGTAAAGCAGCGACCTCTTGCCGTAGTTCAGCAACCTGAGCAGTCAGCGCAAGAGCCTGGGGATCAGGTTGAGGCATTTCAGTAGGACGTCCTTGGCTACAAGTGGAAGCGCGTAATTCCCAGATGGCTTCCCAGATTTTCTGCTCTCTGTCCACCAGATCATCAGCAGGAGGAGAAGGTGGAACATCAGGTTTGGGAGTGGGCAGCTCATTCACCTGACTCTGAAGTTTGGCAATAGCTGTGGCAGTGATAGATCTCTCTTGATTGAATTCTTCACTGAGCTCATTTAGACTTTGGGCTGCAAGGTCAGCTACCTGTTGCAATTTGCTCAGAGGAATAGACACTGAATGCATTGAGCTGTTGCACTAGGCACTCAAAGTTGGAGAGATAAGCGTTTAGGGTGGAGTCTACTTGAGTTTGCCAGGGTTGTTCTAACTGGTGAAACTCATGTAGTTGCTCCCTAACGTACTCAGGGACAGACTAACGCATTTGCTTGATGGAATCAACTAGACGTGTTTGAGAGGTGACCAAATCACGCTAATTATCAGATATCAGTGAGAACTTGGAATGGATCCACTGTTGGTAGGCAGCAAACTGGTCCCAATGATGGGTAACAGCTGCTTGTAGAGACAAGATCTCTTGAATATAGAGTCCCAACACCATCTGGTGGTGGGCCAAGGCAGGCTGTACAAAGGATGACAGCAGATGATTGTGGAGCCAGCCGCTGAGAGGAGATGTTGTGGAAACTGAGGGGCCACAATTAACTCATAGTATTCAGCACGGCTAAACTGTAACTGAAGGTGAGGGATGGCCCCATCCTGTGCTATCCCAAGGGCTACCACCATGACTTGTTCCAAGTCAGGGGTACCCATGGGGTAAGCAACTAAGCTGGGACCATTCCCAAGGTTCAGTACAGTAGGGACAATAGGCGGGTCGGCAATGTCTTCCTCAATAGGAGGGCTGGTAATTTCAGGCAAGGTTGACTCCCAAATAGGCGGAGACAAGGGGCCTTCAAACGTAGATGTAAAAGGGATAATCAAGGGGCTTACAGCCCCTGTAGTGAGCACAATTTTTGTTGTGTTCTGAGGTGCGGCACAGACATACAACGGGGAATCCTAACCTTAGGATTGGATTTGTACTAAGTCTTGGTTAGATGACAGGGAAGGCAATTGCGTTTACCTTGCGGCCCTGGATGAATAGTCTCTACTAGGCGTGGCTAGAGAGAGGCGCGGAAGTATAGAAGACACAACAACAAAAATGTGAATAGAACTTAATTTTATTGGTGAATATGGAAATGGAATATATAGTGGTTGAGAATACCACAAAACACTACCAGGACGGTAGGATCACTTGCCACAAGCATGAGTGGGGCAAGTGAGTTGCTGCAGAGTCAGGAAACCAAAAAATCATATTTCCTGAAGCGGAACCCAGTTCATTTTGAGAGTCAAAAGTGAAAGCAAGAGATTTGTCTTTGAAATGGCCCAACAAAGGCGAAATCAAAACATGGTGAATGCTGTTATTCACGACACTGGGGAAGGAAAGACAAAGCTTAGTGTCTTGTTTAACTTCTTTTAGTTAAAGTTTTTGAATTGATTTATGTGATACTATTGAGGGGTAATTTCACTCAATGATAGCACAAACTATCATCAAGTGATTTGGCTTTATTATATACTATCATCCTTGTGGGGCATGAATAGTGCAAAACATTGGACAGGGAACCCCAAGCACTTGGTGTTGTCTGGAATTCCCTTTTGGGAGGGGAATTGGAAGTGGTGTGCAGGCAATGAATTATTACTTCTGGGCTTGCATTGATTTGGTGTATCATTGGATGCTTTCATGCATCCAAATTTGACTTCTGCAGTTAATGCAGGAATGGTTGTGTTGGGCAGCTTGTCAGTCCCTTCCAAATTTGTTAAATTCCAAATTTGGGCAGCTGTTCCCCCTCCTTTTGGGTTTGGGGAAATTGCCTTTTGGGGGTTCTCAATTGGGCAATTTCCCCATTTCTCAGAGGTGGATGGTCCTGCCGTGGGGGGTGCGCTGTCCCCTGCCGGCTGGCTGGCTCAGCAGCTGGGGTATAAAACCTGTTTTCCCCAAAACTCTATTTTTTAATTTTTGATTCTTTGGCCTGGAGCTTTTGCAGCAGCTTCCCCAATCAGGGGGAACTGCTGCAATTTTTTATTTTGCTCTTTGAGCTTGATTGTGCACAAAAGTTTATCTTAATACAAGGTGTTGTCAGGAATATTACTGACAGGTATCCACCATAAAGAATCATCATCTTTTCATGTTGTTGGATTTGGCAATTCAAGTTAACTTCCTAGTCTGGCTTCAAGTGACTGGATAATTGGATTGCGGGTCACAAACCCGCTTGCTCAGAACCTTGCTGGCGGGTTGAGCCTGCTGTTTTGACAATAGTATGGTCTACTACGCCATATCAATAGAAAACAACCACACTCTGCTGCTGGCAAACCATAAATTGGTGCTAGCCAGTGTCAACCACATGTTCAAGGCTGAATAATGGCAACAACTTGGTATACCTTTCACAATCAACATAGAAATTCCTACATGATACACTTTATATAATAGCTATATCATTTCCTGAGGTATGGGCACGTGCCTTAAGCCACACAACCACCCTCATGGGTATGTTTGTCTCAAGAGTGCAAAACAACAACAGCTAAACAGGCCCATTGATACCAACTACTTGGGAATCAAAAAGTTACGGGAAAAACAAAGGAGAATGTGACCAGCTGGCTACAACACACAACAGCCAAACTCTGCACAAACAGAATCTCCCAGAAAAGATGGGTACAAGAAGCTAGCAAGTGTCTTTTTCAGGCGGCTGCTAACTGGTTTGCCACCTGGGTGAGCAACAGACCTGACAACCAACTAGACAGCTGGGACAGTTTCAAGGGAGATATCTATAATGAATTCAAGGTAGTGGAAACACTCCAAAACATTGTGATTCAGCTAAGCAGCCTTCCCCACAAAACCACTGTTGCAGTATATGCCCAAGAATTTGAGGACATCTGCCGCAAAATCATTGACCCATCACAGGTGGATAATGTTTACACAGGAGCCCCATTATTGAACATGATGAAAGCATTGGTTGCCAACCTCATATGCCCAGAGGAAAATGCCTCCATTCCTGCCCTTATTTCTAAGGCCAAATTTGCAGAAGAATGGGCATGAATGGAGTATGCAGCCTTTGATCACATCTGTGGAAATGAAAACAACAACATCACAAACGGTTACAATAAGGCCAAAAAGCACTCAAAAGGCAAGGGTAGCCCAAAAAGCAACCAAAATAAACTTCAAAACAATGGCTGTCCCAGAGCCAACGTCTTCACTTCAAGAAGTACCACTGAACTGTTCAATATTCAACCTGCTGAATGTTGCAACTCAGAACCCCCTATCCCAGACATTGAACTCTTTTAAGATAGAAAGAGAGAAGAGACCAGGGGAGCCAGAAATAAGTGCTTCTACCCTTACCCAATCAAACATGGAGTTAAATGACATCTCAAAGGATGTGGCCTAATGCATTTCATGGACCCCCCAGCTCACCACTTTTATGCCTATTGAAAACAAAAGCAAGAACTCAATGTCTAGTTTTCCCATGCAATTTCTGCTTCCAACCTCACAAATCCATGTTTGATTCTGGAGCACAACACTCCATAGTCAAAAAAGGACTTTGTAAAAACCTACATACTCCCTGCAGTCAATTTTTTTAAATACATAAGAATGGCAGACAGTTCCATGGTACTACTGGAAGGAGAAATAAGAATCTTCAAGCTGGACTTGCAAGGTGCTCATAAACCCATCAAAGACTTAGTTATGGACAACTAAACTACAATAATGCAGCAGGAATAAACAGGTTTACAAGGGTAACCCTGGGAATATTCTAGAACCCCCAAACGCTTACAATAAACCATAGTGGGATCAAGTTCCACATCTTAAAGGAACCAAACAATCTCATACTGAGAGACACTATCTTTTTAAAATCCATAAGCATGGACAGCTCTGAAGAACTAACAAATAACAGCACTCTTCACGTAATTAGATACACACAGAATAATAATCCTAACAAAAGGGGGCTAGATTCAAACCCATCCAAGCTGAAAGAACTTCTTGATGGATATAAACACATTGCTGGGCTTGGCTCTTGGGGAAGACATCCAAGAAGATATGGCAGGAGATGTTTATTACAAAAGGTATGAGGGTTGAAGCTAGCTTTGGGTTAGCCTTCTGGGCAAAATTAAGGGGACATGCCTTAATTTCCTGGAGCAAATAAAGAGAGGTTCTCTTTTGACAGAAGGAAAGGAATGAGCTTGAAGAATATGAAAGCCAGCACAAATATGAATAAAATTGGTTTTGTTTAGAGAAGAGATTCTATATAATTATTAGAAGGAGAGAAGAGATTATTCAATAGGTAGACAACAAAGCTGACTGGGCTGGACCTTTACCAGGATCAGAATAACTCAGGTAGCATAGTAAAGAATGGGTGGATATTGATATTAACCCATTTAAGGAAGGGAAACAATTATCAAAATTCAAGGCAAATACAATCAAGTATTTACACATATCAATATTTGAAGGCCATATCAAAATAGCATTAATGGTGCAATTTATGACATGCCAAGAAAAACCCACAGCTTGAGATAAAAGCCATTATGCAGCCTGAACACTTCTACATGTGATCCTTTAGGAAGGCTTAGGCATAATCCAGTATTATATATAACTTGCAAACCACCTGTGATGAAGAATTCACCTGAAGTGTAGAAAAAGATGCCTTTATCCTCTTTGATGGCTAGTGGGGATCTCCTAATCTTATGCTGCTATAAAGTATAGGCAATAGGTAAATCTCTGTCAGAATACTCCATATTAATGTGGTGGACCTTCTTCACAGGGAGGTCTTTTGGTCTATCTCTGTGGTAGAACATTGGAACAGAGTGAAAGAATACTGAAAGTGCTGTTCTGATGATTTATGATAGTACTGTAAGTGACAATAAAGCTTATTTCTATTGGTATACCATAACTCTTGTTCCAAAGGACTATGGAAGGTGCTGTGACCACCAATTTCCCAGACCTTAGTGAAAGTGAAGGGTAAGTGTAAATTGTCTTAGCCCAATCAGGCCCTGCATTTCTGAACTCCTCACTGTAATATAGATCAGGGGCCAATTTAAGCTTTCTTACTGGTCTAGTGAAGAATATATTTCTTGGAGAGCCAGAATCCAGAATGGCACAAAATCTTAGAAAATGTACTACAAGCTCAATATAGGTATAATCATGTCTATCATTGTAAGCAGGAGAGGAGATCTTAGTAACCTTGTGCATATCTACCCTTTTAAATTGGGAAAGGAATGCCTCAAAATTCAAGCATAAGTCAGGCCTCAGAGTTTTCTGTGTGTCCAAGGTGGTAGAGTTTTGTACAGAGCGGGGACTTGTGCCAATTTCTTAACACTATTGCTTTCATGAGTAACCTTGATTGAGGGTTGAGGAAGCTGATCAGTGTAAAAGATGGTGCCAAGACTTTTGGTTATTGAGGGATTTGTTTGTTTATTAAGATATGAAGAGATCTGGGATGAATTATTATTAAGAGTGAATCTGTATGAGGACACATGTGTTTCCAATCAGTATTGTCATTAATGCAGCAACTGGTGGGGGGTTGTCTGTTGTTGCTGGAGCCAAGTAATTGGAGAGAGCCTGTGGTCAATAGACACAACACTGAAAGCTTTTGAGAGAGGTGGGTTGGCAGGACAGTAAAGTATCAATAATATGATTTTATTGGATACTTGATACTACTAAAATTTGATTAGTAGTAATGTGGGCTTCTATTTTTTCTCTTTCTGTCAGGGATCCAGTCTTGGGCAGCCGGCCTGTTAGTTTTGAGGATCACTCAGGCCAGGTGTTTTGTGGGTAAAGCCCACCACAAGAGAGGAGCTAACTTAAAGAGGTAGGAGAAGGACTTCCCCACCCAGGACCACAGGCCGGTGGCCAGGATTATAGTGTCAATCACCCCTGTGAGGGTGATGTACACAATCCCAAACAGCTTGCTGGTGTGATTGGTTGAGAGGTCAGGTGAGGAGGCAGGCATTGGCTTAGGGGTCACAGGGGGTTCCATGTGGATTTTGTAGGAAGGCAGGTAGTTGAATTTGCCTCTACAAAACTTGGGTGTTGATAATATCCAGGGGCCTTGACGGTTGTATCTAATTGCAGATTGTATGTGGACCAAGGGATCTAGTTCAAGGTTCTTTTCCAGGGTATAATCCTTATATTCAGGTTTAAGAGGGACTCTGTGAAGTGGACAGGACCAAAGGGAACACCTGGAGGACAGATATCTGCGGGCAGAGAGGCAGGAGGGCCATATGATCTTGTACTGATTTGATAGATAGCAAAGACAAAATAAGGCAGTAGCTGTGTAAGCCAAAATAACATAACCTTTATTCAAAAATGGCAATAAGTTTGGAGAGCAGAGTCATTGGGTCTATATAGTATCACACCTCCAAACTTAACATTTTTCATGGGGGGCTCATCAGGGCATTGGGAAAGGCAGGCCCGGGGGATCTGGGTGCTTGGGTTCAAAGGCGGCAAAAAGGCACCCAGGTCGGGAGTTCTTTCATTAGTCAAAGATATTTAATTGGCTACTTGATTATCTTTCTCTAGAGTTGTGGTCCTGAGGTCAGGCCATGGGCCTGTGCCTTCTCCTATGTGTGACTCTTGATTGGCTGCTGATGTAGTCTTCAAACTCATGAAGCTAATGGTCAAAATTTTGTTGCCTCTATTAGGTGCCTTACAGTAGTTTTAAAAGCTATGGCAACAAGAAAAAACAATCCAGATTTAAACAAAATGAACTCAGATTTAAAAGAAATTAAAAATAAATGAATTTATTTTGATTTACAATAGATTTGGGTTCATTTAAATTTCACTTAAATCTTAATTCATTTTGTTTAAATCTGAGTTCATTTTGTTTGTTGCCGTAGATTTTAAAACTACTGTAATTGTTCCCTTATTTGGTGCAATGATTCATTTGATTTGGCTTGCTTCATCATCCAGACCATCAATCTTGGCTTCAGATTGCAGGGTTTGACACCAGGAAAATGTGGGCAGGCGTCCCCTTGGTCCTTAGGGCCAGCAGCCTGCAGGGATACAGTGTCAGTGTTCAAATTCCACCCTTGGGCCTGGGTTTCAAGGGGAAAAGAATTGTCAATCCTGAAACTTTCTCCCAAGTGTTGCAACCAAGTTTCTAGACTTGCCCGCTAACATATCTTACAATACACAGGGGGCAATCAATGAGTTGCCCCTTGACGTGTCTAACAACATGAACCAATCTGATGGCAATGTCAAATGGCGGACACTTCCTCCTAATTAAGAGTGCTACCAATTTGACCTGCTGATCCTCACACAAGTTATTCCTTGGCGTTGAACCTTACATGGAACACGCCACTATGCCACCCCCTTGTGACATTATGGCTTCTCCCATATGGTATATTAATCACAATATTCTACAATAAACAATACCTTATTCTATTCATTTTTGTTCTTTCTATTGGACTGTTGTCTTCCCCAACTCAAATACTGAATCCTCATTGGTTCAGTTGCAACAGTGGTAGCAGCGGTAGGTTCACAACCTACCTAAAACAAAAATTCCCCCTAAGAAAGGACAGAGTACGGGCTGTATGGCTACTCCCCATCAAGAAACTTTCCTGCCAATCCCCAAGGGGGACATCACCAACAGGTATGTTATTTACCAAGACCAGCTAGTCCTTACAAGTGTGTATAATTGGCTCTGCCTTGGGCAGCGTGACGCCAGCGTCACCCCTCCCCAGTCAGACCTTTCACTTCATATGCTCAATCTCCAGCTGTAATCCTTTGCAGGTGGAGTCAAAGGAGCCAACATTGTCAGTTGGCTTCAATTCACCGAGACCCGCCTCTGTATCTTCCAGGTTCCTGAGCCCATGTGGGTTGCCACTGCATCAGGGAGCCTCATGGGGCCCGCCGCTGTATGGTTTACCAACTGGGCCAGTCAGGAAACCAAAGTCACCTGGGTGGCATTCCAGGACGCCGTAAGACCCTGCTACAGCAAAACCTTCTCGCCTATTGTGGTGGGAACTCCCCTTTTAGCAATTAAGCAGACTGGATCCATTCCTGAGTACCTTGCTGCCTGGCAGCAAGCTCTTGCTGCTGCCCCTGAAGCCGTAACCAACAGGAATGCCATGCTTCTGACCCTAATTGTCAATGGGCTCAAGCCCCATATCTGTAAGTGGGTCCCTGTGAGTTGTTGCACCTCCATCAATGACTGTTACAAGGCCATTGTGGAGGCCAACAATCAGTCTTTGATGGGCTTCCAAAGTACTAGTGACGCTCCATCCCAACCACGTATAACACCTGGCAATGGCCACAATCAAGTGGGCTGCCGCCAGCCCCGTCAGCAGGATAATGTGACTAAACATCGCCCACAAGGGGGAGCTCCAGCTAGTGCAGATTGAGGATCAGGGAAAAGCCTGGGGGTTGTAGCAACAAGAGGTTCTACAACCCCACTTAACCCTCCCTCTCAATCCCTGTTTGCCAAGAACTCCTGTGACTACAGTGTACATGAGGTCAAACCCCTTGATGTCTTCCAGGTCCACAGTGATGACCCTGTACTTAAAGAAAGCCAATCTACAAATAAAGTCACCTTCTTAGTCTATACCTTCTATTTTTGTGGGAATACCCACAAACTATTGGTAGATACTGGGGCCAACCACACTATGGTGAATCAGGCGTTTGCTGACTCCCAACAATTGGACCAAGTGCCTAGCAGGTTCAAGGCAGTACAAGTAGCTGACTCCCGTAGATTTTCAATTACCCATGAGACAGTACCCTTATCTGTGAGAATGGGGAACATCCAGGTTAAGCTCTCTGGGCCAATCATGGCAGGACTCAGCCATAACGTAATTGCTGGCCTCAACTGGCTTTGGCACAAATGTTCCTACATTGACTGGGATACCTCTGTCATCACCCTCAATAGGAATGGGGTGGGCTTCCAGATCTATCCTGTTAAAATGAGCAAGCTAAATCATGATACTGTGTTTGTTAGAATAACATAGACAGGCTCATACAACTTCAAGGGGGGAAACTAGACTTCAATCAATGTTCAGTCTAGGTTATCCACACAGAACCACCTACAACCCTTCCCTTGACCACTTCACCCCCACCAGTGCTTGCTGCACTCCTCAAGGAGTACAAGGACGTCTTCAGTGAAGCACTGGACCAACTACCTCCCCCTTGAGAGATCCAGCACACTGTACAACTCCAAGGGTTGCTACCTAAGGCATGCCCCTTATATTGTCTTACGCCCAAAGAAGATGAGATCCTCCGCCAGCACCTCGTGGATGCACTTGACAAGGGCTTTATTTGCCCCTTGCTCTCCCCATATGGGGCAGCTGTCTTCTTTGTAGCCAAGAAGGATGGGTCCCTTTGCCTGGTCACAGATTATTGCGCCTTAAATGAGGTGACTGTTAAGAATAAGTACCCCTGCCGTTGATTGACGACCTGTTTGACACACTTGCGGGTGTGAAGGTCTTTAGCAAGATTGATCTCACCACAGGGTACAACCAGGTCCGCATTGCACCAGGGGATGAGGCAAAAACAGCCTTCCACACACACTACGGGTTGTTTGAGTGTTGTGTCATGAACTTTGGAATGACCAACACTCCCTCCACCTTTGCCATGTTGATGAACAAAGCATTTGAGGAACTGATTGGGAAATGTGTGGTTGTGTACCTTGACAACATTATTGTCTTCAGTCAAGATCAAACCACACACCTCCAACACCTCTGTGCTGTCCTTGACACCCTTCAGAAAAACCAGCTAAAAGCTAAACCCTCCAAATGTGAGTTCCTCAAGTTGGAGCTGCTATTCCTTGAGCACACCATCTCTGCTCAAGGGATAAAGCCCGACCCTGCCAAAATCAAGGCAATCACCAGCATGCCGCCCCCCACTGATGTGGGCCAGGTGCAGACATTCTTAGGCATGGTTGCCTACGTGCGCAAGTTCATTCCTAATTGCAGGGAGCTAATTGCACCTCTCACTGAGCTCCTAAACACTAAGCAGCGCTTCCACTGGACCCCTGCCAGAGATCAAGACTTTCAGACGTTGAAGCAGAGACTTACAACAGCACCTGTACTGCAGTTTCTCAACCAAAACTGACAGTAAAAACTTTAGACTGACGCCTCTGACAGGGCCATATGGGGGTGTGCTACGGGTAGAAACTGACAATGGCGTCTTCCTCCCCGTGGCATATGAGTCCAAGAAACTTACCAACTTGGAACAACACTATCCCATTCATGATAAAGAATTAGCAGCAATTGTGCACTGTGTCAAGAAGTGGTGCTGTTACCTGGAAGGGGCCACCTTTCCACCCCGCGTCCTGACAGACCACAAGTCACTCCAGTACTTCAACACACAGTCCAACTTAACACGCCGCCAAGCAGGCTGGGTTGAGCGCCTATCCCCCTATCAGCTGTGCATCAAGTACAAGCCTGGAAAGGAACTTGCCACAGCTGACGCCCTCTCACGCCTCTACGTGGCATCCATCACCGGGGATGATGTCTTGGACCCAGATTGGCCAATGTTGTACCTCCAACCTGAAGCAACTTCTTACAAAGGCCTTTACTCAGTAACCATCTCCAAGCTGAAGGACAACAAAAGTCAGTTCACCACAGATGCTGGCAACGTCTGCCGCCGGGCAGAGACAGGTGAGAAGACGCCTTACATCCCTACCACACAACAAGTTGACACCATACTGCATTACCATCAAACCCTGGGTCACATCAGAGGACGTAACCTCTTTGAGATTATGAAACAAAAGGTTTGGTGGCCACATATGTGTCAAGACATCCTGGATTTCCTCAAAACATGTGTGCTTTGTGAAAAGAATATGTCTAAACCTGCACCCCCAAAGTCTGTCCTGCCCATCAAAGCAATGGAATCCTTCAAACAGTGGGCCCTTGACATTGTAGGGGCCCCTCTTCAAAGACAGACTGGGAAAGAAGTACATTATCACTGCCATTGACTACTTCACTTGCTGGCCAGTGGCCTGGGCAACAACCAACCAACCACACCACCACCACCATTACCCGCTTTCTTGGCAAGGAAATTGTGGCCTGCTTTGGGCAACCCAAATGCCTCATCACAGATGGCAGCCCTGAACTTGTTGGGCATGTCATGAAGGTGTACTGCGCCAAGAATGCACTCCAACAGATAGTCACAACCCCATACCATCCACAAGCCAATGGACACATAGAGCTTTTAAATGGCTCACTGGTTTAATTGATTGCCAAGCTCTCACAGGAACACCCCAATACTGCATGGACTGAACACCTGCCTACTTCTCTACTTATTTTACAAGCAAGGATTAACAGAGGTACCAGGCTCATCCCTAGCGCCCTGGCCTTTGGGATGCCTGACAGTTTGACGGGGGTTGAACAAGGGAAGTTACGGTCTACAGTTCCCAGGAAATCTCCCCTGTTGACAACTCCATCCCTGAACCAATGGTGTGCCAAGGCCCAAGAGATTGAACACAAACAAATTGAAGGAGGGACAAAGCACCTTGAGGCAAGATATGCCATAGGTGACCCCGTCTACACCCTCAACCCCAATTCAGCCAAATTAGAGCCCAACCACCTAGGGCCCTTCAAGATAGCCACAGTTTATGAAAATCACACCTATCAACTTGAAGATGCCCAAGGGAATACCAAGAAGCTCCACCATGATTGCTTGCACCCCTGCTGCGCCATTCCCACACAAAGGTTGTTTGTGTGGACCTTCCCAGATCTTCTGCAGACTCTGATCCTGATGTCTGATGACAAACAGGGTGCAAGGGGGTGTTGCAACCAAGTTTCCAGACTTGCCCTCTAACATATCTTACAATACACAGGGGGCGCTTGATGAGTCACCCCTTGACGTGTCTAACAACATGAACCAATCTGATGGCAATGTCAAATGGTGGGCACTTCCTCCTAATTAGGAGCACTACCAATTTGACCTGCTGATTCCTGCACGAGTTATTCCTTGGCTTTGAACCTTACATGGAACACGCCACTATGCCACCCCCTTATGACCTTGTGGCTTTCCCCATATGGTATATTAATTACAATATTCTACAATAAACAATACCTTATTCTATTCATTCTTGTCCTTTCTATTGGACTGTTGTCTTCCCCAACTCAAATACTAAATCCTCATTGGTTCAGTTGCAACACAAGTGATCTCAGAAGGGCTTTTTATAAAGTAAGTGGTCTATAGCCAGACTAGTGTCTAGCTACAGATAACTCTTACTAGCTAGCCTATCATCCCCAAGCTACTAGTTTAAACCCCCAGATTTGGATTCTAAACCTGAATAGTGGTTTTTAAATGAAGAAAAATGGCAACCACCAGAATTAACTCATTCTGCAAGTCAACTTACTATATGTCAATAATCAGAATTAAAAAGACTTTAATGTCAACAGCATTGGAAAGTCAGAATTAAATTTTCACTCATGCAGACTACTGAAGGTCACCACTTTTTTAATAAGAAGAAACCTGTTTTCTGAGCATTTTACTTAATAAAAATTAAGCTTCAAAATACTTTTTAGGGTAATGTGACAACATAGATTTAAAATAGTTCATAAAAATAATATGTGGCAATTAAAAAATTTCATAAAAATACACTTCAAAAATAAGTCACTATGAAATTAGCTATCTTTACTATAATAAATTTTTTCCCACTTATAAAAACAAAAAAATCCAATACACAAAAAGGTACTACATAAAAATTCACGTATTATATGAAAATATAATAATCAGAAGCAGTAATATAAAGTTTTTTCTATACTGAAAACTACAAAAACATAATTTACTAGTAAAATACCAATATATTCCATGTAATACAGTCTAAGGCGTCAAACTATCAATAGAAAATTAATGATTTTTATAAAAACAGTATCATAAATTATTAATGAGTTATTTAGAATAACTATTTATTTAAAAATATTATACTGAACATATAAGAACTATATACAAAATTATACAATAATCAAGAAATTTAATCAAAATCCAGACTGTGATCATCTGGTTGCCATTAAGAACTGTGGCAATCTTCTTGATGTATTCCCCAATCTCTGAAAGCTTATATTTGGCCTTGACAGCGTCCTTAATCTTCTCTTGATATTGTTTCTCTTTGGTGGTTCTCTTCTTCTTGGATGGGCAGTTCTCAATATCTCTGATGGATGCAGCAGTCTTCCCCTGTTGGACTTTGAGATGCTCGTAGAAGGTGTTGTATCTGGGATTGATTCCAAAGGAGGACTTGATATGCTTATTCCAGCCCTCCAAAGATGAAGTTGTTTTCATCTCATCCTTAAGAACTGCCTGATAGCAGTTACAGTTGGCTTTGGCTCTGGACTTGCTCCGGCGCTTTGTGACCTTACATTCAATCCATTGTGGTTTATAATATTAAATAAAAGGGTAGAAGGCATCCTAATGTTTCTTGGCATATGGATCCTGGCATAGGAGGTCAAAGGCTTGTCCATTATTCTCTGGCTTTACAAAGGCTAGTGCTAAAAGCTGCTGAATTAAGAACTTGCACTTTCCTGATGTATCTAGACAGTGGAGCTTGCTGAGCTCAGATAGACCCTTTAGTTGCCTGTTAACAGCCTGTTGATAATGGAAAAAACACCCCTGTACCTCTCCATCAAAGGTGTTTACAAAAGCGTTATACTGGGTAGTTTCATAGTTCATGATTATAGTTGAGCGGCCAAGTGCTTTATCTTGAGCTTCTTGTTCTGCAGCAAGGATGGCTTCATCCTTTTCATCATCATCTGGATTGGCTTTAGTGTTATGGCCAGGGGGACTCTTTCTATTGCTGGGTAGGGCTTTGATGCCCTCCTGAAGGATTTTAAAGGCCTTTGTGTAGATCTCTTCTGTTGCCCCAGGAAGCAGAAAGTAGGCAAATTGGAGCACCTTGCCTTCAATAAGGGAATTTACAACACATAGTTGGTAAAAAAGTCAGGGGCATACTGCAAAGGTACCATCACATAACCAGGTCTCTGAATCTCTTAACTGCTCCAGGTTCTGTTGTGTAGCATAGCATATAATTCTTGCCTCTGATGTAGGCCCATTATCATTTAAAAGGAATACCTCATCACCATTGAACATCTTTAACTCCTCTGTCAATACTAACTCTTCTTGGACCATGGCAGATTTCTTATGGGGGAATAGATCACAGTGTTTGTCACATATGTACTTCACTAACTGGTTGCATTCAGGGATGAGCTTCAGGTTCTCATTACTTAGGTGAGTGGTGGCCTTAAATGCCGGATCAGAAGCCTTGAAGTCTTTGGAGACTGGAACCATTTGGTAGAGGTACCACTTTAGAAGCTTTTCAATAAGATTGATTGGAGCATTGCATGTGTGCTCTCCTTTTTCACTGGTGACTTTATCCCATCCTTCTGTGTTGATCCTGGCAGCACAGCTTATATCTTCACATACATAATGCTTGCTTCTTCCTGCTCTCTTTTGATTGTTGCAATTAAAAACATAGCCATCACAGACTAAACTTGCACCTCCTTTGACAGACATTAGAGGGGAAAACCAAGGGAACTTCTTTGGGAGCTTAAATGCTCCTTTGGCGTTACATATATTGTGAACCTTTAGGGGATTCCATGGGCCAATTGGTGCTTGATGATAGTCAGACAGGTAATCATCAGGATCTTCTTTATTGATACTTGATGAGGAGGATGGAGGTGCAGATTTGTTGGGCAGTAGAGGGGAATTATCTGGAGTTGTATTCTTGCGCTTCTTGGACTGGGACAAGCTTGATTCCTTGGGGCTTGATTCCTTTGAGCTTGATTCATCTGGGCTTGACTGGGGTTCTGGACTCTTGGGTGTCTTCTTTCTTCCTTGCTTGTTTAGTGGAACCTCATCTCCTTCTGATTGGTACCAGCTTGGAGAAGAGGAGGGGGCAGGGGAGGGCTCTTTGCTTTCAGGGTCTGGGGTCTTCTCCTTTGTCTTCTGTTTCTTTGAAGGCTCTTTGGCTGGTTTTTTGTTGGAGTAGGGACTCTCGGTCTTTCCAGAGGCTTTGGGCACTTTCTTAGTTAACTTGGGGTTCTTTTGTGGCTTCTTGGAAGATTTGTCCTACAATAATTAGAGTATAGTCCATAAAGTAAGAATAATCAGTTGAAACATAAATAAAATTTAAATAATAATCACTTGTTTTATTTTTTATTATTAATTAAATAGTTTATAGAAGTATGAAAAGTGCTTTTAGAGCTAGTTTATTAGTAAAGAATAGAAAAAACCATGTTTAAATAAAAAGTCAACATTCTGGTAGTCACAATAGTCAAAAATATTTAATTTAGTTTGTCAGCATAAAAAACGCTTTAATTTTGACGTTGACATACTGAAAGTCAGCATCGAAATAGAAAAACACCATGTAAGTCACTTATAAAGCTTGGTTAATATTTTCCGGAGTTGGTTTTTTAAGGCCAAAATTGATTATTTTTAAATTTAAAAAATTTAGAGATTTGCATATGTAACTTATGAAAACTAAATAATAGGGATTGTAGAGGGAAGTCTAAAGCACAGTTCTGGGTACTTTGGCCTGAATTATAATATCATTGTATGTGTGCTTTTTGTTAAGCGGCAGTGTTTTACTAATAAACTAATGAAGGTGTCAACATTCAGGCAGTCAGCGTTCTTTTATAGTAACTCTCTTATTAAATCTTGCTTAAATTATGTCGCTTTTTTTGCTTAGCCAAACCCCTTTATTGCAATTTAGGTGACGTGTTAATTTGACACAAAGTTGACATTATAAATACATATATAATTTCTAGTTTTAACATATGTGTTTTGGCTTAAGTGGACTTCCGGAAATAAGCTATAGTTTATCCAGTGAGTTTAAAATAACAGTAAATATCTAAATAATACAAAGAGCACTATCAAAGTTGGCATTTGTCTTTTTTCAATGCTTATCTTAATATATATTTAATAAAAACAGTAGTATAAAATATAAAAATAGTTATTTTTAGAATATTGTGTATTTTATTAAGAAATTTATGGATTCTTATTTGGTGTCAACATCCAGATATTACTTACTAGAGTCAACCTTAATTCAAAAGTATAAAGAAACTATACATTTTCATAGTAAATTATATTGGTTTTTTGGCTTAAAATTAAGCCTTTGTTTAAATGGTGTCAACATTATGCTTGTTCTTTTTTAATTTTGCAATTCTGACTTAATAATTCACTATGAAAAATTAGCTTAGTTTTGGAAATGCCTGATTCTGGCGGATAAATACTAAAATAATGTTGACTTACTGAATGAGTTAATTCTGGCGGTTGCCAAGCAGAACTAGCTGAAAAACTAGAAGTTGGTTGAGAAGGACCAGAAGAAGTAGATGAATGAGAAAAAATGCTGGATTTAGACTACTGGAATTAGGATTGATAATAAGAAAGAAGCAGCTAAAAGAATTGAATAATCTGCAAAAAGATATGATAAAAAGATTAAGATAAATATCATATGAGAAATAAGGAAAGAGCAGGAAATAGTTTACAAAAAATAGACTTTAAATTTATTAAGAATTGATTGAGTAAGAAGGAGCCAAAGTGGCCAGAAACAGGACGGAGAAACTTTAAGGACAAAGGCTGGAGTTTCACCAAGATGGCTAAGTGAGGCAAGAAGCAAGCAACAGGCAAGTTCAAACGGCCAAAATGTTGAGAAAAATGCGGAGAAACTCAGAGAAACATTGAATAAATTAGGGTTTGAAAATCCCCTAAGGAAACCATAGTTGGAAGTGCTTGATTTTTCCCAGAGAAACGTGACAGGAATTACGGCAAAATTGTTTGAAACACAGATCAGGTGTTTATCTGGAGCGGGACAGCACTGGGGTTGAACCAGGGTCAAGAGCAAGTCATTAGGGTGAACATTTTGGCAAAACCTTTGAATCCAGGTGTTTGATTGGCTGCAAGTCAAAGCTTGTTTGATCACTGTTTTAAGGGCTAAAACTGAAGGGGTTAAGCCCAAAAAATGAGGGGATGAAGCAGAAAAAGATGGTTTTAAATTGGCTGAAGTAATTTAAAAGATTTAATATATTATAGAGAAGAAGAAACTGGATAGTTTAAGCCTGGAAAAATCAGAGATCTGAGAGAAACAAGGACTGAAACAAGGAGCTATAAAAGGGAGATCAATTTGAGGCTTTTCAGGGACTGGATCAAGTGGAATACCACAGCCACTAAAGCTATATATAGATCTGGAGACCAAAATAAAGGTGCTAGAGCCCAAGATAAAGAAGCTAGAGCCTAGGAAAAAAGAGCAGTAGCCTAAGCAAGGAGAAGGAGTCCAGGACTAAGAAGCAGGAGCCCAAGACCAAGTACAAGGAGTCCAAGAGATTGTTGGAGGACTCCCAGTATTGGTACATATCAATTGTTTCCTAGACCCTGGGCCATATACCAGAAAGTTTCTAAGAGGATCTTCCTTCTGAAAGCAAAAAAGCCCACTTCAACCCCTGCCCAAATTTCCAAGTAGTGAAAATAGTCCCTATGAGTGATTTTTTAATATCTTCTACCCTGCCAAGGGGAGGAAGATACCTACTGCCAAAGATGTCAAAGGTTTGCCACTAGTAAAACTTCCCAGGAGGAGTGGGAAAGGTTAACTAGGCACCTTGAGATGACAGATTGTCAGGGATCCACTCATTGGGAAGTCTTTCTCTAATTGAATGAAGTAGAGCTCCAAGTTGAATTTGATCAAAGTGGAACCTACTGGAATCCCTATCATTAACACGTGTAGAAGGTGACCAAATAGGTGGAATCTTCCCAAGAAGGGAGTGAAGTGGCTGAAGAGATAATAGACACTGGTGTACCCCAAGACCAACCAGGGGGCCTTGGGGTGGATGATGGGTGGGAATCAAGCTGTTTCAACGTAAGGGGCATGTCATCAACACAGACCAAAACAATACCAAATTGAGTCTTCAGATTTTTCAGTAGGAGTTGGTTCAGGGTTTTTGAAGTTAACATTTGCTTGCCCATAACTGATTAACACACAAAAAGTCCATACAAGGAAGATGAACTTCATGCTGTTGGGGAAGAACCTTTAGAATCTACTAATCAAGTGTTTATAATTGAAAATATAGATTTATTGGTTGATAGGAATAAAAGAAATTGTTGGAGCAATTTGGAAGGGAAGAATTTTTCAGTTTAAATACTGACTTCAAGTGAGAAAGGGAACATTGTGGTTACCAGGTGGATCTGCAAGAGTGATTTGAGAAGTATTGCCTTGCAGGACTGCAGCAGGCTGCAATGCAAGAAGAGGCAGGTTGGGATATTGCATTGTAGTATTGTACCTTACTATGGTTGGGGATGGTATCTGGGGCTGGATGAACAGTATTTCTTTGGCTTGGGTGATTCACTGGGTTTGATTGGCTACCTGGGTCCATGAATCTCTGGTTTGGACAATCTTTGCATTTATTTTCTGATTGATTGGCTGTTTTATTATTATTGGAGCCAAATTTAAATGCTGATTTGTTATTATTGTTGTTATTGTTGTCCAGAACCTCAAATTTCAATTTTGAATTAGAATTTATGTTTCAATCTTGGTTTTCATGTTCACTTTTGTTTTTGCATTCAGAATTGATTTTTACGCATTCATTTATCAAATTTGAACGTGTTTTCAAATTGATTACATTAAAGGATTCAATTTTGTCCTTGGTTTCTGATTTAGCATTTAAAAATGCAACTTCTGGTTTCTCAATAATTTTAAAACAATTACAGTCTTGTTTCCAATTTGTGTTAGGGATGGAATCCCTTACACAGATAGGGGGAGGGAATTTATTGGGAATGAGTTTACCAGGTTGTTGAAGGATTGGTACAGGACCACAGAGGGACTAGCACCAGCTAAAGTACAAGTGCATGATGGGGATGCTCTCCTGGTTATATAAAAAGTATTGGAAGAGTTTGCAGTAATGCAGGCCAAGTATAAGAAACTTCAAGCAAGCACTACTGCTACTAGGTAATGACAACTTCTTCCAGCCAGTCCCTGGCTATGACCCAGGACACACATTGGGTATTGGTGAACAGAAACCCCACACACATCAATAGACATATGAGAAAAAGTTCTTAAGAACAAACACCTGTTCAAAAACTTCTATAACACTCTGAAATTCATATTACCTAGTAGAGATACAGTTCCATATGTACTGTTAACAAAAAGGATTGTCACAATTCTTTGCTACCACAGAGATTTGGGCCACACCTGTAGTAGGAACCTGCATGAATATCTTAAGACTTGCTACTGGTAGCCCAACATTCCAGACAACATCAAAGAGGTGCTCCAACAATTTGAAGTATGTGAAGAGTATGCCCGCTCCAAGGCACCCCCCCCAAGCCCGTGATGCAGTATCAGTCACCTAACCCTTCAAGGTATGGGCACTGGATATTGTGAGGCTCATGCCTGGAGAAAAAAGGCAAAAAATAAATCATCACTACCATTGACTACACAGCAAGGTGGCCCATGGCACAAGCTACAAAAGAACACAAGGGAAACAATATGAGAGGCTTTATTGGCAAGAAGATCATAGCCAAGTTTGAAAATCCTGAATTTCTAATCATGGATGGGTGAGCAGAACTCACTGCCATTGGCATCAACGTCTACCTATCTAAAAACAGAATAAATCATACAGTTTCTGTTCCCTACCACCCACAAGTTAATGGGGGAGTGAAAAGGTTGAATATTGCTGTGGCTCTTCTGCTCCTAGGAGGCCATCAAGGTGTGTCCTGGGTCAAAGCCAGGGACCATCTGGGTTGGTGTTGTCATCTTCAAAGATACTTGTTCTATGGAAAGAAAAAATTGAATTTACTAAACACTTCAAAAGGGACTCAAAATGCCCCAATCATTATTGGCAATTGATAGCTAAGGAGAAGCATATTTTGCAGCAATACATGTACTACCAAAGCAGCTCCATCATCTAGGAGGCTGTTTTGCATGATAATCTAAAGTACAACAATATCTGGATCTTAAGGTTATGGGCACTGTGTTACTTATTTCCCAGCCAGGTGTTTTCTATGAGTGAACAGACTAAATTTCTGCATCTTTGGGTACTCTTAACCAGCTCCACAATCATTATCACTAGGGAGGTTCTGTCACAAGAAGGGAGAATAGGGGTTGAGATTGGCTTTTATTTGCATCAGAAGAAAGTTCCCCTTATAAACCTTCTGTATTAATGCCTGTTTTGGAGGAAACTTTTGGGTTTCCAAGTCTTGGCTTCTTGTCAATGATTTTGTGTGCCTTCCCTGATGTCTTGGGCTCCTTCTCTGGCCTCTGGATCTCAATCTTTATCTGGATTCCCCTTGTTTCAGTCAGTCTCCCCTTAAATAGTTCCTTGTTTAAGCCTGGTTTCCTTCTGGACTTCATCTTTCCCAAGCTTAAGCTATTCAGGGTTTCCTGCTCTATAATAAATTAAACCTTAAAATTTACCTTAGCCAATCAGGGCAGACCTTCCCCTGTCAGCCCCCTGGTTTATTAGGCTTTTTCTATAGGGTTTGCCAATAGAAAACACTGATTGAACAGGCTCTGGTGTGCAGCCAATCACACACTTTTTTTGACCTGTTTCTCCAAACAAATTTTCCGGATGACCTACTCCTGACCCTGGTTTGAACTGTTGTCCTCTTGCTATGGAAACCCCATAACTCCTTGATTCAACCTGTTTCTCCGTGCTTCCTGTCACCTTCTGTCAGGCTAATTTGAACGTTTTTCCTAATGTTTTACTTAGTAGGTTCTTGTAACTTCATTTTCTTACTGTTTCTGCATGGTTTCTGCTTTTTTCAATCCTTGGTGAAACTCAAACTTGCTTGCCACTTAGTTTACACCCCTATTTACGCTCCAGAAAAATTCCAGCCTCTGTCCTCAAAGTTTTCCTGTGCTGTTCCTGTCTGGTCCTGTTTCCCTTAACTCAATCACCTCCTAATAAATTCCTTTTCTTATTTCAACTGGTCATTATTCCTTTTTGATTCTTTTATTTATTTATTACTTCTTTTTAATTCTCTTTATTTCTTTTATTCTTTTATTTATTTAAATCTTTTCTTTCTTATTTCTTTAAATCTTTTCCCTTAGTACTTCTTTGTCTCTGCTTCCAGCCTCTTCTGATAACCCTTACCTAGTTCTTCTGCTCCTTCTTGCTGATGATCTTCACAATTGTCTTTTCTCTGTGCTTCCCTATTCTGATAGTCTCCATAAGTCAACCCCTCAGACTTCAGCTAATAAGTCTTCACAAGTAAACCAACTTAGACTGGACCCCCATCAGGGACATATACTGTCAGAAACATCAAATCAATGCTTCCCGCCAACCCTGAAATTACCCCTTTACCCTTGGTTTCCTCTCTCACTACTGAAATTAATCCTACCCCTAAAAAGGAAATATCGGTTTGTAGCAGTTATTCAAAGTTACCTTGTGATGTTGAATCAATTCAACTGCTTCAACCTTTTCTAGGAGAGAGGGAGGGAAATTTAACCCGGAATCTCTCCTGACAACAACCGGCGCCTAAAAACAGTTGGTGTTAAGTCAGATCTGAATCGCCTATATCTGCTCCTAATTGGGGCCAATGGGATGGTACAAATTTGATTCTGGGTTCTGATTCAAAGATAGACCGCAGTAAAGCTGTTAAATCAAACCCACACTCTGTACCTTCTGTCCTGGTTGCCTCTGGTGGTTGTGTCCCCAGCCCTGGCCCCAGAATATGTGGGGCCAGTGGTAATAATTCCCCAGCTGTCTAAAATAGCCCTTTGGGGATATCAGGGGCACAGCCCATCATTCAGCTTTTAAATGGATTGCGGTTGAAACCTACTTAATACTCCTATCTTTGTTTGGGAAGTCAATTTCAACTTCCCCAACCCCTTTATTCAAACAGCCCATTTTACTTGCAGGGGCTATATGAGCCTTATGGGATTAGTCTTTATACCTGTTCAGTTAATAAAGTCCTTTCCTGAAACAAACGTGGTCTTTACTTGCTTTCTTCTTCCTTAAATCCAAAACCATAAGACTTCCCAAGTCTTCCCAATGGGAGCCATTTGGGTATAAATGGTTGGTTTGGTTGATCCTGGTGCAGGCCTTTGAAGCCAGTGTATTTCTAGAGACCAGAGCAGATTCTGGTTCTTCCACTCCTCCTCAGTACCTGATAAGTCATGACGCCAAGAGATACCAGGCATCTGGTACACCACCACCCCCTTACCTCTAGTCCCTCTTATTACAGAGAAACCACAAGTGTTCATGGACAACAATGAGGCTCCAGCTCCCACTCTATTCCATCCCTTGGCTTTGGCCTTCCTGCTCAGCCACCTGGGAGCCAACTTCTTTCTTGGTAGATTTAATCCCCTCCTAGGGAGGTATTGTTTGCCTGGGGAGATATTTCACTTGAGAACGGTCTCTGTCCCCATTGGCACCTTGGTTACAGGTTTGAACCCCTCTATGGCCATACACCTCCTTGGTGGCATGTATTCCTAGCAGGTAGATCCCTGGCATATACCTTAGGCTATCAGCAACAGACACCCCTGATGAGGAGCGCCTTTTGGAAAAGCTTCAGATATGGAATTAAGAAAGAAGAGAAGTATATTTTATTAGATAGTACTTTAGACTTGTATAGCTTTAGCTGTGGTGCAGATTTAGTTGGATCAACCCTAGGGGTTGGTCATGTGCAGGGTGGTTCAGGTCGCTGGATATGTGGATTGGCATGTGATATTGCTTGGTTGCCATTTCTGGCATGTTGGACTGTATATTGGAAAGGCACCAAATCGGGCAATGGTGGGATGTTAAGTGGGTTGGCGGTAGCCAGAACAATTGTACATCCCAATCCTGTACACCCCCGTGCCCTGCCACTGCTTCTACTCCTCAGGTGGTTAGATTGAGCCTTCAGGCCCAAAGCAAAATACCAACCTTGCTTCCCAGAACCCTCCCAATCCCCCAGCTGGGCAGCTGTTTTACAAGGCAGCCACCCCAACAATGGTTCTGGGCATAACCAGGCCTGCCCAGAAACTCCAAGGCCACTCAAAGCTACCCAGAGATCATGGGGAAAGCTTTACCCACCCATCCTAGCAAGGTCAACCACCTGCACCCTCCCTGTATAAATCCTCATCACTCACTTATCATCTTATACCAGGCCCCAAGACCCAACCCATCATGGTTGCTCTGGTAGCTCCATATTTGCCCAGGTTTAGATATATCCATAAACCACAAACATCTGCATGTCTCAGGTGGCTACCCCTTCCTTGGCCAGCATTTGCCCTGCCGGCAAACCCCCTTACATGTGGATCATTACAGGTGTTCTTGTGGAGGCCCTGGGTAACCCATCCCCCAAGGAACCATGGCTCTAAGCTGGCATCCACCCCTACAGGGCTAAAGGGATGTCAGGCATGGGTCAGCTGCAATACTGGCAGAAGCCGGGATAGGCCTGTCTATTGGCACTGGCCTGGCTTTGGAAGTACAGAGTTAGGACCCTGATTGCCTGTACCTAAGCAAGTGCTGGCTGACAATGGCCCTGATGTACGGTATGCTAGAAAGGACTGGGAAGATTAAGGGGAGGGGATAGTAGAGAGAGAAACAGTACCGCTCTAGCAGGAGCGGGTTCAAGTTGGAGATGAGATCTGGGTTGTTGACCAGGATCTATGTATGCGGGAGCCAGGGTCAAGAGGACCAGGGGTTGCCATGGAGGTCAAACCCAACAACACCTACCGCATCAAAGGGATCTGGGCCTGTGTGGAGTTAAAGCTCATGCACCATGGTCAAATCTTCCTGTGCAGGGCAAGGGCGGCACAGCATAACTCATAGCTACCTGTCTTCAACACGAAACTGGATTGATACTGAGCCTGGATCCCTAGCACTCTCAAGAAAATTCCTAAGGCTCTCCCTTCTAGCACCCCAGGGGGAGATGTTGCAGTATCTATAGTTACTCCCTCTCAGGAAAGTGGTTCCCTGATTAATAGATAAGTTGGTGGCACTCCTATCAGCTGCCCATCTGATATGGGGATTGGACCTTTTGAGTCCTAGATGGAATGTTAATTGGGCAAGCCATACGGCTAATGTGACATACATGGGCAGCGTGTGGCATCCTGTGATACTATATGACCCTCTAACCCCATATTGATAAAGTATATTTCTCTTCTCAATCTCCCCCTATTTCGGTTTGTATGCTTCCAAGAAGTATGTTCACGGCATTGGTGACCCTCGCTTGTTCTGATCCTAAGGGTGGGCCGATACAGTATTGGGGTTTGTTCATGTATGCTGATGATATATACCGATAAGTTCAGTATGGTGACATTGTATCTCTGGTAAGATCAGCCTTGATGGCAGCTTTCGTAGGTTCCTCTGTATCGGGAGGATATCGAAGAGCTGTAGTGTGAGATATTAAGTGGTTGTTTCAAAATGATGTATACTATTGGGAAGGATAGTTAATCAATGTCGATATTGGGATGTTACTTGGTAGGATTGAAAGGTACCGTTCTAAAAAAAACTTACGTTTATCAGGAACAGATCGTTTGAGTTTCAATCAAGTTTTGGTGGGGCTAACGTTATGTTTGCTCCAGTTTAAGCTGGTAACTCTGGGTATGTAGATTGGCAGCTCAGTTTGGGCAACTTTGGGAAAATCATGTAGGCTGCTTTCATGACGTATGAGTGAATGCTGGTGGTTGCCTGTTAGAGGCTTTGCATAAATAAATGTACTTTTCAAGTGGCGAAGTTGGCTGGTTTTGAGCGGGATTTGCTTCCTTAAACCAGGCCAATGACCCAAAGGCTTTATCCAGTCATCTTAGAAACTAGGTTTGGTGATGGAGGGCAACTTCAGACCCGATATGGATCCTGTTTGATGGTTGTGAGGCGAGACGGAACTGGTTGGCTTTGTAAGTCTATTAATAGGTTTGACATGTCCACAAATCGGTCTCAGGCGATGTAAGCTAGTTAGTTGGTAATTTCCTTTTGGGAGGGCTTGGGTTGCGACGATCCTCGCACCAGTTGAACTGGTGACGCACCAAGTTGAGAGCAACAAGTTGAGAGCAATAGAAGCAGGGCGGTTATGGAAGATCAGCTTGGCTGGATCCAGGTGGAGGGGCGGATCGTATTCATCTGGAGGGGCATAGTGATTGAAAAAGTTTTGGATGGGTTTAAAAGTTAAAAATAAATGCGTGTATGGATGATGTCATCTTAAATTAAATGCAGGGTCTATGCTGTTGTTGGTGGGTTTGTTTCTGCTGGGAAATGCAGCGTAAAGTTATTGAAGATGTTTCGTAATGGCAAGGTTTAGATTTTGAGCGTTGGTTGATGACATCATGGCCAGGGTGGGTTGGCATTTCTGACGATGCGGTTCGGATGACAATGGTTGGGCAGCGGATTCAGTTTAGGGGTGGGATCCAATATAAACTGTAAACGGAGCTGGCGTAGTCGGATCCAAGCCATTTCGCAGCTGTGCTTCGGATTCGCATAGCATGGCTTGTAAATTGTCCGCCACAGGAATTGGATCTGCTCTAAAGGCTCGAGGTGAGACTTTGTCCCCTCATTGGCCAGATCCAGTTCCGCCGACTTGGTTGGCCTATTGACCAAAGCCAGAGATTGAGCCGACCAAAAGCCAGGCCCTCATATAAAGCAGGGATGGGCACCCAACGATACTTCATTCAATGAGTGCATCTCCCCTAGGATCCAGCTGCAGTCTCACAAGTTCAAATGCCTCTACCAGGCGGAGTGTTTCCTTCAACTCTCAAGTCGCCATCCGCTCCTTCAAGGCGGATATCAACACTCCCCTCAAGCAGGAAGCCACCGTTGAAGTCCGCGGCTCCATTGACCAGCATGTCAAGGACTTCACCCGCGACTTGAAGTTCAAGCGGTCAGTAACCCGCTGCGTGTCACTTTTTTTCCGTGAGCTTCTCCTTGGCCCCCCTCCAGAACACTACCAGGACCTACAAAGGCCTCGTCGTGCTCTCTTCTAATCTGTACCATTCATTCAAAAAGTTGAAATTTATTAAATGTAATAAACCCAATCAATCCTTATCTGAATCTTTTCTGGAATATCTCCCAGCCAATCATAACTTCCCACTTGCATCCAACATTTCAAAAATAAATATCTACTTTAAATCAATCTCTACCTTTCACGAGTCTTCTAAACCACTTCAATCAAAGCAGGGGAAACCTTACACTGCAGGGATCTCTCCCAACTCGTGAACCAGCAGAAGTAATTCAACCACGTCGATTATTTACCCAACCTTTAATTCAACCACCCCGGAACTACTGCCGAAACCAGTCAAGACCGAACACTAGATCAACCTGGCTTGGCGCTAATTAAATCGCTGCAACCTCGTCCCCGAAAATCTCACCCAGGCTTTTAAACTGCACATTTATTAACCCAACTACAGCTGTAGAATGAAATAAGATACAAACTTTAACCCTACTTCTCTCGATTGACCAATCTGACACCAGGAATTTGGATCTTGAATGAACTTACAAAAGCTGCGCCATCAACCTAACGAATCCCAGCCAAGCTCAAGCCCTGCCAAATCCGGATACCTCGGAGCTTCTAACCAATCAACTAGCTCCACATCCGACAGCCCCACCAAAGGTTTTCCCGCCTAGCTTCCCAATCAGAGCGTTACCATCAGTTCGGTCGGTAGGTTTCACTCAGAGTTATCACCATTCAATTGTAGTGGTGCCTCCGCAGCCCGTTTAAAATTTAAAAATCATCATCCCTACCCTGAACCCTGCTGAGCGGAACCTTCAGCCATCCTATTTAGCCCTAACTACCCAAGCATACCTTCCAATAGCCAATCCCCATTCCAACCTGCCACCGTCATAAGTATCCACATCTTTACCCCCATCACATAAAAAATCAAACTAAACCTCATTTTTTAAATGAGGAAAGTAAAGGTATACTCAAGACCTGGTCAGCTACAACAACCCTGCCCACCACCTGCCTGTAGCAGGCTAACAATAAACATCAACAATTTTGGTCGGTACAGTAGTTTAAAAGCTATGGCGACAAGCGAAAATACTTCAGATTTAAACGAAATCCAACTCTCAGGTTAAAATATACACTCTGCTAACAGGGTTTATTGGCATTAATGGGCGAAATGAGTCAACACAGCAATGAAGGGCTCACACGCAAAGCAAAATTATTCAAAATACATTCCGAAACACATTGATTCACAAACAAAATGGTGTGAGTTGACTTTCGGTATACATATGTTTACTATGTGAATCAGTGACAAAATACACCCAAACGTGGTGTGTCAAAACTCAATCCAAAAACGAAACACAATAGCAACTCACAATTTAAACGAAATCACTCAATCAGTTTGTGCAATGGGTTGTAATCAAGAATGATACCAAGGTATCTAAAATAAGACACGAGATCTTAAAATTTTTTTTTAAAAATATTGTGTTGGGTGCTTAATTTGGCGTAAAATATGGGGAAATGGGTGGAAATTATTTTGGGTACTCTAAAATGGGTGTGGTAAAACCAAAAACAACTAACTAAGAAATAAAAAAATCTATAATTGGAATATTGGGAGGGAAAAATATTAATTGAATATCCATAAACAGATAAAAGCAAAAATTAAAAATAGGGAGTAACTTAATTAAGTTTTATTTAATATTTTATTAAATTCTCAAAATGGAAGGAACACAGCAACAGACTACCATTGCACCCATTGTGTGCCATGGTTGCGGTCGCCCCTGCGGGTCAAAGGATAGACTTAGTACAACACAAGTGCCTACTCAGGAGGGAGGCGGAAGAGGAGAGTTCCATAGTGACGCTGCACTGACACAGCCAGTTCAAGGAGCACAAGCTGCTAGGGTGCGGAGCATAAACCCTTGGGTCCCAAAGCTGACCCGGAAGCCCACCAAGGTTACCACTACCAAAACAGTTAGAAACAAGGAGGTAGAACTTACTTTGTATGTGTTTGATGTTGTGTACCAGCAAGAGTCGGTTCCGTCAGCCATGCTGGAGAAGGTGAAGCCTGTATTTGATACTAGCTATGAGCCCTACGTCAGTGATGGCAATCAGGAGGATGACAAGGAGCCCCAGTTCTACCAAACCAATGAGAGACAACTGGTGTTAAAGAAAGTTGCTGCGTTTTACACCAAGGTGCCCATGCCCTGTGTTGTGCCCAACGCCAACAAGCCAATCCCCACCGCTAAAAAGCCTGCCCAGAAGCACATCCCCAACATCAAACACATCATCCTTCTCTGGCTCATGTGGTAATCTGGTGATTACAAGGCGTCTGCGGCTCTTGTTGGGATGGATCCCAAGTACGCCTCAAAGACCTTCAACAAGTTCATTGATACTGGCTGAGTCCTTGCCACGGAGAAATTCTTGCGTGTTTCAACCATGCTCACCAAGGAGCACAAATGGGCAATCTGCCAGTGGATAACCCAAGATTGACATCTTGAACTGAAAAATATACAGGCCATGGTCAAGTCTGCTTTTGGGATCAAGGCCTCAATTTTCTTCTATTATCATTTGGTCAAAGGAATGCGCTTTTTCTGAAAAAAGCTTGGGGTATCCCCCTACAATTGGAACAGCCCAGCCAATATCGAGACCCGGAAAAATTACGCTGAGGTGTACACTTCCCTCAAAGCCAAGGGGACAGTGAAATTCTATTATATCAACAAATCAGCATTTGCCTCATTGATGCGCAATGAGTATGGGTATGTCCCCAAAGGCTCCAATGATGGGATGGCTCGGTGTGCTGAAGTATGTGCCACAGCATACTCAATGGTGGCTCTCCTTGATCCAAAGGAGGTTGAGCTGTACCAAATGATACTAGACTCTCACAATAGCTGGACCTTCCTATCATTTTTCTGATTGGTCCAGGAGCACCTGAGGCGCACGAGCCTGGGCTTTGCCAACGTAATTGTATTGGACAATGTTGGTCTCCACAAGGTGGCTGACATTCTTAAGGAATTCCCAATGATTGACACAAGCATTGCAGTGGGCCCCCAGCAATTGGCCATGGCAAATTTGCACCTTCTCTTCCTTCCCGCCTATTCGCCTTTCCTAAATCCCATTGAGGAAGTCTTTGGGTGGCTCAAGCAAGTTGTCAAGCAAGAAACCCCAACATGGACCAAGGACCTGTTTGATTTGCTGCAGGCCGGGATCCATACCCTCCTAGCTGAGACCGTGGCCAAATTCTATGGCCACGCTGATTTGTTTATCCCGGCGTGCCTAGCCAAACAGCCAATCAATTAAAGGCTTAGTGTGTCCAACTTTTTTTATATTCTCTAATTTACTATTCAATATTTATTGATTATCATTTTATATTTAGAAGGTTCCATGCCCGCAATCACATTAAGATGATCCATCAATAGATGTAAGTAATTTATTTATTTTATTATATATTATTTAATATGCCATCTGAGGTTATCCCAAATGCTTGATACTGGATTATGCAAATATATTTATATCCCTTTTGTCAAATAAATATAAAATAGTCTTATAAAAATTAAATGTAAATTTTAAGGTTGAAATTTATTTTATTACTGTATTATTTTATACTTTTATGAAACCCATTTCCGCAATATATTTTGCAAATCTTGTTTGCTAAAATATTATTTGAACAATTATTTATAATATAAAAATATATTAGAGTATAAATATTATTATTGATATAGAGATAAAATTAAGTGCGCCTATAATGGGTTTGGCAATATGTACCCACCCCGCAATGGAGGTGGCGCACAACCTCCACTGCTACACCGTGGACGGTGGATACACCCATATTGAAGTATTTGCGCCTGCTGGTAAAAGGAAGGATGGTGAGGTGGAAATGGAGGAGCAGCTTTTCTGGCGGGGCTGCAAACCCAAAGATACCAGCCAGGACCAAGGCGTCCTGGATGACGTGATCCACCAAGTCATACCCGGGGGGGGGACCTTCTTCCTGTCCAGGGAGAGCCTGGCCTTGTTGATTCCTAGAAGGACCCCATCAAGATCCTCTACACTGGCGCTCATCCCAAAGTAGAATAGGAACCCCAGGTAAACAACCAGATGAAGCCTTTGCCCAGTAAAGGCTTCCATGAACTCGCACAATTTGTTGTATACAGCGCTAATCTTCTTCTTGTGCTTGGTTTTGGCAAAGGTTAGCTCCATAGCTGCAGGGACTCCCGTCTTGTTGGCACTCCAAGACAGCCCAAAGTCTGCCAGGAGGATTTTTGTCTTCTTTATGGCTGTTGCGTCTGCAATAGCCAATTTTGACACTGCATGCCCAAAGTTCTCCAACAGGTAAGAGATGGTATGCTCCACCGGGAAGCAGAAGTGAGCAGCTGCATGAGCCTGGCCCATCTCCAGTATATTCTTGAATGAGAGCGTTGCCAGGACGTCTCAAACAAGCTCAATGAAGTTTACACAGTAAACTCCACTGAGGTTAACTGGGTCCAGGCGGACCAGTTGGGCATCCTTGTAGGCAGTAACTGCCCACTCAGATGCCCCCTCATCATGCGAAAGCCCAGCTAATGCCTCCCTGGACATTGGGAATGTACCATGGATCCTGTCTTCAAGCTCCTGCAAGACAGAGGGGGCAGGAAAAGCTACCTTGCCACATAGTTAGCATAGTTGACATAGAAGGTGAGGGGGGACAAAAGGGACCAGGACCCAGCGGAGTTCACCATCAACATCTTCTAAAAAAAGGTAATTATTTAAGAATTTTTATTAATTATAATTTTTTAGGGTACCTTCTTGGGTTTCTTCCTTGCTGGCGGCTTCAGCCGGCTTTGCCATTCTTGGTACAATCAATTGCGCAGGCAATTCAGTATCCTCTGCCCTGGCACGCTTGGCGGGTTTGAGGTGGGCATACATCTCCAGGTCATCAACCCAGACAGATGGCGCAGAAAGATTGTATGCCTTGAACTGGAGGCCCTTCACCACAGTTTTTTGAACATTTAGTAAGCGCTCAATTGTCTTCTCTGGGGTGTCTGGAATTTTTGACATTAGTGTCTTTGCAGACACCTTGTCAATTTTGTCCCCAGTGAGCACAGTGGACTTGACTTTTCTTTGACCTTGCGGTCAATGTCCTTTATTTTGACAATCACCAAGTTGAGGTTCTTCAGAAGCTTTTCTAATTCTCTCATTGATTTTTTACTAACCTTTTCATATGTTTTTATAGCTTTCACCCCAATAAAATCTGTGTTATTCTGATATTTTTGCCTCTTTGTTTATTCCTTTTTGTTTTCCCATCTACTACATTATCCCATCTTTTTACCCATTGTGTATATGTTTTACGCTCATCTCAATATGTGTTGTTTGCTTTGTGTTGGCATTGTTTCCTTGATTACCATATTATATTTTGGCGCTTGACATAGCCCCTTGTGAAAATATTAACAACAATTTGGTGATCAGCTAAATTTGAATTAGAAAATTATAGGTTAATTGTATTTAGATAAAGTTGTTACTGATCTGAATCCAAAACCTTAATGATAAACTTTAAGACAATCAGGAGCTGAGTGATAAAGTAATTGTTTTGACATAAAGGGTCATTCAATGATTCTTTGATGCATGTGTGCTAATTATTATGATTGGCTGGATGTTTTGCCATTGTACGCCATTGCCGCTGTGGCAAGTTATTGATGGACTAGTGCTAACCCAGCAGCTGATTGGGCACTAGTCCATTAACAACTTGCCACAGCGGCAATGGCGTACAATGGCAAAACATCCAGCCAATCATATTAATTAGCACACATGCATCAAAGAATCATTGAATGACCCTTTATGTCAAAACAATTACTTTATCACTCAGCTCCTGATTGTCTTAAAGTTTATCATTAAGGTTTTGGATTCAGATCAGTAACAACTTTATCTAAATACAATTAACCTATAATTTTCTAATTCAAATTTAGCTGATCACCAAATTGTTGTTAATATTTTCACAAGGGGATGTGTTTAAGTGCTAAAAATAACTGTCTTCAGGATCTAGATACATGACATAGTAAATATATGATTTATAGAAATAAGCTGAACATAAAGAATATAGCCAACTATAAACAAAGAGAACACAAACAATTGAAATTCAAAATAAGGATAATATAAATAGAAAATTTATGAAATCAGGGGGTTTATTGAGGCAGGGAAGAGTGATGCCTAGTAGGCAGAATGGCGCAGAAAGTAAGATGTAGAGGCAGTGCTGGCCTGGGGGGTCTGGGATTGGATGGGTTGGGTTTGCAGGTGGGGGGTGTTGGTGGCGGGGGTGGAGGCAGAAGGATTGCACGTGATGGCCGCCATATACCACTTATTGTACTCCTCATCAGTTATTGGCTGGATATGCTGGTAGGTGGCTGTGGCAAGGGGTGGGAGGCGCTTATCCTTGCGTAATTGGTTGCCCATGTTCACATGGAAAACCATTTGCGCAAACAAGTCAGCCACCATTTGGTGACCAAAGAGAAAATTGTGATCAAGGACCCCAAGATAGAGGTCGTTGAAAGCCTGAGGGCAGCGCTCCTTGAGTGTATCTTCAATATTAAAGAACACAACATCTGCCAGATGGACGTCAGCGTGACCAGCTGGGTACACACAGGCCTGGTGCTCACGTTCCTGGATGGCCTCAAGGGCGGTGGAGCTTCCCTCCATCTGGTGGCTCAAGAAAACCCGGTATTTGGAATTTGAGCCATCCCAGGAGTCAAGCAATCCACTGAGGATGTGGCCGCATGAGTACCTATTGATGAAATCAGGGTTTGTTCAATAGTAGACAAAACCCTTGGCTGAAACAGCCAGAAATGCACCAATGAATGTCCCTTTCCTGACCTTCTTCCTTTCATTATTGATGGCGGCTTTTCCTTACTCACTGAAATTGTCAAATACAATCAATAACTTGTAGTACAAGACAAACATGATGTCATCTGTTAGACTTGTCAAGCATCTGACCAGGGTTGATTCAATTGCGGTGTTATATGGGGAATCCTCAGCGCCATCCCATTGGTTGCCGGCAAAATTGGTAAGAACCCATATAAAAGCCACCTTACCATACATCCAGAGCTGCACCATGCGCTCAGACACCCATATTTTATGGTGCACAAGTTGCTTCCAGACCTGAGTCAAGGGAAGCTCGGGGTCCCGATGGAGGAGGTCAAGCATTATTGGGTATGCCTCATTGATCTGGGACTCTGTGACCTTCTTTGGCTTCTTGGCCATCCCAATCAGATTTCCCTTATTCATCAGGTTGTTAAATTCCTGCATGATAGTAGCCTGGGTGAATTGTAATTGGCTGGCTATCTGATCCCAGGACAGACCCTGCAGGTTGAGTGCTTTAATTTCCTGAAGAATTTGGGCAATGATTATTCTGCATTTGGGGCGCTGGGCGGCGGGAGTTAAAGCCTGATTGGCTGTAGGGGGCAGGTTGGGTGGTGGCGGAAAGTTGTTCTGAATCAAGGTTGTCATCCTGATTGGTTGGTTGACAGGCAGCTTGTGCGGGGGTGGGTACAGGAGCAAGGGCAGAGCTAGACGCTAAGTGACTCTCAAACAAGTTAAAGCCATATGGGTTGGGGGACAGTAACAGGTCAGCTTCCTTGTTACCCGCCTCAAAGGCTTGGGTGTAAACAGGTGCCTCCATGTTCTGAGCCTTGCCTCCATTGAAGCTGGCTTGGCTACTGCTGGCTTGGCTGCTGGCGCCGTCAAAGATATTGCTAGTAAAAACCATATTGTAAAAAAAACCTAGGATAAAATCACTAAAAGTAGAAATTTTAAAATTTAATGATTTATTTTTATTGTAATCTCAAGTCCATATTTTGAAGGTTCTCAAAACCTTTTCATACAAATCTTGAGCATTGAAAATGGATAAAATGCCTCTGTTCCTAAATTGGATAGCTGTTGATTGACTGTTAAACTTTTATTTTTCTATTTTAGGCTGCTCATACTACACATCTTGTGTGAGTTCATTTTGTTTTGTGCTTGTGTAATCTTGCTTCTAGATTGCTCAAATTTTGTTTCATTTTGGTCCTTCTGTCAGTGCCTCATATGAATCCTGCTTGGATTATAATATACTCCAGAATAGCATCCATCCATTTCACTTGTTGTGTCAGTTCATTTTGTTTGTGGTTTGAACTACACCGCTTGATGTTTGCTTTAATTTTGTATAATGGGTTAGTGAAATTTTGTTTTTGGTTTGACCGTTCATTTATTAACCAAAAATATTTAAATTAATTGAATCCTGAATCTTGCACAACTTGGATTTTGTTTAAATCTGAAATCAGTTTGTTTAAATCTGAAGTATTTTTACTTGTTGTCATAGCTTTTAAAACTACTGTATCAAGGTTACCGTCAGACCCATACAACTTACGCCAACCAACACGGAAGTAAATGACAACCATGAGACGCTTACCCAAGTTAGCCGCAGCCTGGATCTTGATCAGCTGACCGGGCAGGATGAGGTAGTGGCCAAAAGTTCCAATAACCAGGACCTGCTCAATGATCAAACAATGATCTGCCCAATGCTCCAGCCAAGATGTCCAGACCCTATCCCAAGGTCATCCAATCTACCAAAGATCCTGCAACCCAGATCTACTTGATTGTGGTTTTAGATCTACATCAGTCTTTTTTGTTTCACGTAACTTCCAGCAAAGCCAACCATGGTATTCTTCTGAACCTTACCCCACCACTGCCAAAGCTTGTTAACCAAAATGAACAGCTGGGGTTAGGGTTAGGGTTAGAAACTTTGGTAGGGTCAGTAAGGGGTTCTAACCAGGGGTGTACCATCAGATTCATACATCCAGTTCCCAATGCTTGGGGTTACCCCAATGTCTTGCTTATCTTCTGGAAAGGGTTATCATCAGGCATGGCTGAAGAGCTAGCTTATTGCTACAACAATAGGGTATACCCAACCTAGATAATGTACAGTACTGGAAGAAGTCAAAGATAACATGCATCTATCAGGACCAGGAAAAGGATTTAGGATGAGATGACATATATCCAAGTCCCCTTAAAAACCTCTACCACCCTATTTGACAAACCTACCCTTTGTCAATATAGATCCACAGCATGTTTAAAAGTTGGTCTACAGTGGTTTTTAATAATAGGGAAACCTGTTTCAGCCCCATGAATGAAGATCCAAACAACCCTAAATGCAACCTAGAGTTACCATGTACCAATATGGAACCTGCCACAGGATAACTCAGCCGCACTCTGGATATCTGGGATCACATCTCCCTGATTGGGTTAGATACATGACCCCCATCATCCAAACTAATGTATGCAAGTAAACAGCTACCACCCCATAAAAAGGGAATTCAGGATTGCAATCTAACATAGAAGCCTTGCATTTATCATACCATCAGCCGTATATCTGGGTAGGACAACCCTCTGTGTAAACCAGCCTCATTGCCTCCCCTCTTTCTTTGCATTATATCATCACATCCTCCAGGTATCCAGCTTCTCAGTAGCAACTTCCCTAGTGCCCTGGACAAGGTTTTCCCAGGTGGGGCCAGGGAAAGATGCTGTCACCTGGGAAACCTGCCCAGAAGCCCTGCCTGCTTGGGGCCATCATAGATCAAAGCCTAACCATCAATTGCAAGTGGGTGGTGGCAAGGGAACCTGGATCTGAGCAGGGTGAAGATACCCTACCCCCAACTTTTTGCATAGCTTCTGCTTGGGTGTCAACCCCTGCCCCCTAGGAGGTCAGGTGCCAGCTTCCACAGCCATTATTGTGGGATCTGTAAGCTGAGAAAGTCCCAAACGCAAGGGGGCCACCTCATTTGTAGCACCCAGGGGCTTTAAGTAATGATGATCCCTACCAAGCTACTATCAAGTATATACTTTTGGGAAGGATATAAACCGAGATAAGGGGGAAAATTATGAAGAGGTCAGTACTTAATTTAATAGAAATATAGGGTATTATATAGTATCATGGGAAGCCACATGCTTTCCATGTACAGCATGGTAGCCATGGGGCTTATCTGAGTAGCTGTTTCTCTTAGGTCACAAGGCTTATTCAAGTTGTGTCCCGCTTAAAACTTGAGATGTTTGATCCCTGTAATAGATGGCTGAATGATAGCAGTGCCACCGGCGTAATGATTAGCCAGGGAATCATTTTCTGAGCCACGTTTTGGAATCAGGGTTCCCAAGCGGGAGTGATTATAAATGCTGGCCTGGTATCATGATGTGTTTGCTTCAACCCAGACACCTTGGGTCCCAATCCGCCTATTCTGATCCTGCCCAAAAGATCAGTGATGCCGAGATGGGTGGGCTCTGCTCTTCACTGCTAGAAATCCTGGGCATCCTTCTCTGCTGTTAAAACAGCCCCTGGCGCCTGCTGGATTGGGTGTGAACCCATCTCTGCTGCTGGCTCCATGACTGCCAGCGGCGTCAGAGCTGCCCTGCCTACCTGAAGGGTATACTATGCTGCACCTTGCTGTATCCCTCCTTAAAGGCCAATGCTTCCGAGCAGATGCATACTGTCTCCCAGTATTGGCAATGCCGTCTGTATCTGAGGTACATCACCACCTGGTCAGCTATAAAGAGCTGCCACTCAACTTCATCCTGCCGCCCAGGCCTCCAGGAGCACCTTATTTCTGGCTGCATGGGTCCTGACTATGATGCTGTTAGCCTTCCTGTACACATTGATCTTGCTATCTGTTACCCCAATTGGAGGTCCTTAAACCAGGCAGGCCCTTAAAAGGTCCATGTGATAGGTGTTGCTCTAGAGGGATGCCTTTTTTCCCCACTTGCTGCTGAGCTGGGTTCAGATATGATGGGCTCTAGTGTGGATACCTTGTATCAGAGGTGTAATGGCGTGCGTCCAGGTTCCAATGGGCATCAGCCTTGCCTGCACCGGTTGGACTGGCCCTGCATCTGAGGCTATGCCTACCCGTCCAACCCTATGTGAGTTCCAATTGGTGCAGGTCAGCCAGAATCTTGCTGCTTGGATTAAATTGGGCCCTCCCTCTTCTGGTAAAAGTGTACCTCCCCCAGGTTCACTGCCCCTCCTTGGCTTAAGCGGCTCCCCTTTAGATGATGAGATTGGTTGTATCTTTTAGAAGCCATGCAGATACATGGCTGCCTATTTAGGATGATCTTCTTTCCCTATCCTGATTGGCCTTGTGCCATAGATATATGTCTTGAGAGCATATGGAACAAAATAGAGTGAAAACTATGAGGAGGAGGATACTTTATTTGATATGAGGGTATGAGGTTATGTAGTGTTATGGCCAGCAGCATGCTGCACATGTACGTTGTGGAAGCCATGGGGCTTGTCCAGAAAATTTTTCATCTCAGGCTCAAAAGAGTTGATCCCTGTTGTAATTGTGCTGTGGTGTATTGTAGTGTGTAACTCTTGTTTGCTTGTTACCGCAGCTTATAAGATTATTAGAGGCTAAGATGAGTTATATCTAAACCTAGTGTGTATAATAATATATAAAGATGTAGCAATTGATCTTTTCTTCATTATCAAGTGAGGGAGGTTTATTTCCATGGGATATTAAATCATAGCCACAATGTGCCAGAATCTCCTTAGCCATATCTGGATCCCTCTGTGATCCTGGCTGATATTAACTTCTGACCGGTGGATCATATTTAATATGAACCAGATTTATAACTCAGAGGTGATCAACTGGCCTATACTTCATCTAGGGTGAGAGTACTGGTTGTTTCATTGTTCACCAAGCTTAATGGATCAATGGCGCTTTTACAGTGATGGATAGTTTAACATTCAATCAGCATACAACAATCTCATATAAAATAGACGGCAGATAAGAGTGCCACCAACTTAATTATTAGCCAAAGAATTGTTTGATGGATTACTTCTCAAGAGGGAGCAATCATAAATGATGCAAGAACTGTGGATGTTGTATGCAGATCTATACAGGAGGCAATGGGCTCTGTTATTGCTGCCATCATCCCAGCTCCTGTATCAGGGCTGAGAATCATAATTCCTAACCAATAATTATGCCTAGACTTCTGCTTTGATTGCTTGTTCCTCCTTCACCATCTTTGTTTGCTATATTTATGCCAATACTGAGCTGTTTCAGGCCAGACTGGTGCTGCCTAAACGCCCTTGATTCCAGCTTTTGTAACCCTGTCCTGAAAATGTAGTTTACATTCAAAATTATGGTTTGATATCGCTTAAACATAGCTCTTTTACCATCTTCTTTCCTTAAAATTGGGTATAAAACCCCTCTCTGTTACAGAAGTAAAATTTTCAATTCCCTGGGCAGAAATTGAGCCTGTGTCCAGCCACCAGGCGGTGAGAGTGGGTGGCGGGGATTTTCCTGCACCTGAATTCACTTTTAAGAGCAAATATCCAGGCGAGGGAACCATTACTGCCCTGCCTGTAGCTGTGAGATTCTGTATTATCATTTTTACCAAATAAAGTTTGTTATGAACCTTTGGTTCACCAACCTACTTTCTTACATATTTCTGATACTCTTACATCTTTCAATTGCCCATCTACCAGAACTCAACCTCAGTGTTGCAACCAAGTTTCCAGACTTTCCTGCCAATGTATCTCACAATACACAGGGGGCGCTCAATGAGCCGCCCCTTGACGTATCTAACAACATGAGCTAATCTGATGACAATGTCAAACTGTGGGCAGTTTCTTCTAATTAGGAGCGCTACCAATTTGACCTGCTGATCCCCCACAAGTTATTCCTTGGCTCCAATCCTTACATGAAACATGCCACCATGCCACCCCCTTGTGGTCTGGTGGCTTTCCCCATATAGTATATTAATTGCAGTATTCTATAATAAACAATACCTTATTCTTATTATTCCTGTCCTTTCTATTGAACTGTTGTCTTTCCCAATTCAAATACTGAATCCTCATTGGTTCAGTTGCAACATCAGGAGTTAAACATCAAGCCCCAGATGAAAACCTAGAAGCACCTGATTATTACTGCTCCCCTGACGCTCCACTTGGTCTTATACATTTCACAGAGTATCCTCCCAACCCCAACCACAAACCCTGGACTTTGGAAGACTTGCAGTGGTATACCCGCCCAGACACTCCCAAATATTTCTACCGGTTTGTCCATGACAGCAAGAAAATTACTATGTACCCTTTGATAATTGACAGGAAATACAACAATTCTTCTACCTACCTGGTCCCAATGGAACCACCCTTGACACCCAAACCAATCATCTAAACCCCTCTCACTTCTGATGCCACTAGCCAGAGTAGTCAATTCCTGGGAGTGCTATGCCTGACACTTACTGGATTGATTGATTCTGCCTTGCCAGCGTCTGGATCATGGACCATGACTGGGAATGCCTTTTTCTACCTGGTAAAGTTAGGTCCCATCATCTGATGGTTCATGCCCGTACCTGCTTCCGCCCCTCTCTCACCTGAAGAGGCAGTGCAGTACTCTTGATATCCTGACCCTCACAATTATATTGTTTATAGCAATTCAATCTTCTCCTGTTTAGGCTTATCACAAAAACTATTGTCTTGATCCTAGCTGTATTCTTGAAAATATTATTTTGTTGGTGATGGTTGAGCACAGGCTTTGATATAGCTGCAGCTGTTGATGAAAAAGTCTGAAGGCTTATATCCCTTTATGCACCATGGATTTTCCTACATAAGGGCACATTCTCTCTTGAAAAAGAGGATTTTTTACTTAGCTTTTAACCTCATATATATCTTGAATCATACTTGCACACCTTCAGGACTTTATTAATAGAATTGTTAGCTTAAGTGTGGATCATGAGGCATTATGGTATTATAGGAAGCTACAAAAAGTTAGTTGAAAGCTTGTTCAGTCTCTGTGTTTGTACCCTCAGCCTCTTGTTTAACCTCTTTCCTGATCAAACCTCACTTCTTCTCAAACCCCAAGCTTGAGCCCAATATCTGTTTAAACCCTACGGTTTCAGGCCCAATTTTCAATTTGAACCTTCCAGTTTCAAGCCTACTTACCTGTTCAACCTCTTAAGGCTTAAAACTTCATTTACCCTAAACAATAAGCTTGGTAAAATTAGCACTGCTTTAGCCAGCCCTTGTGTGGGCATTAAATTTTAATCCATATGTGATTCAGCCTTCCTTGTATCACCTGAAAGAACCATTATATCCAGCCCTTGGTAGCCTTCTGCTAGTATTTCAACCTAGGCCCCACCTCATCTGAAAAGTTACCTTGCAACACACAGGAGGTGTTCAGTAAGCTACCCCATGCTGTACCTAACAGCATTTTCTTCCTGCCTCAGATGTTAAAGTACATGACAATATCTTTTTATAAGAAGCAAAGCTAAACCCAGCCAAATCTTCTTAACAAGGTTTTCAACCCCCAACCCCAGGTTTGGACCCTGCCACTCCTGTGTGCCCCTATGTCTGCCTGCATGGCAAGAACCCTTCTGTTTCCCAACAAGTATCTCATCATATTCCAAATCTTGGCTCTCTTCTGGGACGGTGTATCTCCTGCTACAGATGCTGAACTCTAACCAGTTTGGGTGCAGTCATGGGGCAGAGGAAGTTCAATTTATAGCCCACCTTTAAGGGCCTCTCCAAGAAGAGATGAGGTGGGTTATGAGGCTAGCCCTTCCCAGCCTGGGGTACTCAGAATCTACAACCAGCTCTTCTCAAGCCAACCAGGTATCAGCATCCCTTCTTCTCAGTTAGATCTCCTCCAGTGCATGCACAACTTACCACTGAATGTCTTCCAGGCGGTGCCAGGTTAGCTTTTTCCTAGACAGTGTTAGAGGCAGGACAACACTGCAGCATGGCAGAGAGGTGACAATCAGGAATCAGCCATGGCTGGTAGGAAGGGGCATCAAGCAGCAAGTTCCTTGAGCCTCTTTTAGAAAAGACAAGAAGCCAGCAAACTCTTTAGCCTTTCTAACCACAGAAGGCAGAAATGAAAATGTAGAGGTGGTTGTAGGTCAAAAATGAAGATCACATGTCCAGCCCATGAGGAGGCTAATAAATCAGAACATGCATGAGTATGATAAAACAGACTGGCCCCAGGAAAGAAAAGGCTGATAGGCAATAATTAAGTTTGGGAAACGGCCCAAATATGGACCATGATCAGTTTAAAAATCAAACAGCTACCCCACAGAGAAGGATGACTGAACAGAAAATTTGTGAATACCATCCCATTTCAAAGTTTCAAAAACTCCCAGAGCTATTTATCTAAACTCCACAGAAGATTAACAGCACTTCTCTTCTCAAGATATGGCATAGGGGGTAAAAAAGACACATGAACTTATGATGAATACCAGAAAAGAGATGCCTAATACCAACCATTCTGGCAGTTTATTAAGAGCTTTCCTTAAAGATGACTTTGAGAGGTCTAACCCAAAGATAATCTAACCTATGTGCACCCCTAACTTAATTCTGGTTGTTTGGGCCTAGGTTTCCAACTTGGAATTCAGGAGAAGGGGAGTGTGTGGTGTTATCTTGGTTGAGTTCAAAACCCTTGGACTTGTAAGAAGAGGAGTAAGCTTCAGCCTAAATCTCTATGATCTTTCAGACCAAGTCTTTGACATAATTATCTGAAGAGAGAGACAGACTTTGCTCCTCAACTGAGGGAATAGCAAAGAAGGAGTATTGACCTCTTGATCATATAAAATAGAAAAATGGAACTTCTCAGTGACTCTGTGGCTTCATAGTTGGTAAGCAAAGATGGCAGCAGAGAGGCACCAATCCCAGTATCCAGGATCAGAAAAAGTTGGTTTAAAAAGGATAAACACAGAGGTGGTATTGGCCCTCTCTACAGTACTGTTGGTAGAGGGGTTGTAAAGAGCAGAAAATTTTTGATGGCTCTTCATAGATTCAACAAAAAATGTAACTAACCAGTCACTAAAGTTTGTGCTGCTATTGTCACAGTAGTTTTAATAATGCCAGGTATTATCTGTTTCAATCAGAGATCCAAAGGCAAAAAAACTGGCCCAAAAGTTAACAGAGTCAAATTATCTAAACAGAACTGCTGATAAAAATTGGATAACAGCCGCTTTGGTATCAGTTGAAGATCTGTCTGTTAAATTGAAACTGGTTGAGACAAGTTGATATAATTTCCAAATTACACCTTACACTATTGTTATTCAAAAAATTCCATAAATTTAGCACCAAAGAGTTTCTTTTTAATTGGATACAGTATAGTTGGCAATGACTGAAAGCTTAGTTGAGTTTGGGTCCAGATGATGAACATAAAAATAAAAGGCTTAGTCAAGTTTGATATATATGCAGGTTTTGATTTCAGTCAACCTGCAAGAGTTGAGCTCTGCCTAAAGGTTCTAAAAAACTTTCTGAAATAAAGCCTATATCTCTATTTGTTTTTGAAGTCCCAGGATGCATCTCCCTGGGAATTTTATGCCACCTTCCTGTTAACTTGATTATTAGCTGTCTTGTTACCAGCCACTGGGAAAATGTTCCACAAAATTTGTCTCTGAACTCATCAATGTTGAGTGCCCCTAAGCAGAGATGAAATTAGAGGGCGCTCCTGTCTCTCAATAACCTGAATTTTATTCCAGAGACCTTTTCCTTCTCTCCCAAGCACTGTGCCTGGCTGTGTTATGGCTAGCATTGATTATCCTGTCCAATCCTTAGTTTACCTTTATAAATTTCACTAAACAGTATTTTGTTCCTGTCTTTGGCTTATCCTTAATAGTTTGTGGATATGAACCTTTATCCCCCACCATTTTGATTTTGGGTGTTACTATCATGCCATTTCTGTCACACTTTTAGATATCAGTGTTAAGGCAGTAATTCAATAAATGAGAGATATATAAAGCCCTGTATCAGGGATTGTAGTCTTTATTTGGTATAGTTAATGTCAGCAAGAATAGTTAAGGGAGGGGACATCCAGTTAAGGGTAAACTTACAGATCTTTGCATCTTCTGTTACAGGGTTGACCTGGTATGGCAGCAGGAAAGCAAAAGGGACTCCTTTGTCTATTTCAAGCAAGATGGCTGTAGTGGCAGGTGGGGTATGATGCTGACAGGTCCTAGTAGCTTCCTATTGGTCAAGGCATTCACATAACTTGCCTCTTATTCCATTTTCACACCTTTGGATATCTCTGGCCATTAAGTGTGTCAGTGGCAGGCAAATATATTTTTGAACCATTTGATGTGATCTGACATCTCAAGTTGAAGGATTGTCCTTTGGAGATGGCACTTTGTTTAGTTAGATAGGTTTACTTTGGATGGCTTTGCTCAATCTGAACAAATAGATTTTGTCACTGGAAGCAAAGCTAAACATTTAAAATGGCGCAAGGGGGTTTGTATGTTCATGTGGATTGGTATCATGGTCCTGTTAATTCAACAGATTATCACGGTATTTGTTGATTGTTTAAAGAGCTCTTGACTTTTAATCATACAGTTCAAAAAAGTAAATTCAGCTTAGTATTTTGTATTATGCAGTAAAGGTCATGGAATTCATGGTCAATACTGAATTCACAGCATATATGGGTCATTATTTTAGAAATTAGGCCATTTTCTAATACACATGCTGCTCAAGTCGCAACATAACACAGTTCAATTTTGAAAAAAATCAAATTACAAATGTTTATATTTAAAACTGTAATAACTCAACAAATATTTAATATTTTTTCCCACTGTAAGCTATCAAAATGAAGCTAAGAATTTTGTCTTTCTATTGGCGCTAAAATATTAATATGTATACTATATATAATATTAAAGCAAAAGCAATTTAAAAGAGCATATGTCAGATTTTATCATATTATTTTGATAATAAAATATAAGAGATTGCTTTAAGCTAAAAAAGCTAATTTTTTATTAATTAATGTATACTTTTTATTTGAAAAAATTAAAGATAAGATTGAGAGCTTTATTTTAGCATTTTTTTTTTTCAAAAAGCTCAATTCTTTAGGATTTTGTGGTAGTTTGAAGTCAGAATGTTTTTATCACTGTTTAGATTGATTTTAAGGCTCAAGTGAGCTTTTAATCTCAAATTAAGCATTCTTTAAATGGAATTCTTTAATATTTTATCATTTTAAAAATATGTGGAAGAGTTACAGTTAAGTGAATACATCATTTTAATTGATTTGCATTGATTACAAAGATGATATGATGTAATAATGATGCTTAGCTGCTTCACATGAACTATCTTGTGCATTAAAACTGGGTATTTAATTAATTCTACAAACATAAATTCAAGTTCAAACTAGAGTAAAAGCTATCACACCATTCCTTTCAGAATGGTATCATTTAGCTTGGTCTATAAGAACTAAAGCACCACAAAGCTTCTAATCCAAAAGACCTCATTCAAAGGCCGCACTCTGATCAGAACTACTTCATCATTAAGGCACATTTAAGAGATCTGACCTTATTACAGATTCAAAATACTACCATGTCTTCAGTTAAATTTACTTCTGCCATGATATCCTTTTTTTCCTTGGGAGCTTCAACAAAAAGAGAAAGAATTGCAATGTTAAAAAAGCATTCCTCTTTATTGCTGATGATGATCTTGATACTTTCATCAAGCACTTCCTTACTCAAACTGAATTTGAGAGATCTCAGTTTCTTCCAACTATTCAAAATCAAAAAGGCAATGAGTTCATTGAAAACTTAAAGGATCTCCTGAAATCTTCTCCCCAAAAGCATCTCCCAGCCTTGCAATCTCTGGTTACTTCCAGCTACTCTTTAAAAAAGCTTAATGATATGGGGTTTAATATAACCAAAAGTGAGTTTGAATACTCAAGAAAAATAAATAGAAATAAAAATGTAAGCTTAAACAAAAAAAGCCAAAAAATAAGAACTATTCATTAAAAAAAGAAATAATCAAAAAATAATTGAAAAACTGCTGGGAAATTCTTTTGAAACAAGCCAGTTTACAAAAAAAGTGCCTGAAAAAATCTATAAAGATATTGAAAAAGAAATGAGTGAATACTCAACTGCAATAAAATGCTCTCTCTTAAAAACAAAAAAGGAAATATATGAAAATATGGAAATAAAAAATGAAATTTCAGTTTCAATTTCTACTTACTATAAATTAATCCCTAAAAATACAATAAAAAGTAAAAAACAAACTGATATGTGCAATATTTGTAATTTAAAAAATTCACTGGAAAAAAAGAAGGAAGAGTGTGAAAGTAAAAACTTACCATTACCAGAATCTATAGACAATGACCTAAAGACTATTAAGCAGCACCAAGACTTTTATGTTCATCAAAATAGGGAATATAAAAAAGATATTATCGAATTAGATGATAAGTCTTGTGTTGTAGTTATAGATTATAAAGAAAACTTAAAGGTTAGAAGTGGTCCAATTGAGACCAATAATTGTTTTTATTCAAAAAACCTATCTCATTATTAGGGGTTGCATTAGTTTTTAAAGAAAACAATAAAATTAAATATGAATATCATGATTTTTTGTCTCAAATATCATCACATGATTTGTTATTTTTAGGTGAATGTCTAATAAGTCTTCTTAAATTAGATAGATTTAAAAAAATAAAAAATATAAAAGTGTGGACTGATAATGGAAATCATTTTAGATCATATGAATTTTTATATTACTTATTTAAAGAGGCACCTAAATATATTAAGAGTTCTATAAAATATAATTATTTTGTTGAATGTCATGAAAAAAGCATTGTTGATGATCACTTTGGTGTAACATCAAAAATGTTAAAGGAAAAAGAAAATGAGCTTTATATTAACAATACTAATGATCTTAAAAATATTTTTGAGCAAGAAGGAAAAAGAAAAGAATTATATAAATCAGTTCTATCAGGCTCAAATATTTCTCAAAAGTCATTCTTTTATATTTATGAAAGAAAAGTTAGGCCTATAAAAAGAGAGCTTGAAGTTAAAACTCTGTGCATCAATCTTTCGTATTTGATGATAGATGAGAAGTTATACACTTCACCTCTAACATTTGAAAGTTTATCAGAATATTCTGAGATAATTTATCATTTGAAATCACGTGATGATACCAGAGAAACAAAAATATCAGAAGATGCTAGTGATGTATTGGGGCAAGTTCATGAAGTAGGGCAACTTACTAGAGGGTGTATTTTAAATAGAGTTATCAGTCTTTCAAAAACAACAACCTTTTTTTCTGAAACAAACTAAGAATATTTATGATGAGCCAAAGATAGGGTAATAGCACTTATGGCTTTGGGGCTGCTATTACTCTCCCATGCAACTCATCATAAATATTTTTGGTTTGTAGTTTGTAGTAGCACTTAAGATATTTTCAATAATACTATAAGTTGCACTTTTTGATTCTAAAATTGATGAGTTATTTTTAAAAAAAAATCATCTAAGCCCAAGATCAATTAAAGTTTTGGGATTGGTTGTATTTTAAGCTTTCTGAATAATTAGAATATGAATAATGTGATTAAGTTATAAAATAATCAATCTGGCGCCTAGGCATAACGAGAAAAATAATGACCCATATGTTCAAAGGTTCTGACGGACTTATTTTTAGAATGGCTGGTGCCATCTTTGGTTCCAAGTCGAATTATTTGATTGTTATACACTAAAGCAGTCAGAGTTTAAATACAGGCTTGTGAAAACAAGGCGGTGAATTTAAGACTGTTTGAAAGGAAATAAAAATAAACTGAATGCTAATATAGCAATAAAACAGGACTATGGGTCTGTGAAATATGCCAAGTGATGCAAATGATATGAAGATGAAAGCTGTGGGACAAATGTTTAAAGGCTAAATTACCAGGATGTACATATCTCATCACGATAAGGGCAGGTGAGTCCGAACTTCCATGAATGGCATCTAATATATTTATGTAATGTAAGGTGACACCGGATTAATGATTAGAGATGAGATGAGATTATGAAGCGTGAGTCATCCCAGCTGGTAGTGAGAGGGCGTCATGGCAAGTCACTTAGCATAACCTGGGAACAATCGGTGGATGTGGTTTAAAAGATGACATGAAGCTGTATGAATCAATTGTTTTATTTCTGAATTGATAAGATTGTACTTACATATCAGAACTTAGTAAACTTGGTGTATTTGAATTTTAGCATCTGAAAGTAGCATGGATTTGAAAACTGCAAAAATTGTTGTCCTCCCGGGAGATGGCATCGGTCCAGAGGTTGTCCAACAGGCCGTGCGTGTTCTGAAAGTAGTTGGCGAACTCGCTGCCGAGGATGCTGGCTGGCGATTTGAGTTCCAAGAAGCAAAGTTTGGCGGAGCTGCTATCGAAGCAACGGGTAAGTTTTATTTTTTATTTTCAGGTTCTAGTATTAATTTTTATCAGGAAATCCATATCCTCCTGAAACACAAAAGGCTTGTAAAGAGGCCACCGCTATTCTCTTGGGAGCGGTTGGCGGCCCACAGTGGCCCAAGCCCATCGATTCTTCTAATCCTACCAAAGGTTTAGGACCAAGGCCCGAGCAAGGGCTTTTGGAACTTCGCAAACAACTAGATCTTTTTGCTAATATCAGACCTGTCTTCTTTCCCAGTGAATCTTTGGTTGATGCCAGCCCTCTTAAAGCAGAAATTGTCAAGGGAACGCGGTTTACTGTTCTACGGGAGTTAGTAGGTGGTATTTATTTTGGCGAGCGCAAAGAAGCAGGTGCCGATGGTTTGGCATACGACACTCTTCCATACTCGGCACAAGAAGTTCAGAGGATTGCCCGCCTTGCCGGACAAATGGCTATGCAGTCTAGCCCTCCTCTGCAGATCCATTCCATTGACAAGGCTAATGTCCTCGCGACCTCACGCTTGTGGAGGAAAGTAGTCAGTGAAACGATTGCCTCTGAATTCCCTGAAGTGGCTTTAGATCACCACTTGGTTGATTCTGCCGCTATGCTTATGATCCAGAATCCTACCAAACTAAATGGTATAGTACTAACAGAAAATATGTTTGGGGATATCCTCAGTGATGAAGCTAGCGTTATCCCTGGGAGCTTGGGGCTGATGCCATCTGCCTCAGTTGCTGGACTTGCCAGTCCCTGTTTGGGCGTCTACGAACCTATCCATGGCTCAGCTCCTGACATTGCTGGCAAGGGAATCGCCAACCCAATTGGTACCATCCTGAGTGCAGCCATGCTTCTTCGTCACTCTCTAAATATGCCTTATGCCGCAGAGATGGTCGAAGCTGCCGTCCGCAAGGTGCTTGATGTTGACATGGGAGGCTTGGGCCTGCGAACCAAGGATCTCAAGGGCTCTGTTTCTACAAATCTAATGGGGGATAAGGTTGTCCAGGTTCTACGTGCAAAACTTGGAGGCTCGGGTGCTAATTCGCCTGCTCCTCGTTCCAGCAGACCTCTCCTCCTTCAGCGCCCAGCTGGGCGTCGAGGCATGAACCTATGCGAAAAGATTCTATGCCATGCTGCAATTGGGCTTAGCGGGCCTGCCAACATTAGGCCTGGTGACATGATCTGCGTTAACGTCGACTGGACTCTCGCTTCGGAGTTGACGTGGAAGGGGATGAATAAGACGTACGAGCAAATGGGTCGGCCTCAAATCCATCGTAACGATCGCTTCTGGTTGGCGATTGACCACACGGTTGATCCTCGCATCAACCATCTGCCCAAGCCCAAAGAGCTTATCCAAGCTTCTGAATCTTTTGCCAAGGAGGCTGGCCTAGTAGACTTTTATGGTCCTAACCAGACCATTCTTCACACCGAATTCTATCGTCAGCGTGCTCAACCTGGCATGGTGATCTGTGGTGCTGATTCCCACTCTTGCTCCGCTGGCGGCCTGGGTTCTCTGGCAGTTGGGCTTGGTGCTGCGGATGTCGTCATGCCTCTTGTTACTGGTGAAACTTGGTTCAAAGTCCCTGAAACTGTAGAGATTCGTTTTGTCAATGAACCTCCTTTTGGCATTGGGGGCAAGGACGCTATCCTTTACGTGCTAGGTGAGCTTAAGCGTAACACTGTGGCATTTGAACGTGCCGTAGAGTACACTGGTCCTGGTCTTAAATATCTTTCGTGTGATGCTCGTTTCGCCATTGCCAATATGACAACTGAGTTTGGTGGCATTGCTGGAGTGTTTGAAGCCGATGAAATCACCAGTGCGTACATTGCCAAACGCAAGCAGCCCCAGCATAAGAATGCGGCATTGTATTTCCGTGCTGATGAGGATGCTGAGTATGCCGAGTCCCATGTCATTGATTTGTCCAAAGTTGACTCCCTGGTTGCCCTGTACCCCTCCCCTGATAACGTTGTTCCCGTTCAGCAAGCCTGTGGCACGAAATTAGATGGTGTGTTTATTGGCGCCTGCACCACCGCTGAGGAAGACCTGATTCTTGCTGGGCTTGTCTTGGAAGAGGGCCTTCGTCGCGGTATGGTTCCTGTTGTTGGTGCCAAGCGCAAGGTTACACCTGGCTCCGTTCCTATCCTGGCCAAGCTGCGTAAGCTTAACCTGCTTAGTGTTTACGAGCAATGCGGGTTCGATATTGGTGCCCCTGGCTGTTCTTACTGTATTGCTGTTGCAGCTGATCGCGCCGAGGAAGGCGAAGTTTGGCTCAGCTCCCAGAATCGTAACTTCAAGAACCGCATGGGCAAGGGATCCATTGCCAATCTCGCCAGTGCCGCTACTGTCGCTGCCAGCTCTTTCGACATGACAATCCGCGACCCCCGCGACCTCTTGGATGCTATTGACCGCACCCGTTATGCAGAGATGCTTGAGATCTGGCTCACCAAGGGCGAACCTATCACCATATCTGAGCCCAACCCTGTCACCTTTGACGAAGCTCCTGCTGCTCTTGCCCCTGCCAGCCAGGAGGAAGAGACCAGCCTTAGCTTTGAAGGTATCATCTCCGGTAAGGCACAAGTCTTTGAAGATCACATCGACACCGATGCCATCATCCCAGCGCAGTTCATGCCAGGAACCTCGGATGAAGATCTAGGCACCCACGCCTTCCAGTACTTCAAGCCAGACTTCAACGAGAGGGTAAAGGCAGGAATGAACATTGTCGTTGGTGGGGTTGGGTTTGGGTCTGGTTCCAGTCGCGAGGAAGCCCCTCGTGCTCTCAAAGGGGCTGGCATCAAAGCAGTGATTGCCAAGTCGTTTGCGTTTATCTATTCCCGCAACCAGCCGAACATGGCGCTCCTGGGGATTACTCTCCCTGACCCTGAGTTTTACGAAATCGTCCAGGAAGGAAGTGATGTATCGATTGATGTCCCCAATCGCAAAGTCATGGCCGGTGGCCGCACATTCTCGTTCCAACTTTCCACCATGGAAGAGCGCCTTATGGCAGGTGGTGGTGTGTCTGCCATGTATTCACAATTTGGCGATAAGTTGTTCCGTGCTGCCATGGGCACCCTCCCCAAGGCGCGAAAATCTGTAGGCGGAGGCGGCCCTGCCTCCAAGAAGCAATGTGGCTCTGCCGCCGATGCTGAAGTCCTGGCTTGGTAAATTTAAAATTCACGTGTCCCTTCCCGCCCAATTTATTTAAAACCATTTATTTGCACATCTGACTTTATTGGGCTTGCAATACAAATTTAGTACATAAACTGCTTACCACCCAGTCTCCAAATCGATCAGAGCGTGTAAAGTTATGGAACCAGTCCTTCCAAAGCAAGGTTTCTAATCAGAAGCAACGGAACATTCCAAGTATCTAACTTACGGTTCATACTGTGAAAAATCAGCAGACCCCCAGTATCTAAGGCTAAAAAGACTGCTGCAAACGAAAGAATACTAGTTTAGATACCAAACCCCTTTAAACATACCAATTATGAGTAGTGAATGCTAATCCAACACCCGTATTGGGATACAGCAGAAAAATATAAAAGTAGCTGGTTTGTTTAACCAGCCTGAATCAGATATCCATCGTGGCGTTAACACAGACGGAACCCAGCATCAAAGTAAAAGTAGCCGGCGTGCTCCATAAGTAAAATTATTCACAAGGTTCAACCAACCAATTAAGCATGGTCCAGGTAGCAGATAGAGAAAGTGGTATGGAGGTCCCAAACATCAGCAAGCGTGGACAGATACCCCATACTACTTTTAACGATAGAACGCCGTCTCTGAACTTTAATAAACTTGTGGTCCCTCAAAATTATACCACTTTGAACGATAGAAATGGGAGAGCTATAGATCAGGTCAGGATCGAAATCTCAATGCAATCCATGCACTTCCGGCGCCATATCACTTAGTAATAAAGGGGTGCATATACACGTTACCATTCTGGGTTAGGGGCAGGAAGATTTCCCGTCAAATCCGATCCAACTTAACTTTCTTCATACGTAGAACCTTTAGCTTTACAATGAAACAAAACTTTAAGAGCACTCCATTCACCAATAAGATCTATGCTTTACATTATGATTATATTAACTATATTTTTGTATTCAAGAGGCTTGATCTTAAACCTCTACCCTTTTAAAAGCTAGTTAATCTAATTCCACTGCCAGGAGATGAAATAAGGATACAAAAGGGTTAAAAAGAGCTTTTATAGAGAAGGCTGTTGTATTTTTGATTTACTGTAAAAAGTTCTACACGCGAAGAAATTTATAGCTGGATCGGATCTGGCTGGAAATCCGCCACTGGAAAAGTATCTGCCGGGAAATCTTCCTGCCCCATGGTTTAAGCTAGCCCTGCTGCAAGTAGAGGGTTCGTATCCTCAATTGATGCGAATCCAGCCTACCAACTGCCTGTGACGCAGATGCAATAGTTGATTGATACTATGCGGTATATCTATCTTTCTCTGTTCATCCTGTACATCATGGTTATAGTTAAAGGCCCTTATTAATGTAACTCCATGTAATGCTTCTAGCCCTAAATTACTGTTCTTGCAGATGCGTCAAATCTCTAATGGCTCTGGATACTAGATATCTATACTGGGCACACATTGATCCCCAACCTGCATCCCTTCACCTATGTCACAGTAGTTTTCAAAGCTGTGGTGCTAAAGAAAACAACTAGATTAAAAAAATGAAAAACCAATGAATCTATATTAATTACCAATAGATCTGGGTTCACTTTTATTGCGTCCTGGGATGCATTGATTTTGTTTGCATCCAAGTAGATTCCACTCACCGGCAAGCTATTTCCGCACCTGGATGAGTTGATCTCGCTCAGCGTCATAGCTTTGAAAGTCACAGCAGCATCTTTGATTGCTTTCTCTATCTCAGGAAACTGTTCCCCAAGAGATGCCATGATTGCCAGGTGGGTGTGGCCCTGAGAATGTGAGACAGGTATTACACCTGGAGCAACCCCTCCAGTTTCAAATCCTTATAGATCTTTTAAGACCACCTGTTAGCCAGGATCTGCATGGGCACTATGTGCACACCAGTTATATGTATATCACTCTTGTTCTGTATTAAAAACGTGTTATTCCTGCCCTAAATCTTCCTGTCAGGGAACCAACCTTGAGCAGACATCCCGTTGTTTTCTGGGAACGCACAGGCTGCAGAGTTTGGGGGCAGGGGCCACCACAAGATTGGCACTAACTCAATAAGGTAGGGCATCAATTTTCTCACCCAGGACCACAAGCCAGCGGCTGGGATTATGGTGTCAATCACCCCAGTAAGAGTGATGGACACTATCCTAAACAGCTTTTTTATGGTCCAGGGGGAGCTTGGGAGCAGACACAGGCATTGGTTTGGGAGTGACTGGTGGCTCCATATCCAACTGGTACACAGACAGGGAGCTATATTTATCTTGGAATAGACAGGGCTTTGTTGTGTACCAAGGGCCTTGTCTATTGTATCTGGTCAACACCTTTGTTTGAGAACAGCCAGCATTCAAAATGTCTACATGTAACATCCTCCATGTCAACAATCTCATATTTTATTTCGGCTTTATTTTTTACAGTTTCACTTAAAGCTTGAAAATTGAAATCAAATTTAACTTTTGTCATCAGAAACAATTATTTGAGGTAAAAGAATCAATAAATATGTAATAAAAATACATTTTTTTGGGATTGTTGACATTGAGGATGTTACATGTAGACAGTTTAAATACTGACTGTTGCCCTTTGTTTGGTCTATGGGGTCTTGCTCTAGTATCTTTTCAAAGATGAAGTCTTTGTATTCAGGCTTTAAGGGTACTCTGTGAAGTGGATGAAACCAAATGTGGCACCTGGGGGACAATAAACTGTGGGCAGAGGAGCAGGCAGCCTGGAAGGATTTGAACTGAGCTGGTAAATAACAAAGATAAAATAGGGCAATAATTGGGGAACCCAATATCTCATAACCTTTTATTTAAAAATGGCAATAAAGTCTTAGTGTGGGGTTCACAGGTCTATATATTACCCCACCACCAAAATTTACCTTTTTATGTGGGGTTCATCATAGGATCAGGAATTATGAGGTCAGGTGGCTAGGACGCCTGGGTTTTGAAGCAGCAAAGAGGCATTTTTGCTGGAAAATTGTTCTATGGCTGGATCCTCAGTAAGGGTTGCTCAACCCTTCTGTTCTTGAGTCATAGCCATGGGGCAACCTTCAGATCCACGTTTTCCTCAGGTGGTGAATCTTGATTGGCTACCAAGCTTGACTTCAAACTCATCAAGCTAATGGTAGGAACTTCTTTTCTTCCATTAGGTAATTTGTCTAGTCTTTCATTGGGTGGTGTGGGTTCCAAGCTTTCACTGGTATCTTTACCTTGGGAAGTATCTGCGGCCTCAGCTTGAGGTGACTTGATCCCAAAAAACGCAGGTGGAAGGCCCCTGGTCCTTGGGACTGGTGGCCTGAAAGTAGTCAGGACCAGGGTTTGAAACCCGCTCTTGGACCTGGGTTTCAAGAGGAGGAAAATTGTCAATCCTGACACTTCCCCTATTTTGTATTTATACTTGCCAGCAAAAGCACATCTTGGTTCTTAACAGCTACCTTGATTAAGGAACAATACCTTCAAATAAAAAGGCACAGGAAATTGCACTTCCTACTTCAGGATACCAGTCACTAGGTGATTGTGTAGCAGACACAGGTTGTTGCAGATCTTAATGGATTAGAAATTCCAGATGCCGCTTAGGATCCAGAACAATGGAACACTTGCACAATTGCCCTATTGCAACATGAATCTACACAGGTTAAATACATTTTAAACGCCTAAAAATGGGTATTCAAAGCATATTTGGATTGTGCATTGAGTGTGGGCTTTACTTCCAAGGTTGATAATGAGATGATGCAAAAAGTGTCACTGGTCTTCATTAGGCAAGGCACATGAAACGGTTGTTTTCTTGTGCAGCTCTTTCTGGTGTGTCTTTTCTCTCTCCTCTTTTTGGCAAGTCCTTTTGTCAGTGCCTCCTTTCCTCTGGTGGCAATTCTACTGCCCCATGCTATATCAACACATCACTATCAAATAAAATACCAGTTTTGTCTTTATAACTTTTATTCTTCTGTCTGCACTAAGACTGCCACTATACCAGCCAAAGGTATAGTATTAAGAGCAAGGATTAATGACCAACTGTTTGTAGAATTAAGCAACCACTGACATATTTTACGACATTGGCGCTCATGTCTTACAATACTAACAGCCCCCACCCCTGCAGTTCTGTCTATGAGGAGGGAGGAAAGCCCCTGGCTGAGTCTTCTGCCACTGCTTCACCCTACTGTTGCAACCAATTTTCCAGACTTGCCTGCTAACGTATCTTACAATACACTGGGGGCGCTCAATGAGTTGCCCCTTGATGTATCTAACAACATGGACCAATCTGATGGCAATATTGAATGGTGGGTACTTCATCCTAATTAGGAGCACTACAAATTTAACTCGCTGATCCCAGCACAAGTTATTCCTTGACTTTGAACCTTACATGGAACTTCCCACTATGCCACCCCCTTGTAGCTTTCCCCATATGGTATATTAATCACAATATTCTACAATAAACAACACCTCATTCTTATTATTCTGTCCTTTCTATTGGAATGTTGTCTTCCCCAATTCCAAATACTGAATCCTCACTGGTTCAGTTGCAACAGTGGTAGAAGCGGTAGGTTGACAACCTACCTAAAACAAAATCCCCCCAAAGAAAGGACAGAGTACAGGCTGTATGGCTACTCCCCAACAAGAAACTTTCCTGCCAATCCCCAAGAGGGACATCCCTGACAGGTATGTCATCTATCAAGACCAGCTAGTCCTCACAAGAGTGTACAATTGGCTCTGCCTCAGGCAGTGTGACGCCAGCGTCACCCCGCCCCAGTCAGACCTGTCACAACACATGCTCAACCTTCAGCTAGAATCCTTTGCAGGTAGCGTCAAAGAGGCCAACATTGTCAGTGGCTCCAGTCCACCAAAACCTGCCTCCGTATCTGTCAGGTTCCTGAGCCCATGTGGGTTGCCACTGTGTCTGGCCGCCTCACGGGGCCCGCCGCCGTGTGGTTCACCAACTGGGCCAGTCAGGAACTTGACGTTACCTGGGCGGCGTTCCAAGATACTGTAAAGTCCTGATACAGAAAAACCTTCTCCCCCATTGTTGTGGGAACCCCTCTTTTTGTTACAACCCCCAGGCTTTTCCCTGATCCTTGATCTGCACTAGCTGGAGCTCCCCCTTGCGGGGGCTTTTAGTCCCATTATCCTGCTGACAGGGCTGGCAGCAGCCCAACTGTCCCTACATCAACTGGGATACATCTGCTATCACCCTTAATAGAAATGGGGTGGGCTTTCAGATTTACCCTGTGGAAATGAGCAAGTTACTCCACAATACTGTGTTTTTTAGGATAACAGAGATAGGCTTGTACAACTTCAAGGGGGGAAATTAGACTCAACCATTGTTCAATCAAACTTATTTGCGCTGAACCATCTGTAGTCCCTCCCTTGACCACTTCACCACCACCAGCGCTTGCTTCACTCCTTGAGGAGTACAAGGACGTGTTCAGTGAGACACTCAAACAACTACCCCCTTCCTGGGAGATCCAGCACGCTGTGCAACTCCAAGGATTGTTACCTAAAGCACAACCATTATATTGTCTTACACCAAAGGAAGATGAGACCCTCCGCCAGCACCTTGTGGATGCGCTTGATAAGGGCTTTATTTGCCCCTTGCTCTCTCCATACGGGGCAGCTGTCTTCTTTGTAGCCAATAAGGATGGGTCCCTTTGCCTGGTCACAGACTACCGCGCCCTAAATGAGGTGACGGTTAAGAATAAGTACCCCCTGCCGCTGATTGACAATCTGTTTGATACACTTGCAGGTGTGAAGGTCTTTAGCAAGATTGATATCACTGCGGGGTACAACCAGGTCTGCATTGCACCAGGGGATGAGGCAAAAACTGCCTTCCACATGTGCTACAGGTTGTTTGAGTGTCAGGTCATGAACTTTGGAATGCCCAACACTCCTTCCACCTTTGCCATGTTAATGAACAAAGCATTTGAGGAACTTATTGGAAAATGTGTGTTGTGTACCTTGACAACATTATTGTCTTCAGTCAAGATCAAACCACGCACCTCCAACACCTCCTTGCTATCCTCAACACCCTTTGGAAAAACCAGCTAAAAGCTAAACCCTCCAAATGAAAGTTCCTCAAGTTGGAGCTGTTATTCCTTGAGCACACCATCTCTGCCCAAGGGATAAAGCCCAATCCTGCCAAAATCAAGGCAATCACCAGCATGCCGCCCCCCACTGATATGGGCCAGGTGCAGACATTCCTAGGCATGGTTGCCTACATGTGCAAGTTCATTCCCAATTGCAGGGAACTAATTGCACCTCTCACCAAGCTCCTCAACACCAAACAGCGCTTCCATTGGACCCCTGTCAGAGAATGAGCCTTCAAGGTGCTGAAGCAAAGACTCACAACAGCACCAGTACTGCAATTTCCCAATCAAAACTGTCAGTACAAACTCGAGACCAATGCCTCTGACAGGGCCATAGGGGGCGTGCTAGGGGTAGAAACAGACAATGGCGTCTTCCTCCCCGTGGCATATGAATCCAGGAAACTTACAAACTCAGAGCAACACTACCCCATTCATGATAAAGAATTGGCGGCAATTGTGCACTGCATTGAGAAGTAGCGCTGTTACCTGGATGGGGCCACCTTTTCACCCCGCATCCTGACATACCACAAGTTGCTCCAGTACTTTAACACACAGTCCCACTTGACACGCCGCCAAGCAGGTTGGTTTGAGTGTCTATCTCCCTACCAGTTGCGCATTGAGTACAAGCCTGGGAAGGAACTTTTCACAGCCGACATCCTCTCGCAACTCTACGTAGTGTCTATCACTGGGGACAATGGTTTGGACCCAGATTAGCCCATGCTCTACCTCTTCCCTGAGGCAACTTGCTACAAAGGCCTTAATTTGGTAACCATCTCCAAGTTGAAGGACAAAAAGAGTCAGTTCACCACCAATGCTGGTAACGTCTGCCGCCGGGCAGAGACAGGTGAAAAGACGCTTTATATTCCCACCACGCAACAAGGTGACACAATATTGCACTACCACCAAAACCTGGGTCACATCAGAGGGTGTAAACTCTTCAAGATCATGAAACAAAAGGTTTGGTGGCCATGCATGCGTCAAGAGATCTTGGATCTCCTCAAAACGTGCGTGCTGTGCGAAAAGAATACAGCCAAACCTGCACCCCCCAAGTATGTCCTGCCCATTAAGGCCATGAAACCCTTTAAGCAGTGGGCTCTTGACATTATGGGGCCACTCCCCAAAGACAGACTGGGGAAAAAGTACATTATCACTGCCATCAACTACTTCACTTGCTGTCCAGTGGCCTGGGCAATAACTAACCACACCGCCACCACCATCACCCGCTTTATTGGCAAAGAAATTGTGGCCTGCTTTGGGCAACCCTAACGTCTCATCACAGATGGCGGCCCTGAACTTGTTGGGCATGTCATGAAGGCATACTGCGCCAAGAATGCACTCCAATGTATATCTACAATCCACTACCATCTGCAAGTCAATGGGCGCGTAGAACAGTTAAATGGCTCACTGGTTCAACTGATTGCCAAACTCTCACAAGAGCACCCCAACACCGCATGGACTGAACACCTGCCTACCGCTCTACTTATCCTATGAGCAAGAATCAACAGGGGCATGGGGTTCAGCCCCAGCACCCTGGCCTTTGGGACACCTGACAGTCTGACAGGAGTTGAACAGGGAAAGCTATGGTCCAGAGTTCCCAAAAAGCCTCCCCTAGTAACAACCCCATCCCTAGATCAATGGCGTGCCAAAACCTGGGAAATCAAACACAAGCAAATTAAAGGAGGGACAAAGCACCTCAAAGCTAGGTATGCCGTAGGTGACCCTGTCTACACCCTCAATCCCAATTCTGCCAAGTTGGAACCCAACCACCTAGGGCCCTTCAAGATAGCCGCTGTCTACAACAATCATACCTATCAACTTGAAGATGCCCAAGGAAACACCAAGAAGCTTCACCACAATTGCTTGCGCCCCTGCCGCGCCATCCCCACACAAAGGCTGTTTGTGCAGACCTTACCAGACCTTCTGCAGACTCTGGTCTTGGTGTCTGATGACAAACAGGGGGCAAGGGGGGTGTTTCAACCAAATTTCCAGACTTGCCTGCTAATTTATCTTACAATACACAGGGGTCACTCAATGAGTTGCCCCTTGACGTATCTAACGACATGGACCAATCTGATGGCAATATTGAATAGCAGGTACTTCATCCTAATTAGGAGCGCTACCAATTTGACTTGCTGATCCCAGCACAAGTTATTCCTTGGCTTTGAACCTTACATGGAACTTCCCACTATGCCACCCCCTTGTGGCCTTGTGGCTTTCCCCATATGGTATATTAACCACAATATTCTACAATAAAACAATACCTTATTCTTATCATTCTGTCCTTTCTATTAGACTGTTGTCTTCCCCAATTCCAAATACTGAATCCTCATTGGTTCAGTTGCAACACTCCCACCAGACACTGGCCTTCACTGCTACTAATGCCCATGCTGGGGAAAATGCAGGCCCTTTCTATGGCCTGCCAACCCTCAGTCACTTTATGCCTGAACACCAATACCCTCAAGTGTCAGGGATTCTTTCCCTGCCTCCCTTAATTTTATTGGCATAGAAAACAAACTAAAAACACAGCAACACAACCACCAAGTATGTGACACCATGTTGTTTCCTATCTTTGAAATTACTGGGATTCAAACCTGGAACCGTCCTCAAACACCTATTGTAAGTATAGATTCAGCTATTGAACTTACTTTACTTATTTATATCCATTTGATTGATTTGATTTTCTCTTTTGCGCTTTAATTTGAATCCAAAAAGGTTATTAGCTTAAGTGAAAATGTCACTTACCACTCAGCATCTGATTGGATGCTGGTTAGCACCTTGCCGCTCACAGATCAATCTTTAGATAATGAAACTGAGGCTCTGCATTTCACTTCTCTTGATAATCAAGAAAAGAACCACTTAAATTGTAATGATCTTGTGGCTTGTTTTGGTTCCCTCTCATTTAACAATATGATATTATTCCATCTCCAGCTCCATTTCAATGCACAGATTGCCCAGGTATTAACTTTTACCATGATGTTTATGAAAATCATTGGCATTTCCCTCTGATCCCCCCAATATCCACTTAAATTTCCCAGCCTCCATTTTGGAGGCTATTTAAGTGAACAAATCTTATTTTACTTACTTGTTCCAACACTAAAGATTTATCCTACACCTGCTACTCCTTCATTTTTTTGATAAACACATCTTGAAGCCATGAGAGGAATTCTATTCCTATCCTGGTTTCTAGCTTACTTCTTGCCAGTGGTATCAACGTTGGAAAACCCAACACCTACAACTGACTGGTACAACTCTTCTCCAGATGATGCCCATCAAAAGGAATCCCTTGCCCACATTTGGTTCAAATACCCTTCTGGCCACTGGGGATGTAAATTCCAGTATGGCTGTTCATTTACTCCTCCTACTGAACCTGCTCTGGTTAGACCTTACACCTCCTTCTACCTCTTGATGTATTTGGTGGGTTACTATCTTCTTGGTTGTTTCAGTTCTATGTTTGGAAGATTTGCTTACCTTGGTCACCTAGGACACCTCACAATGATCACGGTTCATATCGGCTTGGTAATAGCAGGATTGGATTTAGGGGCTTTGGCCCACAAGCTAGGGAACCTGTTCCCAGATAAGTGGGTCACTGACATCAAGTCATTGTGTTTGGTCAACCACTGCTTTTACAAGCACCTGCTCTCTTAAAAATGGGTGCCAATTCTTCATCCTCTGAGGACATCATCCTTAGTGCCATCCATGCCATGGGCTCTGATGCTGCTGACAATGATGCTTTCTCTGAATATATGGCTATTTGATAACCTTCTGCTGATAACTCCTTGGTTTGCTTTCAGAACCTCTCCCAGAGCAACCCTGACCAACTCCGCTGTGACCTCTGCACCGTCAAACATATCAAGGACTATTTACAACAGTTCACCCACCCTGCTGTACGCTACAACCAAATGCACCTGGGTTGCATCCAAAGCCTGGTACACAATCAGGAGATACTGGTGTTCAACCAGCAAAATTTTCTCTAGGTTATCTACTATGAGTTGAAAATACCTTCACCACTGTTAATCAGTACCTTGCTAAAGTTATCAACGCCCAAAATAACATGCTTCACTGGGTAGATGCCATCAAGAGAGGAAAAGCCAAGCTGGTTCCAGTGCATGTGGTCCAGACCCTCACCCATCAGGGTATAGATGCCAATTGGATTAGTGTGGTGACAAATCACGTGCTTGAGACTGGACCCATGGTTCAAAGCCCGGTTCATGAGGTGAAAGTCATGGACTGTTGCCTTGTCACCATTTTCCCATTCAGACCCTGCCTACTGCTATGGTCAACTCCCCTTCTATTCACCCTATTGGTCTTGATGTCCTTGAGCTCTCTGACTACTACAAGAAGATGCAAGTGGAACTGGTCCAACAAAGCACTGATCTTGCCTTTCTGTTCAATGACTATCACACTGTGTCAGAGCTCCAGGATTGTCTCAAACTTTGACAATTTCATGATAGAGCTGATAGACAAACCCAAGCCAGGAAGGACAAGGAGGTGATAGCCTTGCTCCAAGCTGAGCTTGACATCCATGAGAAGTACATTACTTCTATGAAAGACAACTTGGATATCACCTGCCAAGAGAACAAGGTCTATCAAGATGAACTGGACAAGCAGCAACTGCTTCTGGACGCCTTCCAGAGCCAATTGGATAGGATGGTCAGTAAGATTATGGCTGCCAACTTGCAGGCTATGTCCCTCCACTCCAAGAGTCTTCACAATCCACAAAGGTCCTCCAGCCCTGAGTTCTATCATAGCTACAGAAGCAATGATGACCACACTTGGGTGGCCCCCAACGCTGTACAAGTATTAGAGCCAGTGTTGGAGTCTGAGGATGACGTCTTGACCACCCCTGAAGCTTCTGGGGCTGCTCAGGACAGAGAAGGTGAGCATGAGGTAAAACAAGGTTAAAATTGTCAACTTGCCTCTGAGGCTAGGTTTGCTGCCTCTACTCTCAGCCGTTCCCATCTCACCTGCTCCCCAGTGAGGATACACCTGCTCCCCTCCAACATGGCTCCAACAACTTCAAGCCCATCAACTTACCCAAGTTTGACTGCAAGAGTAATGTGGCCATGTTCTTATGCCTATACCAAAACTCCATGTATGGTGCTGATAATGCCATGAGGGACTCCACAATCATTAACTGTCTGGATGCCAAGACTCAAACCATTATCCTGCCGCATCTTTCTGAGAATGGCTGGACTTTTGCCAACGTTTCCAGAGCCCTGACAGAAGAATTTGGTAGCCAAGAAGCCCTTCTTGGTTGCAAGATGGACTTTGCTGATACCAAGCTAAAGGTGGGGGAGACTCTAGAGGACTTCACTTCTAGATTTTACCTTGAAGCTCAAACCCTGCCATCTATGAGTGCTGTGCAGTTTATTGATGTGCATTCAGTACTCCTCAATGCTGTATGTGTCAACCAGGAACTACCTCTGACTCTTAAATTGAGTATATACAACACTTGCACCATGTCAGATCTGATTCACCTCCTACACACCTACAAGGAGGAGTTTGAAGTCCCTCTCCCTGAAAGCTGTCACCACCAGCAAGCTGAGTATAGACCCTGAGTGGCTGTAGAGATGCCCAAGCCTTCTGACAAGGTTGGAACTGCTCCAGCCAACACCTCTCCCCGTACTTGCTTCAAATGTAGCATGGCTGGCCACTTTTCTTTGGAATGCAAGAACTCCTGTCAGAAGGTCCATCATGTAGACATGAAAGATGCTGAGGAAGATTACCACACTAGAATGGAGTCTGAGGAGTCCCAGGTGAAAGGGGCAAAAAACTGCTAAGAAGACAGGAAAAGGAGAAATCCTTGGCTTTTTTAATTATGACACTCTCATCTCCCCCATACTGCTGCCCCCAACAAACCTTCCCAGAGGCCTGCTGATCTACAATCCTCTGAGTTAAAACCTGAAGATGAACCTTCTATGATTGACTTCAACACCCAACCAATTCATGAGGATGCTGAATCTGAAGGAGTTCAAGAGGACCTCCTACATTGAGTCCTCACTGTTAACACTCAGATCCATTGGACTACACTTTGCCCTGAGGTGGTTATCTCATACATGGCTTGGAGAAAAGTATACTTAACTTATGCTGAAAAACTGGCTCAACCAGGTGTGTAAGTCACCCATGAGGAGGACAGTGCTAAACAACTAGCCAAGCTTCTGTGTACATTAGACGTCTCAGCACCTCTAGAATCCCTCAAGGAAGCAAGCCCAGCTGTAGGAGCTACCATGGCTACCTTCCTGGAGAAGTTCAAGGGACTGAGTGTAAACCAGGTCTTCAAGATTGTGGAAATCAGAGAGGACTGCCAGGATTGTACTTATATCAACCTGGTAGTGAACAAACCCCACATCCAAGCTATACTGGATACGGCAACACCACCCATGTCAACACTTTGTTGACATGGCCACTGTCAACTTGAAACTCTAAAACTCCTATATTTTTTGCTAGTTGCGCTAGCTTAATTCTTTTTTTAAAGTGTTCAGGGGTGAAAACCCAGAAAACACAACAAAATTGTGGCCATCTCAACACAATTTAATATTAAGCTTAATAAAAAACTTGATTTAACCAGATTTTTCCTTTATTTTTACTAATAAAAATTAGTTTATTTTTTTATTCATTTTCACAACGTAAAAGTGTCAATGTCACACTTTTTAAGCTGAACTTATTTTTAATAACAAAACTGAAACATCTACAGTAAAAAAATAAGTGCACATTTAAAAATATTTTTTTATTGAATTATTATATTGAAAAAGACAGTGCACATACATTTGATTGTTGGAATGTTCATGTTATAAATATATATGTGGCACTTATTACAGCTTTAATATATTAAGTGGATTAGTGGCTAACGGCAATCCAATAAATTTAGGCGTGAATTACTATGTAAGTTACTATAGAATTTATTATTAAAAATAAAGTCAACACTTGTAAATGTTGTTTATTTGCTTGTGATCATCCCCAGGGTGGAGTTAAGCAAATTAGAGTGGCAAAATTAAGCCTAGATTAATATGTCACCTCATATAAAGAATGTCGTAAGTGACGTTGTTGACACTTTACCCTTTTCAATATCTTAGCCAACGTTTTAACAACTTCACATATACACAATGGTAAAATATCATATTAAAACTACCCAATTATAATTTTTAATACAGAAATAAAGAATCTTTATACTTTTTTTTACTTATTTTCATATATTTTTTTAATTTTTATATGTGAACAAAAATACACAGAAAACAGTTAATTTTTGCTAGCCCATGTAAATTTAATTAAGCATACTATGAAAAAACATAGTAAATTTTTAAAAAAATGTCAATAGTGACAATGTTGTCAAAAATAATGTCTACAATTTTTGTAATTGACAGTGAGAATTCAGCTTTTTTTACTAATTGGCACTCATAATGTCGATGCTTTTCAGCTCTCACATATAAAACTTTATGTTTTACATAATAAAAACTTCTCATTTTTTGATATGTTGTATTTTTGATTTTTCTCTTTCATATTTTTTAATTTTAAAATAAAATCTATATATAAATATAATACTTTTTTATATTTCTCTTAACTTTTAATTTTTTATTTAAAACTATAATAAATTAAAACCATACAAGTATTTTTAACTTTTAAATGCCAATAAAAATCATCTAAGATTTACTTTTTATATATTATGCTTTTTAAGTTGTTTTGTTTGTTTTTTACATACATTGCATTATTTTAAACCTTTTCACTTATTATTTTAGGACAAAAACACTTCCAAACAGCCCAAAGGAACCAAGCGTCCTTTAAAGCCAACCAAACCCACCAAAAAGAAGCCTGTCTCATCAAAGAAGGCCACTCCAAAACCATCCCCAAAGCCCTCACCAAAGCCCTCCCCTGAGAAGAGCCCTGCTCACTCCACTGGGGGAGAGGAATCTGATGGCTCCCTTACAGAGCACAGTTTTTACAACTTGGCTTCTGACAAGGAGCCAACCAAGAAGAAGCGCTCAGCCCAAAAGTCCCCACCCAAAGATACGTCTCCTGCACATGAGGAGCACCACAATAAGCCCCCTTCTGCTTCCCCACCACCACCAAACTCCCCCCCCTTCAAGCTCATCTGGGGATGATTCAAAGCCCTGCCCTGATTACTTCCCTGGCTTCTGCCATGCTCCTGCTGGCCCCTGGGACCCTCTGTTGGCCCACAATATCTGCAATATCAACAGCAAATTCAAGGTTCCCTCTTCCTTGCCCAAATACTTCCCAATCATGAGCGTAAAGGGTGGGCCAGCCATGGTGGCCAATGGTTATATTTTCTCTTGCAACAATGCCAACCGGGGCTTCAAGAGCTGCCATTACACCTGCGAGGACTGCTCCTGCCCAGTGAGGCTCAACACTGAGCGCTGGGACTTGGTCCAAACCATCAAGGGCAAGCATACCTGCATCATGCCAAATACCACCATTCCCGTCTCCTCAAGTGGTATATTGTCCAGGTGATGCCCACCTCCAAAGATCTTTCTGCCACCCAGATGGCTGTGCTTGCTTGCAAGTACCTCTCCCCAACCAACTTGAAGAGAGTGCCAACCCATAATCAGTTGGTCAAGTTTGTAAGTGATAGGCGTCAAGCCTCAACCCCCCTGGCCAAGAGCGCCACTAAAATTGAAGACCTGGTCCTCACAGATGCCCTCAAGAAGAAAGATGATGTTGAGATGTTCCTGCTCCATGACAATGGGCAGGAAGTGGAGGATAGGATTTTAGCCTACACCACAACCCAAAACCTGGAGCAGCTGAACACTGCTACCACCTGGCTGTATGACGGCACATTTGCTACTTGCCCCTCCCTATTCAAGCAGCTTTGGGTCCTACATGGGCAGTTCAATCACCAGGTTATCCCCCTTATCTTCTTTTTCCTTCCTGGTGCCAAGACTGAAGTCTACACCAGAGCCTTCAAGATTATCCAGGATGCTTTGAGCTTCCTTCTCACCAACCAGCTCCCCCTTCCACTCACGCCACAAGAGCAAATCCCACCTCCGCTGAGAAGGATGAGTTGACCCTAGCCGCTGAGCAGCTAGCTCATGCGCGCTCACTTGAGCCAAAGGTTATTATAATGGACTTTGAGCAAGCTCAGTTCAGAGCCTTTGAGGCCACCTTTAATGGAGAAGTCCAGGACTGCCTCTTCCATTTTAGGCAGGCCCTCATCAAGAATTCTCATGAGTGAGAAGGACCTTTTCAAGAAGTATCTTAGCAATGGTAAAGGGAAGTGCCGCTTTGCCTTGACTCAGTTTGCTGCCTTGGTTTTTGTGCACCTGGAGCATACTGGGATTGGCTTTGAGGCCCTCCTGGAGAAAGCTTACATCAAGAAGCACTCCACCATCTTCAAAGGTTACTTGGATTACTTTGAGTGCCAATGGGTGGGCAAGAAGGTGACTGCCCAGAGAGGTAAGAGCAGGGCCACTGCCCCTTGGAATTGCCAGGGCGCCTGCCTCAAGGGGGAGATGAAGACCACCTCTAGCCTTGAGGTTTGGCATAAGCACCTGAAGGTGAAGTTTGGGTCCAACCCCAAATACAACAAGTTCTTCTCTAAGCTGCAGGAGGAGCAGGCCCAGACTGTCTCCAAGTTTTTTGACCTGGCTAACTGGGTGGCCCCAAGAAGCAAAAGTCCAAGGAGCAAGACTACCAGGAGGACGTTCAGAAGGTGATAAAGAAAAAGTACAAGGTGGTAGAGATTAAGAAGTACCTTGAGGACGTTGCCACTGCTCTTGCTGGTGGCTTTAATTAGCTTAATAAACCTTGCCTTGCTTGTATATTTTTTACTTTTAAACTTTTAATTTATTTATAGTGTAATAATCTTTTTATGTATAAATGGTAAGTTTCAGATACAGTTTCAATGTTGTTTAGTAAGAAATATCTTATATTTTGTTAATTTATCTTTAAGGTATGAGATAAGTTCAGTTATGCTTATATAAAGTATAATAAATTTAAATTATAATTTTCATATACTTTGTAGTCATTATGATATATAAAAATATCTTAATTTTTGGTTCATTGGAATTTTAATTTTTATGGGAATAAAAAATAATTTTATAATAAAGAGTGTAATTTACATAGTAAACTGAAAAATAGTTGCTTATATCTGCTTATTCTTATTACTTATAGTAATTTTTATTGCAGTTTTGAACTCTCTGGGGTCATTTTAGTATAATAATGTATTTTTAAAATAAATTTTTATATTAAAAATGTTCAGGGTAAAGTGTTTTGTTAATTAAAAAAGTGTCAACATCCAGGAAACAACATTAAGTAAAACCAGTTGTCACTTTACTATAGTGTTGACATTAAAAGTGTCAACATGGCCACTGTTGAAATTTTTAATGTCAACTTGGGCGCTGTTGCCAGGTATACAAGCTTGAGGTTTATAAATGTTATTTTATTTTATAATGTTGCACTTCCCAAAGTGGTATATGATATCAGTAAATTCATCATAATCAATACCAGGTCTTAATTGGGATAACAGGGATTTTCTAAAGGGCCATTACACCTCTTATTTATTTCTTCATATTTCTCTTTCCTGTACTCAATTAAAGAGGTGTTTGGGTGGCTCAAGAACTTTTTTAAAAAAGTCACCTTATCTGGGCCTGAGGAGCTATTTGATTTGCTCTAAGTTGGGTTCCATACCCTCTTGGCAGCAACAGTGAAGCAATTGACACTCACTTGGATTAATTTTATTCCCTTATGCCTTAACAACCAGCCAATCAATTAAAAGTGGCTACCTCTTTTTTAAGTATAAATAATCATGCTTGATTTTTTATTATTTTAACCTTTTTATAAAGTGTTTATTTTTTATGTATTATTAGTCTATCTTTATATAGTTAATATGTCATTAAATTGATGAATTGAAATACCTTCTATTGATTGTATATTAAGAAATGTTTTGTATTGCTACTGCTATTATGCATGTAGATAATTTTATATTATTTGTAGTTTATATAACTAAATAATTTAATATAGAATTCAAAAGGCTTACATACCAAATAAGACATCATTTTATTTATTTGACAAATTGTGTGATATATTTAATTGTGGTATTTGAACTTTATATAGATATATATATATAGCAGTATATTATATATATTATTTTCAAGTATACACTGCTGAGACTATTTTAAAAAAAAATAAAGGGGAAAATTAAGAATATAATGTACTTTATTTGATATGAGTTTAGAGTATTATATAGTATCATGGGAAGCCTCATACTGTTCATGTACGTCATGGCAGTCACAAGGCTTGTCCAAGTAGTGTTCTGCTTAGGAGTCAAAAGGTTTGATCCCCATAATAGATGGGCAATTGATAAGAGCGCCACCAGCTTAACAATTAGTCAGGGAATCACTTGGGGAATCACTTTCCTGAGAGTAATTAATCAAAGATGTTGCAGCATTATGATTGTGTATTGTATTTGGACTAAATTAAATTTTTTTGTAACTGTGCTATTTTAGAAGAGTTACAAGGGGAAAAATATTTGGAAACTAGATAATATTATTTATTGAGAGATAAATATTATGTAGGTGTTGTGAATTGTGGATATCAGGAACATAATTGTGTTGATTACTTGGTTGGATGGCTAGGGGGTGGCTTGATCCTGTTAATGAGTCAAGCGCTAAATTGAGATATCCACTGTATGGGATCATTGTTTGCTCATATTGCTGTTTCTGGGAATTAGATTTGACTTCCACATTTGGCTACAGTTCACTGGGAAGTTGGAATATGGGCCATAAACCTGCTTGGTCAGAACCTTTCTGGGGGTCAACCCCGTTGTTTCAACAAAATTAACATTAAAATTGAAAAATTAAGCTAAAAAAGTCTAAATTTAAATAAGAAGTACAAAATATTTATTTATTAGACTGGCAATAAGTCTGACAACACACCATAATCTGGAACTAGAAATGGAGCCTCAACTTTACTACCATAACATATGTGGTGAATACTCTTTAATTAAAGTATTCTCTCTTGTTTTTGAATGACAGTATGATTAAATAGGTCCCAAGAAAAAGCTTTTCAGGTAAGTCTGAAAATATGGCACCCACCTTGTTTCTTACACCATTATTTCTAATAACCTATTTCTGATATTATTATATCATTATGGACATCTTAAAGTACAAATTATGCTATAAAATGCCTAAAATAACATCATAAGGTCATAAATAGGTCCCTAGAAATAACAGTGTTAGAAACAAAGTAGGTACCAAAAATCTATAGATCCCAGTCAGAATCATATAGGCTTGTATAGCATTGTCTAATGAGTCATATCTGGGGGAAGTCTTCTTTCTGTCTAGAGTGAGTCTGGTCTCATTGACCCCAAGTGGTACCCTGCTAAAAATTTTAGTGCCTGTGATCATCCCAAATCAGAAAAGGATATCAAGGTAAAAAATGGAGTCTTTGTCTAACAAAGGCTCTAAAATCTAAAATAAACTGTTATACATCACACTAATTCTTAATGTATTCTTGGTTTTGGAGAAATTTTCTTCCATTATGGTGAGGATTATAGTTTGGTTCTTGCTCTAGGACATCTCAAAGTCCATCATAAGATTCTTTGTCTTCCTTAAAAAAGCCGTTTTGGCAACAGGGAGCTGGAATAAAGCTCTCACAAAGTTATCCAACAGGTAAAATTGTATGCTTTATTAGGAAAAAGAATCTAACACACCCTGGGACCTCTATGTCTCTGGAAGGTTCTTGTATTAGAGCCTCTTCAAGAAGTCCTATACAAGCTCAGTAAATTTTACACTGTAGAATTTACCAAGGGAAACCAGATCCAAATAGAGCAGTTGCATATCTCAGTATGTGACATCTTCCCATTATGTGGATTTATCATCTGTCTTTAACTCTAAAAGTAGCTCCCTTGACATCAGATATATATCACATATCTGTTCATCCTGTTTGCAGACTACAGGTGGGGTCTGACCCTCTGACAGCCCAATTAGCTGGTATAACTTGAGTAAAAGGTTGCTGAGATGTAAGGAACAAGGACACAGAGGGTAACAAAATTCATAATTTCCATAAAAAGAGTCAACTTTCAATTTGTTATTGATTTTTTGTAGTATCTTTTTCTTGTTTTCTTTCCTGCCTCTTCTTCTTTTCTGGTTATCTTGGGTGCAAAAAATTGAGCAGGCCTGTATTTTTTCTTTTGTTCCCTCTTAGTAGCTTAAGATGCTCAAAAAGCTCTGGGTTTTTGGCCCAGAAAAATGAGGAGGTGTGTACTTATGATTTGAGCTGTAGTCCTAAGGCTAAAGTCTTGTGAACATTGAGAAGGTGCTCCAGGGTCTTTTAAGTTGTTTAAGGAATTTTGATTAACAGAGTCATAGTGTTGAACTTTTTAGTTTATTCTCCATTTAGATGCATGGTCTTGAATTTGGATTTAACTTTCCTATCCATCTCCTTGATCTTAGAAACTGCTGCAGTGAGCTCTTTCAACAGCTCTGAGTATTCTCCCATTTATCAATTAGTATTTACTGCCCCAGTTTTTATACTTTCTAAACCCAAAAAAACTCAATATAATATTCATCTTGTTGCTCCCTTTTTTCTTACTTGTTTTATTTTTCTATAAAATTATAATATCAAATCATGTATTTTTCTCTTTGGGCATATGTTTTTAGCTATTCATCAATGCTTGTTGTTCAAATTGTGGTTTGCTATTGCTTCCATAATTGCTTCATCATCTTCAGTAAGTAAGAACAGCCTCTTTTATTAAAGTCACACTAGGCTTTTTGCTTATTTTATTTTGCACTAATAATTCATGTGCTTATTGTGTGTAAAGTAGCTTTTGTGTCCCAGATTTAAAACTATAATGATAAATTTAAAGCCAAATATTAGCCCAGATAAAATTTATTTTTGTGCCATAAATTGTCATTCAGAGAGCTTTTAATATCCAGGGGCTCATGAATCTGGTTTTTTAAGGCTTGAAGCTATTTTAAAGATGTTTATAAGCATGTTCCTATGATACTATTATATTCATGGCTGTAAGATATTAAAATTAGGCAGAGTTTGAAAAATTAGTTGTATTAAAGCTCCCAACAACTTATAAAAAGTGAAATAGGGGCTTAAATTATTTATTAAACTTGATAATATGAAATGAAATCATGTCTCAAGTATAGCACATTCATTTAGAGACCAAATTTGAGATCAGGATAATCATTTTAATCAACTTCTGTTTAAACCTATCAATTATCATGGCCTGGGTTCTGCTGTAAAGATTTCCTGAATTGGAAAATAAGAGATCAAAGGGAATCATAAAAGAAAGATAGGTCCAAACTAAATTAATAATTAGATCAAGAAAAAAACTGGCAAAAAAAGAGATCAAGCTCCAAGCCCTAACAGGTAAATTTTGAGGTAAAAGTCAAACATTATCAACTTGATGTTAAGGTTGATAGCTCTAGTTATTTGCTCATGTTTGAAAAGTGAGTTTTGAATAAGGGGGAAGAAATTTAGCTTCTTTGAAAAATGTGTTTATAACCTTGTTCATTCAAGAGCATTAGAAAAATATTATAAAGGGAGCTAACCAATATTAGCTAAAGGGGACCCCAAGCAAAGACAGAAACAAACCTAGGTGTTTAACACAAGAGCACACTAACCCAAATTGATTAGGAGTGTCAAGAAGTTTTGACAAGCAAAAAAGTAGAAATGGGTTTGGAACAGTACAGAAAATAAAAAAGAAAGAAAAAACACAGGGAAACAATCATAAGGCAATCTTAAAGCCTTCTGATCTAATTTTGAACCTTGGGAGTGAAACCAGAAGACACAGGAAGTGAATTTGAAGTACCTAGCTTCAAACCTTGAAGTGAAAAGCACTCAAGTTAAGTTGGAAAAAAATTCAAGAAGCAAAAGGGAAAATTAAGTTGGCAAGAAGTTTGGAAAAGTAGAGGGGAGTAAATGTGAGAAAGAAAATTAAAGAAAAAAGCATAAGAGCTCCAAGGTTTAAAATACCATCAGATAGAAATTAAATGACCATCCTGATAAGATGGCTCTTTTTTGCCAATGTATGCTGTGAAAATCTTCAAAACAAGGTATTTTATTATCCACCAAGATGATATCTAATCATTCTAACTTTAGGGAAGACACAGAATAACCAGTAACTTTAGCTTAACCAGCATCCTTTGAGAATGAGTTGTCATCAGAAGCTAGAATTCTGAAAGTTCTCACAGCCCAGAGGCAATGGTATGATCTTCTCACTATTTGATAAAGGTTCATAGTTGTGTCTATATTATACTATAGAAAAATAATGATGTATTGCAGCAGCATCACCTTTGATCTAAACTAATCCGTTTTTGATGGGAAAAGAATTGGGGGAAAGGGTTATACTCCATTTTTAATTCAAAAGGGGGACATAACAATAAACATCTGTCTTTATTGTTATAGAATGGCATTGTGGCTGGTCTATCTGCCTGCATTGTTTCCAAAGCTAGCTGATAGAACTAAGATAGAGACTGAAGCAAAATTTGGGGAGCACGGCTTGGGGCCCAATCATGAGGTGTGCATTTTGGCAGGAAGCTTATTTGCCAACTTTCATATCATTGGTGTTCTTCTTGACACACTGTACAGCTGAGTTCATTAATCAATTAGAGTTGGCTGCCTAGCCAGGCCACTACCCAGAGCTAGCCAGTGTGTATCTGCTAGCTGATGGAGGGGACTGTTTTAATTAACCAGAGCTACTCTAATACAGTAGGTCCTTGAGGATTTCATCTTAGATTGGTTGGTTTGGAGGCCCAATTTGTGGTGGAATTTTATAGGAGTTATCCAGGTGACAATCCTTATGATGGCCTCCTTCTCTAGGATAAAATTAAAGATTAAAATAGTAGTTATCATGAAATTCACATCTGAGTGCGTTTTGAGGTGAGCTAATCAAATGTACAACATCTGTGTGTCACACTCATTGATTTGGATAAGGGTTTCTATTGATGTCAGGATGGGATCCAGCCCGAGATCTATCTATGGCCCAGCTGCTGGCAGGTTTATGCCAGACTCATTCATGGGCTGCATAGCTGTGGGCTGCACTTATTGGTTGAAGCCAACAACTAGACCGCCTCCCAAGATCCTGGCATGGGCCATGGCTGCTGTGACAAGCTGTTTGTGGCCAAGAGCTATTCCTGCCGCCTGCTGGAAGTTTTTCTGCAAACTGCTTTCTGCAGCAACAGCAGCCTAAAGTGAGAAAAGAGAACCAACCTGACCCATCCCTGCCCAGCCATTAAAGGCACTTTATGGGACCCTTTCTGTCATAGCAATAAATTGGCAGTGAGTCTCCTGGTTATAAAGAGGTTTATTGCCCCAGTTTTTTAAAAGTGCTGTGTAAGGCTGCTCAGAACACTGAAGCATACTTTCTAAAAATGTGGAAAAGATCTGGTCACCACCACCACTTGGATCCAGTGGGTTATCTGGGCCAAGATTCTAGGGAGAGTGCATCAGCTTTAGTGTCTAATGCAGGGCATGATGCACCCAGATGCTTCTATGAAGAACAAACAAAGCAGGTGGGTATAGGCATATATTAGAATTTAATAGTTCAATCACACCATCAACATCTGGCTGATAAAGTATGCAAGTATGAAAATCAAAAAATTTGGTATCTATATAGATCATTGTTTAAGCCACTGCAGGGGTGCCTATGAGTCAGGGTAGTGGAGAAATGAAGAGAAGAGATAATAGTGAATTGGAAGTTCCAATCCTGAGGCTGGTTGAGAGGAGCCAATGTAAGGAGGATAGTGATGGTGGACTGGGGGATTTTTCTAGAGAAATACACAATGCATATTGACAATTTTGGGTTGCTGTTGGCTTGATTAGCTGATAGACATCTACTGCCTGGGGTAGCAAACCCTTGTTCATCTGTAATTAGCTGCCCTTGGTTACATGGAAAACAAGCTGGGTATTCAAGTCAGCCTTGGCCTGCTGATCAAAATGGGAGGCATGGTCCTGGACACTAGATCAAATAGCACCAAAGGTATGCAGGCTTTAATGCTAGATAATGTACCCTATGTCATAGAAAATCATATCTTCTAGATTGATATCCACATGGACATCTGGGTATACAGAGACTTAATTTTATTATCTCTTGATGGTCTCAGTATTCAGTGCACTGCTTTTAATTAAGTGGCTTGAGAAAATCTGCTATGTGGGGTGCAAAGAGTCCCACACATTGAGTAGCCCATCAGGTATCTGGATGCATTCATATATGTTGGTGTGATCTGCACCTGTTGTATATTAAATATAGCCCTCTGTTAAGCAAGCCAGAGATACATCAACAAATTCCCCATTAATGCTTTCCTCTGCCAGCCCTACTATCTGTCTGGTGGTGCCAAAATTGTTAGATGGGAGGATCATATGCAGTAGGCTACAGAAATGATACTGTCTGCAATAATTTTTGGGTACAAGCAATGGCAGCCATAGACTTGACTATACCTGGGATCCCCTCTGACACACCATTGTTTTCCTGGGCAGTTGGAAACCGCAGGGACTAAAGTTGCTGCACATGCATCCAGAGCTTCACTGTGCAGCGCATAGATCAGATGCTGTGATGGGCAAGGTGTTCCCTGGCCCAGCTTGATAGAAGCTGTGGATCCAGCTGCCAGAGCTTGATCATGATAGAATATACTTGGTGATCTGTGGCCTGAGTGCCACCCTCTAGGACTTGGCCTGTGTAGCATCTCCTGCCCATAAGATTTCTGAATCTCTTCTTGTAGTGGTGCAGGAAAGCTTTTTCTGACTGGCAGCTCTTTCTTGGGTCAATCCATACTGGTTAAGAGCCACAATTCCATGTAGACCTTAGCCAGTGATGGTCTATAGCTTGGGCTTCTCTTGAGCTGGGAGGTTAGATGGATTGGCTGCAACTAATATTATTGAGCATCTGGTGCTGCTGGTACTGGAGTTGATATATTACTGGTTTTTCTAGTTGGCTGCTGCCCCAAGAGGGGTCAAGAAGAGAAGTGAGGCTAGAGCTGATCATCTGATGATGCTCAAACAGGGTGATCCTGGTTGGACCAGGAGATATGTAAAAATCAGCTTTCTTGTTACCAATATTAAATACCTGGATGAATATGAGGGCTTTGCTATCACAGTTTTCATATGTGCTGATGTTGGTCTTGCCATAATACTGGTCTTATAGTATATTAATTTGTTATTGCTGGTGTTACAACATCTTTTATTACTTCCTCTTGCATAATTAATGCCTCAAGCAGCTCACTAAATGAGTCACCAAATGGCTCACCCACCAACCATTAAGTTGGTGGCACTACTGTCATATGGACATCTATTACAGGGATCAAACAATCCAGATCCTAAGTGTAACACAACTTTAATAAGCCTCTTGACCTAAGCAGAACATTACTCAGATAAGCCTCATGACTCCCATGACGTACATGGACAGTATGTGACTTTCCATAATACTATATATTATACTATATCCATATACAATAAATTATAATTCTCTTCTTAAATTTCCCCTTTATCTCGTTTATTATACTTCCCAGAAGTATATAATCAACTGTCAGGGCCCGGAAAGCCCTGGACAATCAGCTGGCTTTCCTAGAGGCAAAAAACCCCACAGCTTGGGAGCCCCTACCAAGTATCTCCCAGAGCAAGAAACCCCCCCCCCTTTTTACTAACAAATGGCCCAGGATTCAAGAGGCACACAAGCCTTGAATCCCTGGCTTTGATTCCATTATCAATTTTGGGCCTCTCAACTATTGAGAAATGGTACATTGGGAGTGCAATTGTTTGATTGTGCAATTGGGCACTCAATCACTTGCAGGATCTATAAACAACTGTGGCATCTTGGCATGTGGAAGTTCAAGAAAGGTTCATGTTATACCAGCCAATGAGCACCCACCCCCTGGTCCAAGTATGCAAATTCCAGTGAGAATTGGAAGATTAACTGCAATTGATGCCATCAGTTCTCTGGTGGCACTAAAATCCTCAAAATTACCAGTAAGTATAAATAGTGAGGAGCAGAAGCCCTCCTTGCTGTTGACATCTTAAATAAACAACTTTATGCTCAGGATTCCTTATTTTCTTACAAGATCTATCTACTTTTACACCAATATGACTATTATGCTTGCATTTATTTTTATCTCCACTACACTTTACAAACTCACACATCTGCTTCTCTTGGCCACCAAGAGTGATCATTTTGCCCTCCATGCTGGAGATTCCTCCTATTCCCCCCTGCCAACTGTTCCTCCTGCCCAGGACTTCAGTAAGTTGGGTTTTGTCTATATCACAGTATTGGGGCTGGCTGACCAGGCTGTGCCCTATACTGGTAGTTTGTGTTCCCTAGCTACTGTAGTCAACTATCTGGTCAGAATTGCGCGTATTGTGTACTTGGCTTTCTAGGACCAGCCTGCCTCCCCTATGAGAGCCCAGCGGGACTCTGGTATGGGCCATGACAGTATATTAACTATATCAAAACTAGTAACCCTGGGCCCCTATTCTTCTTTGATTATAGGGGCATCTTGTATGCTTTTATTTTTGACCTCAGCTTACTACCTAAGACAGTATATGACCAAGAAACAAGAAAAGAATGAAAGCCAAGAAGAAATTGTCACCAAGCTGTCCCAAGTCCAGACTGTGATCATCTTCACCTTGAACCAGAATAATGTTGCTCCCACAACCTTTCCTGACCTGCCAAAAATGGACTTGTCTGGGTTCAGAAAAGGAATGATCATGATAAACATTCTGTTCTGTGCCCACCCTGAGAGCTTCAGAGACAACGCTCAGAAGTTTATTATAGTGACCACCCAACTGAAGAATGACGCCAGAGAAACCTTCTTGATCAACCTAGAGGAAGATCCAGACTTCATACTCTCCTACGACTAATTCCTGGAGAGAATGAGTTCTGCAACCACCCCCTCTGGGACCAAGATCCAAGCATACATGGGGCTCATCTGGCTGACCCAAGGAAGAAACAACCTGGAGACCTACATACAACAATTTCTATGACTAGCAGAGGCAGCCAAGATTCCTGACAACATATCAGGCCTGCATTTCAGAAACGGTTTGAACCCACATCATGCCAGCCTAATGAGACACTACTGATGCAATCTCCCCAAGGACAAGCTCCTGGCTATTGCCAGAGGCATGGACTTCAGCCAACCACAAGGATAGCAGGCTGATTAACCCTGGAGCAACCAGAAACCTGGTGCAAGTAGGCCCTGTTTGAACATGACCCCTGAAGAGTACCAATGTCACGTCAGAAGTGGGACATGCTTCTATTGCCACCAGAGTGGCCGCTTATCCAAGGACTGCACTAGCCGCTCCAATGGAACCCAAGGAGCCACCATATTGGCAATAAAAAACGCTTCCCAGTCCTATTCTATCATTAACACTACCTTATGCTACCATGACCACAAGGTGAACACTGTAGCCCTCCTATACAGTGGGGCAACCCTCAATTACATGGAACATAGTCTAGCTGAGAAACTTGGTGTACCAATCCAGGGAAACTCCCAACTGGTAACTTTGGGTAACAAGACAACAGACCTGTCCCACAAATGCAAAGAGTCTGTCTCCCTGAAGCTAAATGGGAAACTCCTGCCCACCAGATTCCACATCATGAAGAAGCTTCCAAAACCTGTTGTGATAGGGTTTGAATGGTGGGTTGATCACTAATTGAACTTAGACTATAAGAACCATCGGGTGACTGTCACTCATGAGAGCCAACCCTTAGAGGTTCACTTCTTGAACCCTCAGCAGACCCCTGAGTTAAACAACATCACCATGGAATCCTGCAAAGCTGAGATCCCAAAATGTTTGAAGCCTTGGGAGTCCATCTTTTCAGAAGAAGAAGCCACTGCCTTGCCTAAACACAGTCAATTAAACCACGCTATTGACCTCCTCCTGGAAACCCAACCTAAGCATGAACCTTTTTACAGTTTTAATATGAAGGAACAAGCCACCTTAAGAGAGTACTTGGAAAATATGTTGAAGAAGTTATATATATGTGTCTCCAAATATCCCAGTTCATCCCCTTTACTGTTTGTTAAAAAGAAGGGCAGCAACCTACATCCTTGTGTCAACTACCAGGATCTAAACAGCATCACTGTGAAGAGCAGATACCCTGTAAACAAAGCTGAAGACCTCTCAGATCAGCTTTCAGGAGCCAACGTCTTCTCAAAGGTTGATTTGAGGGATGCCTTCAACAAGATCTGGATCAGGCCTGGCAACAAATGGAAGACTGCTTTCAAGACTAGAAAAGGTCTCTACAAATACTTGCTTATGCCATTTAGTTTGTGCAACGCACCCAGCACTTTTCAAACTATGGTGGACGTGGTCTTGGGATGACTCGAGGATCAGTGCTGTGTAGCCTACTTAGATGACATCCTCATCTACAGTTGCACCCCTGAAGAACATGTTGAACACCTTCAAGCTGTCCTACAATTCTTCAAGGAACACAGACTCTTTGTTAAACTCCATAAATGTGAGTTCTTCCAAGAGGTAGTAAAGTTCTTGGGCTATAATGTACTGAAAGGAGGTTTTGTAATGACACCCAACAAAATAGAGGCTGTGATGTCATAGCCTGAGCCTAAGAGCTGCAAGGAGATCAGAAGTTTCCTGGGCCTGGCAAACTTCTGCCAGGAATTTTTCCAAAATTTTCTTCAATCTGCTTGCCCTTGACCCGCCTCACCTCTGAGAAACACCCCTTTGTGTGGGATGACGCCGCCAAGCCAGCCTTTGAGTTGCCAAATAACGCCTTTGTTTCTGCCCCTGTCTTGGCAATGCCAGTTTATAATAAGCCCTTCATTATGGAAACAGCAACTGTGGTAAGTTCAACTCCCTGGTGATTGACTCCCTGGTACTCAACAAAGTGTTGAGTACCAGGGAGTTGAGTGCTGCATATGGGAATTTATTAGTATTTTCAGCTTAACTGCTTTTAAGCTAATTTTTACTAGTAATTTAGGGGTTTAAGCCCAAAAACCAAGGTTAAATTTACTCAAACTCAACTCTGTTTAATAATTGGGTTAGCTAAAATATCAATTTAATGGGCAATTTATAAGTAAATTTACTAATAGAAATGAAAAAACCTGTTTGACACTCTAAAACAAAAAGTGACCAGTTCAACACTTTTTAAGCCAAATTTTAATTTTATTAATAAAATAAATATGCGTGTATATAAAATTTGTTATTTATTATTATATTTTTATTATTAGTGTCCATAGTTGTCAATTAGGCTCCCAAGCACCACTATACTGGATTTAGTGGTATAGACATTAATCAAATACCCCACTTGTTTTACATTATGTCATTTCCAGGTTTGTGGATTAAGTGGTGCCACATAAATTAATCCCAATTTATTAAGAGATTTCATATGTAATTTATAAAAAAACTGAAACTTGACATCTTTGTTTGACTCTATCCACCTGCCACCCAATTGGTTTTGGATTTAACTAACCAAAAGCTTGGAATTAAGGCTAAATTAATATGTGATGCACTATGAGCGCCTTTCAACACTTGTCCACTTGACACTTTAACTTGGGGATTAGTACAAAGAGCTTCTTAACGTTTTAACCAACACTATGGTAAATAAGTCACTCCCAGATCCTCACAGCATAAATTAAACACTAATAAACACCTTCCTACTCATTTACTTTTTTAACTTATGTTGTATTTTTTATTTTTGAGCATATAAAACTGCTTTGCTTTTGGGTTAACTTTTGAACCTGTTTTAAATTTAAGCAAGTTATATATGTAAAAAACATAGTAAATTTGATTTTTCTGCTTGACTCTGGCATACTTGACAGTGAGAATTCAGCTTTTCCCAGCTGATCAACAGTGCTGAACTTGACACTTTACTATGTTTGATTTTTCAACTCCCAATAAAGAATTTCCACATAATAATTTATTTATTTATTTTTTAATTATAATCTACTACTTTTCCTGCTACTCTCCATATAATTTTCATATATTTTTTAATTATACTTTTACATTGATTTATCACTAAGATGTTATGCTGAACCTAACATCTTTGATGCTTCATCATAAATTCACTTATTTTCTATGTTCTAACCTTTATATCTATACTTTGAGTTTATATTTTGCTTCTATTTACTTTGTTATGTTTTTTATTAATAAATAAAACTTTATTTGCATACTTTTTACTTAAATTTTGCTTTGTGTTACCTCTGTGTTTCATATCTTTCACACTGTTTTATTTACAAAACTAAACTTTTCTTTAGACAAGATCAAACAAGAACAGCCACCAGCCCAAGCACCAAGCCTCCAAGGGCTCCAAAAAAGCTGCCTCCACTCCCAAGCGAGCCAAGAAGCCTGCAAAGGCAAAGCCTTCAACCCCATCTCCTCCCACTCCATCTCCTCCCCCCTCCACCCTCATCTTCCACATCCCCTTCACCTTTCCCCAAAAATTCCTCCCCCAATAAATCTTATGGTGATCTTATCAACCACTCATTTTCCCACTCAGAGGCCAACTCCAATCCCACCAAGGAGCAACATACCAAGAATTCAAAGGCTGCCAAGGAGCTCACCTCTTCTTCTGATAAGAAAAAGGAGGCATCCAAGCAGGCCTCAAAGAACCCTTCCCCTCCCTTTCCTGATGGCTCTTCCCCCTCCCTCATCTGATCCCAAAGATGAGCCTAAGGAGTACTCCAAGAAGTTCAAAGCTTCTGGCCATGTGGCTTGGGATCCACTGGCCATCCACAATATCTATAATGTGGACAGAGAGTTTAAAGTCCCCAAGCGCTTCCTTCAATACTTCCCAATTATGTCCGTAAAGAGCGGCCCTGGCTACGTTGCTGATAACTACATTTTTAATTGTAACAATCAAAAGCACCAAACCAAGAGCAAGCACTTTGTCTGTGAAGATAAGACTTTTGGGGCCCAGCTGAACACTTAAGGCTGGGAGCAAGTAACTGCAGAGAAGGGGGAGCACTCTTGTGAGCCCCAATCATCTTATAACCCAAATGTTAAAATGGTACCTTGTCCAGGTGATCCCAACATCCTCTCATCTCTGGGCATCTGATCTGGCTATAAAGCCCTGAAGCACTTAAAACCCAACAATTTCAAGTTGGTGAAAACTCAAGAGCAATTGGTTAAGTTCATAAGCAATAAGTGTATTGCTGCCAATCCCCCCTCCCCCAAGGCTTCAGACGTTCTCTCAGAGCTTACGCTCACCCACAAGCTCAAGCAGCTTCCAAGTGGGGAGTGTTTCCTCCTCCGTGACAATGGGCCTGCCACCAAAGACTGCATAATCTACTACTCAACTCAGCAGAATCTGATGGAGTTGAAAAGGGCTTCAACCTGGCTAGTTGATGGTACCTTTGCCACTTGCCCCCGGATGTTCAAGCAGCTCTGGATGATCCATGTCCAGATTGACATCCAGGTAATTCCACTTGTGTTCTTTCTTCTTTCTGGGACCACCAAGGCCATTTACACCTGTGCTTTTACCATCCTCTGCCAAGCACTTTCCCTCCTTCCTGACAGCAACAATACCAAGAAGACCCCCCTACACCTGTGCCAACCCTCCTGCCACTGACAAAGACCAGGCCACCCTGGACTTGGAGGAAAAGGTAAGGCTGAGAGCTCTTGGTCCTGCCATGTGCATTATGGACTTCAAGCCTGCTCAGTTCAATGAATTTGAGCAGCTGTTCAGCAGGGAGGTGCAGGGGTGCCACTTTCACTACCGCCAAGCAGTTGCTTGGAATGTGCAGGCCCATGATGAGCTAATTAGGTTGAGCCAGAGGGACACTTTGGACACCTACAAATTTGTGCTGGCACAATTCAGTGCCTTGGCTTTTTTAAAGCCAGAGCACACTGTGCAGGGGTTTGAGGTTCTCTCAAAGGATCTTTACATAGTAAAGCACTCAGATTTCAAGCTTTTCTTTGAGTACTTTGAGCCCCAGTGGATTGGGAAGGTTGTCACACAGAGGCAAGACAAGGCCTGCGCCAAGGCCAGCTGGAATGTGTACTGGGCGGCAGTGAATGGGGAGCTCAAGACCACCTCAGTGCTAGAGGCTTATCACAAACACCTCAAGGCCAACTTTGGGCTCCACCCAAAATTCAATAATTTTTTCTCCCTCCTGCAGCACAAGCAGGAGAAAACCATCTCCAAGCTGTGTGACTTGGCAAACCGTGTCCCCCCACCAAGCCCACAACCTGCACCACCCTATTCACCAAGGCCATTCAAAATGCAGCCAAGCATAAATATAAGGCCTCAGAGATCAAGCAGCAACTTGAGCTCATTACAACTGCCCTCCTAGAAGGGGCCAAAATGAAGAAGGGGAAGAATGGGGAGGAATAAACTTGCTGTCTTGCTTCTATGGTTTTAATTTTTACTTTTTAGTTTTAATCAATTAGTTTTTAGTTAAAATTTTTCTATTTTTTGATTTAATTAGATAGCACTGATTATTTTATGTATACATGTTAAGTTTGAGATGAATAGTTATAGTTGAAAGTGAATGAAATATCTTAATTTCTGTTAATTTCCTAATAAAACAAAAGAAATTCACATTTATACTTCTATGACTATATCAAATAAATATTAACATTTATTCATATTTTGCATAAATTTTATTGTTGTGTTTTTGTTTATTTTTGTCACATTTGAATTTTAATTTTTATGGTAAAAAAATATTTTTATAATGAAGAGTGTAAATTACATAGTAAAATGAGAAATAGTTCCTTATTCCTCCTTATTTATATGAGTTAAGGTACACTTTTTATTTCATTTATGAGCTTTCTGGGGTCACTTTAGTATATCATAGAGGTATAGCTTAATTTTTTATATTAAAAGTTTTCAGTACATCAAGATCTCTTATTTAAAAAAGTGACAATTTCCGGTTGTTGATCAGGGAAAAAGCTGAATTCTCACTTTACTATAGTGTTGACTACCAGGGAGTCAAATTACCACAGTTGCCGTGGAAACAAACGCCTCTGACTTTACATTGGGGGATGTTGCTTCAGGAGAGGCATGATAGTAAGCTGCACCCTGTAGCTTACTACTCAAGGAAATTCACTCCACCTGAGTTAAACTACCCCATCTACAATAAAGAGATGCTTTCTATCATCCAGTCCTTAAAACATTGGAGAAGATACTTGTGTGATCCAACCATCCAGTGAGAATTGTGACCAATCACAAGAACCTGACATACTTCTTCAAACTGCAACAACTAAATCAGCGTCAAGCTAGATGGGTCCTATTCCTAGCATATTACAACTTATCAATCAGCTAAAAACCTGGCAAAATCAACATTGTACCTGATGCCCTAAGCCAAAGAGCAGACCTATTTCCTAGCTCCAAAGAGATTGAAGAATTCAACACAAAATCCTTGCTGTCCCCAAACATGATTGAGCCAATGCTTCTATTCCTGGAACTAGCCAGTAGAAGAGAAGAAATCTGATTAGCTCAGATTGTAGACCAGCACTGCATCTCCATCATGAAAGATTTAAAGAAAGATATCAACAGTCAATACTACTAAACAGATTACTCCTTACATGAGAACACCCTGCAGTTACACAGATGCACCTACGGACCATAAGGCCCACTGTGCTTAGAGATACTGAAGGAATACCACAACTCCCCAATGTCAGGACACCCTGGGCGTACAAAAACTCTCAAAGAGATTCAGAGAGCCTACATGTGGCCCAGGATGAAGCCAGAGATTGAAGGATACCTCAGTGATTGCGAGACATGTGGACGTACCAAGCCTAAGCAAAAAAAGCCAGAAGGATTACTACAACCCCTTCAGATTGAAGAAGACCCTTGGAATTCAGTATCCATGGACTATATTGTGGAGCTACCTAACTCAAAAGGATTCAATGCCATCCTTGTAATTGTCAATTTTTTTACCAAAATGGCTCACTTAATTCTAACAAAAACCAAAGTAACTGCAAAGGAAACTGCCACCCTGTTCTGGAATCAAGTATTAATGAACCACAGACTCCCACAAGAAGTAGTCTCAGACAGAGGCCCACAATTCACCTCCAAGTTTTGGGCCCAAATCCTAAAGAACTTGGGAATAAAAAGGTTATTGTCTACTGCCTATCACCCCCAGAGCAACAGACAGACCTAGAGAGTAAACCAGGTCCTCAAACAATACCTATGATGCTATGTTAACTTGGAACAGAATGATTGGGTAACACACCTACCAATGGCTCAGTTTGCGTACAACAACCAAGACCATAGCTCCACTGGTATGTCCCCTTCAAAGCCAACTACGGACTCAACCCCACATGAGATGCCCCCCACAGAGGAAGCCAACAACGCAGAAGGACGTGGCTTGGTCAGCAACATCCACGTGTGCCAAGAAAAATGTGCCCAGAACCTGAGAAGAGCAGTACAAGTATACAAGGATGTTGCCAACAAGAAAAGAAGCCCTGGCCCCCCAATTGAAGTAGGAAATCTTGTGTACCTCAGCGCAAAGAACATCAAGACCACTGCCCCTTGAGCTAGCTTGAACCCCCAACAAACAGGTCCCTATAAGGTCTTACAACGCATTGGTACCGCAGCCTACCAACTAGAACTGCCCCCGGATGGAAGATTCATGACGTATTCCACTGCTCCCTGTTATCAAAGAAGAAAGGACCTTCTCTCCTACACCAGATAGTGAGAACAGCTCCCCCACCCATCAAAGTAGGAAGCTTCACAGAACACAAGGTTGAAGCCATCCTGGGACACAAACTCCTATACCAAAAACCCCATTTCCTGATCAAATGGAAAGGGTACCCCAATGAAGAAAATACTTGGGAACCAGAATCCAACCTTGAGAACGGTGCTACTCAGTTGAAGGAATACAAATCTTGGAATAAAAGTTGTTCTCTGTGAGATTGACTATGGTAGGGGATAATTTCAGGGCCTGGAAAGCCCTGGACAATCAGCTGGCCTTCCTAGAGGCAAAAAAACCCCATAGCTTGGGAACCCCTACCAAGTATCCCCCAGAGCAAGAAACCCCCCTTTTGACTAAAAAATGGCCTGGAATTCAAAAGGCACACAAGCTTTGAATCCCTGGCTTCAATTCCATTATCAAATTTGGGCCTCTCAACTATTGGGAAATGATACATTGGGAGCACAATTTTTTGATCACACAATTGGGCACTCAATCACTTGCGAGATCTATAAATAACTATGGCACCTCGGCATGCTGAAATTCAAGAAAGGTTCATGTTATACCAACCAATGAGCACCCACCCCCTGGTCCAAGTACGCAAATTCCAGTGAAAATTGTAAGTTTAACTGCAATTGATGCCATCAGTTCTCTGGTGGCACTAAAAGCCTCAAAATTACCAGTAAGTATAAATAGTGAGGAGCAGAAGCCCTCCTCACTGTTGACATCTTAAATAAACAACTTTATGCTCAGGATTCCTTATTTTCTTGCAAGATCTATCTACTTTTGCACCAATATAACTATTATGCTTGCATTTATTTGTATTTCCACTGCACTTTACAACCTCACGCACCTGCTCCTCCTGGCCACCAAGAGTGGTCATTTTGCCCTCCATGATGGAGATTCCTCCTACTCCCCCCTGCCAACTGTGCCTCCTGCCCAGGACTTCAGTAAGTTGGGTTTTTTCTATATCACAGTATTGGGGCTGGTCAACCAGGTTGTGCCCCATACTGAGAGTTGGTTTTCCCTAGCTATTGCAGTCAACTATCTGGTCAGAATTGTGCCTATTGTGTACTTGGCCTCCCAGGACCGGCCTGCCTCCCCTATGAGAGCCCAGCTGGACTCTGGTATGGGCCATGACATCAACAGTGGTAGCACAGGTAGTTTATCCACACCTATGCAACTTGAAGGAAAAATTCCTCCATAAGAAAAGGATCTAACAAATGAGGCATTATTTTTTAGATTAAGCCAAGGCACTGTCACAGTAGGTTCCATCATGCCAGGAATTATCTGGCCAAGTAAAAAGGCTTGAAAACTCTGCAAACATTTAACAAAATTGATCAAGTTAACAGATTTGAATCAAACAGTTGATTGAAAATGGGTTACAGCTGCTCCAGTCTGCCAGCTGAAACTAATTCCTCCTTGCAAATTGATGTTGACAAATTGACGTAATTTGAGGGTTACCCAATATGAGCTTGTTAATCAGCATGGTTGTCAGAAATCAGTCACTCAAGGGTTCTTTGCAACCTGGACCAGATACTCGCATTGCAATGTGGAAGGAATAGGAGCCCTGGATCCAGGTGGTATTGCTTAGTCAATTTTTGATATATATTGAATAATTTTCACTGTTTCAACTATAAGAGTTGAGTCCTCCCAAAAATTTACTTAATAAAAATCAAATATCCCTTGGTCTAATTTACTTTTAAAAATGCATCCTGTAGTTGGATTTTTGCGCTACATTCCCTACAATCTTATTCTAGGCCAGATCATTACTAGAAGATGGGGCCCTGAAGTTGGCACTTTGATGTTGCCTCCACCCAATGTCAATCTGATGCCCACAAATCTAGGAGTTTTCCCCACCGTATTTGAAGCTGAGACATTAGTAACTTCCCAATGTCCTGAATTCAACACTAAAGACTCATTGATTCTCTCTCAGGTTATTTATCTTGGGCTCCTTTGATTAGGGTTGATCATTTTTCTTAACCCTAGTATCTCATTTGGAAATTTCACAAAATGGTATTTGAAGCTGCATTGGTGGTTAATCATTAATTCTATGTGGATTTGGGTGGTAATTCCACACCACTTAGATACAGCTTCTTACTATCCTGCAATTTATGTCACATTACTCAACTCTTCTACATCTGAGTTTTTGGAAGCAGTTCATCATGAATTTTTGTTTCTTTTCTCCTTCTCTGTTGAGATATCTGTGTTTACCATGTTTATTTGTATCAGCTCTTTCCTGAGTTCTTAGTTTGGACTTTTCTTTAATTTTTGGTTTCCATCTCCAGTTGCAGTTGTTGATACTGGATCTTCTGTTTCCTATTTCTGCTAGACCATGTCATTTTGGTGTCCAGATTATTTTCCTGCTACATCTACTGATGAAATTTTGCGTGAAGTTTTGTCAGCTTTATCATTATATTCTGAATCAAGCCTTAGTCACAAATCCCAAGTTTACCATGTGATGATAAAGGTTTCTGAGGATGCTTGTGAATGGTTGTTGTCTGCGGTGGAGCACAATCCACGTGTTATAACTGAAATTGCATCTCTGTACCCTTTGTTAAAAAATTTGGGTGTATCTATTGAGGAGCTCAAAGTATATTGTAAGTTGTACGTCTTCCAGCAGGGTACTACTCTGATTTTGATATTTTTTCCTCAGTTTCTTGCCTACTGCCATACAATCAATGTTCCCAAGGTGAATAAATTCTCAGTGTTGTGGCTAGCAGTTGACCAGACTGCCCAGGATCTGGTAGTTTGGGATTCTCTGTTAACCACAACTGAGGCCCTGGTAAGCCAAATTCTTTCTCTGGTCTCAAATCTGTTGGTTTTCAAACAAGGTTTGATGGAAGTCAAAGCCAAACCCGCTGTGTACTCCTGGTTTTCTGGGACTTGTTTTACGGTAGTGTCCTTCAGCCAGAGTCAGTATTGTTCTTCCTGTGGTTCTTCTCAGTTGCAATTGGTAATTTTGAACAAGCCCGTTGAGGTGAATGAAGTGCCAGTAGTGTCTTCCCCCAAGAGTTCATTGGCTATGCTTCAACATTTTGTGCCTGCAAAGCCTTTGGCAGTAAACCCCAAAGAGTTGCCCCTTGTTCTGATTGATTGTGATCATCCTGTCCTTCCTGCTGCTGTCCAAGAAATGATTGAGCAATACTTTCAGGAGCACCCTGCCTCCTCAGCTGCTGTCTTTACTACCAAAGAGAATCAGGATCCTGCCAAGATTGCAACATTTGCTACAAATAAATCTACTTCTGGTTACTTCTTGTTTTATGGTAGCATTGATAACAGTCAAGCTATATATTGCCCAGCCATTCTTTTGGATACAGGTGCTTCCAAGAACTTTATGAGTGTCAAAACCACAGACTTGCTGCAACTCAAGTATCACCTGAGAATGCTTGTTAGGGGTGGGAACTTCCAAACATTTCCCTCTTTCTAGCTCAAGAAGCCAGTGACATTTGTAGTTGCGGGTCAGTCTTTTACTGCAAGACTCTCCATTTGTTCTACCCTGATGTATCCTATTATTTTGGGGGTGGGCTGATATCAAGACCCTAATGTATTGACCTTGCTGAAAGAAAATGAGCTGCAAGTGGAACACTCTTTGGGCATATCTATCTGTATTCCATTTTTAGGTATTTCTGAATTATAGTAGTCTTTACATACCATTCAATTGGTTCCTGTTTCTGTCCCTGCAAGTTTGGATTTACCAGCATGCCTGCACACTGGTCTGTGGTGTTTGACACAACTAGGGGCAAGTTCCTCCCCAAGCATACTCAGTTTGACTTTGACTTTAAATTTACTGTTGATCTGATTTTTATTGTGTCTCCTATTTACCCTTTAACCTTGAAAGAAGACGCATGTTTAGAGGAGTGGACTTGAGACATGTTGGTGAAGGGATATATCTTCAATAAGGCTTTGTTGATCTGCTCCCCCTTGTTGTTTGTTCAAAAGTTGGATGGGTCTCTTTGTCCTTGTGTTGACTACAGGAATTTGAATAACATTACAATTCCTAATCCCTATCCCTAACCTCTCAAAGCTCAGATTTCTCAGTGTGTCAAGAAGGCAAAGGTATTCTAAAAACTTGATCTGTTGAATGCCTTCAATTAAATCAGGATTGCGGAAGAAATGGAATAGTTAACAGCGTTCAGAACCAAGAAGGGCATCTTCCAGTTTTGTGTAATGCCTTTTGGATTGAAGAATGCTCTGGCTTGCTTTTAGTGGTTAATTGATTTGGTCTTGGGGGATCTCCTGGGTGTATGTGTCATTGTGTATATGGACAATATCTTAGTATTCTCTCCAGATGAGTAGTGCATAAGGCCCACCTGTTGGCAGTGATAGAGTGCATTCCCCAGGCCAACTTGATCATTAAAAGGAGTAAATGTGAATTCTTTAAACGTAAGGTTATCTTTCTGGGTAATATTATCTTTGAGGATGGCCACACCATTACTACTGAGAAGGAAGCTGCGGTTCAAGAGTATGCTACACCTGTGGCAGTATCCCAACTTTGTAGTTTTTTTGGGTACCTGTATGTTCTTGAAGAAATTCACCCCTCACTTGTCCAAAGTGGCTGCCCCTTTATATTCAGCTAGCAGGAAGACAAGTCTGGTCTGGAGGCCTGAGTGCGCAGATGCATTCTCAGCAGTCAAGCTCTTTTGTTGTCCTCCCCAGTGTTAAGACATGTGGATCCTGAGCTGCCTTTTATGGTTTCCACAGATGCTTCAAAATATGCTGTGGCTGGTGTGTTGTTGCAGACCGCTGGTGATGGGATAGAGAGACCTGTAGAGTATTTCTCCCGGAAGATGGAGGCTCAAGAATGCAATTACATGGTTTACAACAAGGAATTATTTGCAGTCATGGAATTTTTAAAGCATTGGCACCACCATCTCATGTCAGTGCACCACCTATTTGTATTAAGAACCAACCACAAAGCTCTTCTGTACTATCAACAACTCAGGGTTTTGTCAGATCACCAATCCAGATGGCATGGTGATTTGATAAGATACAAGTTCTGCTACAAGTTCATTAAGGGTTTTTAAAATAACCTGGCAGATGCGTTGAGTAGAAGTCCTTCTCATCTCCCAGATGCTGGTATGGAAGCTAATTTTAACATGCACACAATGATTCCAGATGAAGCTGTGGTTTCTTTTATACTACCTCTGCCAAATACACTTGCTATCATGTCCTGGACCAAGGGTGCAGACTTAGACCTATATTCCAAAGTCAAGTTTTTGCAGCCCCTGTCCAAAGATTATGATAGGTTACTGGAACTATCATGTGCTCATCCAGTTGGCCAGCTGCAGGGTTATCACAAGATAGGGCCAATTCTATATCTACAAGGTTGCTTGTGGGTCCCAGAGGGAATTATTTGGGATGAAATCATGGAGGCCAATCACACCTGCCCACAGCAGGCCACCTAGGGAAGAATAAAACAGTGGAGTTAATTTGCTGATAGTTTTCTTGGAAAGGTTTGACAGTGCAGGTGGCGGCTTACGTTTGAGACTGTCTGGTATGTGTTTGGTCCAAGGCAAGCAGGAAAAAGATGACTGGTTTTTTGGTTCTGCTGCAGCCAGCTGCAGGACCATGGACGTTGGTGTTGGTATATTTTATTAGAGAACTCCCAAATTCCAATGGGCTTAATGCAATCATGGTAGTGGTTGATTGCTTCACAAAAATGGCACACTTTGTTTCCTGCTCAACTACAATTACTTCAGTGGAAACAGCTTGGTTGTTTGTGAATAGAATCTTCTCCTTACATGGTATCCCAATGGAGATTGTGAGTGACCACAGGCCCCAATTCATTGCTCAGTTCTGGGAAGCTTTTACTGAGATTCTAGATATCAAATTAGCCGTTCTACAGCTTTCCACCCCCAATCTGATGGATAAATAGACAAGATAAACCAAAGTTTGGAGGTCTACCTACGCTGCTACACAAATGTGAGACAAGATGGCTGGTGTGATAACCTACCCATGCCAGAGTTCACATATAATAACGCTCCACACATGTCAACTCAGGTTTTGCCATTCTATGTCAATGTAGGCTACAACCCTTCATCCAACATGGGTCCCTGCTTAGTTAGCAACGTGGAAGCTGCAACTGATCAAGCTGCTGCATTAAAGCAGGTCCATCAGGAGCTCCAGGTTACTCTTGCTGCTGCTGTGACAACTTACAAGTAATATGCAGATTTCAAGCGCCAGGAGGGTCCAACCTAAATGCCAGGTGATCTAGTCATGGTTGATGCTTGCAATATGAAACTGAAAGTCCCCTGTAGCAAATTAGGTCTGAAGTGAGTTGGTCCCTTCAAGGTTGAACGTCAAATTAGTCCATCTGCATATTGGCTGGATTTACCCTCAGCCTTCAAGATTTTCCACACTTTCCATGAATGCCTTCTTACTCCCTTTAAGGGTACAGAGACTCCTTCTTCCCAACCCATTTTTGTGGAAGGAGAACCTGAGTATGAGCTAAATTGTATTCTGGCCTTCTGTAATAATTGATGCTGTTTGGAATATTTGGTGTCATGGAAGGGTTATCCTGATTCCAAAAACTCATGGGTTCCCCACTATTATTGTTCTAATTCCCCAGACCTGATTCAAGAGTTTTATGAGCACAATCCCACTGCTGTTAGCCACCCTGAGCTCACCTTATCTGCAATGAAACTCCCACCTGCCCACAAGAACTTCTCTTTATCCCATCTCCTGGATGATGGTATTGTGCCCAGGGCTAAAGCAGAGGGTAATGTCATGGTAGGTTCCATCATGCCGGGAATTATCCAGCCAAGTAAAAAGGCTCAAAAAGTCCACAAACATTTAAAAAAATTGACTGATTTAACATATTTGAATCAAAAAGTTAATTGAAAATGGGCTACAGCTGCTCCAGTCTGCCAGCTGAAACTGATTCCTCCTTGAAAATTGACGTTGATAAATTGACGTAATTTGAGTGTTACCCAATATGAGCTTGTTAATCAGCATGGTCATCAGAAATTAGTCACTCAAGGGTTCTTTGCAACTTGGATCAAATACTTACTTGATAATGTAGAAGGAATAGGAGCCTAGGATCCAGGTGGTATTGCTTAGTGGATTTATGATATATATTGAATAATTTTCACTGTTTCAACTATAAGAGTTGAGTCCTCCCAAAAATTTACTTAATAAAAATCAAATATCTCTTTGTCTAATTTACTTTTAAAAATGCATCTTGTAGTTGGATTATTGCGCTACATTCCCTACAATCTTATTCTAGGCCAGATCATTACTGGAAGATGGGGTCCTGCAGTTGGAACTTTGTTGTCGGCACCTCCCAATATTAATTTAATGCCTGCCAATCTTGGAGTGTCCCCCCTGTCTTATAAAATGAAAGTTGTGCTGCATCTCAATGTCCAGAATTTTATTCTGAAGATTCTCTGATGCTTTCACAGGTGATTTATCTTGGGTTACTTTGGTTAGGATCAATTATTTTTTACTTAATTCTAGTATCTCATTTTGAAATTTCATAAAACAGTATTTGAAGCTGTGTTGGTGGTTAATTATTAACTCTATATGGATTTGGGTGGTAATTCCCCACCACTTAGAGACAGCTTCTTACTATCCCGTGATTTCTGTCACAGGTGCCAGCTTAAGCATTTTAAAGCCTTTCCATCTTCTTTGGTATCATTTAAGTCATAAACTTATGTTTTTTGAACATTAATATAATGCTCAGTTTACTGAAAAAAATTAAACTTGTAAAATATACAAATAATAAAAATAAATCTTATGTTTATTACCTGTCTTTTTTGCTAAACCCATTTTTTTCTATTTTAATAAGCCAAGAATCAAATATATGAGTTGCATGGGAGAGTTATAGCAGCCCCAAAACTATAATTGCTATTATCTTATTTTTGGCTCATATAATTAATTTCTTAGTTATTTTTAGAAAAAAGTTGTATTTAAAAGACTATTTAGCCTATGTGAAATATAAGCTTTTGTGATGTGTCCAACTTCATGAACATGTCCTACTAATCCTTTATTAGTATCAGCTCTTCTTTGTTTCTCTGTCATCTGTGCAGAACTTTGCACAATAATTTATTTTAGAGTACTCCTTGATATCCTCAAATATCAAAGTTGAAACGTACAGCTCACCATCTTTCATTAAATATGAAAGGTTAACATAAAAAGCTTTGACTTTGAGCCAGCTTTTTTAGACCTAGATTTTCTATAATAAATGTAAAAAAAGGTTTTTTGGGAAACATCTGGATTATTTACAAGTGACTCATATAAACCCTTTCTTTCCTCCTCTCTCTCAAAAACCATTTTGAGATCATTTATATTTTTATATACATCTCATTTTCCTTTTGTTTAGATATTTTAGATAATATACCAAAATGATCATCAACAATACTTTTGCCATGACACTCTACAAATCTATTAAGCTTAATTGTTCCCTTTATAATTCTAGGCACTTCTTTAAAAAGATAATATAATAATTCATAGGATCTGAAATTATTATCATTATCAGTCCAAAGCTTTATATTTTTAATATTCTTAAACTTATCTTTTTTAAGCAGATTTATCAAACACTGACCTGAAAACAAAGATTCATGAGATAAAATTTCAGATAAAAAGGCATGATACTCATATTTGATTTTCTCATTTTCTTTAAAAGCAATTACAAATCCTAATAAAGAAATAGGTATTTTCTCATAAAAATAATTATTTGTCTCTATAGGACCCCCACCTATTTTAAAGTTTTCTTTATAGCCTATTGCTATGACACATGAATTATTATCAGTATTATTTATATCACCAATATATTCTTTATTATGATGCTTATAAAAATTTTCATGTAGGTCAATAGATTTCAAATTTTCTTTAATAGATTTAGGCAATAGCAACTTTTTTATATTCAAATCCTTTTTCTTCATTTCTAATGATTTTTTCAAGTTGCAAGTATTACACATATCAGTTTGTTTTTTGCTTTTAATTATATTATTATAAATAAGCTTATAGAAAGTTGAAAGTGAAATAGAAATGTTGTTTTTTATTTTCATATTTTCATAGATTTCTTTTTTGTTTTCAATAATGAGTATTTTATTTTATTTGAGTATTTACTCAATTCTTTTTGTAATTCTTCATAAATCAATCCAGGGGATTTTTTAGTGAATTGGCTGGTTAGAAATAAATTTGTTAATTTATATTCTAAAATATTTTTTGTGTTTTCTTTCTTTACTGAATCATTTTTTCCTTTTTTATTTTTTGAATTTAATGATATTTTTTAGAATTTTTATTTTTTTAGAATATGAATACTCATTTTTTGTCATTTCAAACCCATAATCCCAAAGCTCTTTCAAACTGTAGCTTGATGTAACCAATGCTCTTATGGAAGGAAGGTGCTTGGCAGGGGATTCTGACATCAATTCCTTTAGGTTGTTAAATAAATCATCTGTCTTAGAATTTTGTATGACAGGTAAAAAGGTACTTTTTCCAAACTCTATTTTTAATAAGAAATACTCAAAAAAGCTGTTAAGATCATTGCCAGCAGTAAAAAAGAATGCTTGTTTAAACATAAAGATTCTTTCTCTCTTAGTAGAAGCCCCTAGTGATAAGAAGGGTGTCATTTGAGGTGCAAACTTGATAGGTTCCATAATGACAGTAGTTGGGTTCCTTGGCTTGGTTCAGGCAGTTCTTGCTTGGAAATAGATGTGCAGTTATCAGAGAGGAGTAAAGGTATGGATTGTAAAGCAAATTTCTGAAAAGTTGAGCTGTTTAAATACCATGTTAGCTCAGCTTTTGCACTACAGGCATAAATCCCCAACTGATCTCCTTAATTTATCAATATCACCCCTGAAGTCTGATATCATTGTTTATTCATCCCTTTTTATATTCTGGCTAACTGTTGATATCTCAGTAAATAGTACTTTAATCTTGCTCAAACTAGTATCATTAGAAAGCCTTTAATCTCAGCTTTCAGAATTGTGCTGCAATTTTATATTCCAATACCAATTTAATATATTGAAGTGGCTTTGAATAAAATCTTATAAAATTATTATATGAAATAAAATATGCTAATTAACTCTTAAAGTATGATATTTTAATCAGTAAACTACATTTAAAGTATAAATCATTATTTAGCTTACTTTTAGTAACCAACTCAAAAACTTTTTATTTAAAGAAACCTAAGTCTATTATAACTTTTAACAGTTTTTAAAAAATGAACTTTATATATCTTAAATTTGTCAAAATAAAAATGTTATTTTTAATCACATAAATATTTGCTTATATAATTAAAATTGTATCTTATTTTTATAGATACAATGACTAAGATTATTTTCCATTTAGTTTAAATAAATTTTAAACTTTATAAAATTCAATTAAATAAAGCAAGATTTTGATACATTCTTTATGTTTGAATTTTTTTATATATAATCTCTAGCATACAGTATAAATATGTAATTTTATTAAATAGTTGTATAAAGCTATTTTATCAATACTAAATACTTAAAATTTTGAAAAGAAATTTTTTTAATCTCTTATAAGTTCTTATTATATATTCTCTATAAATTTAACTTAAGAATAAATTACTTGCACTAAATAAAATCACTGAAATTTCAATAAGAGTTTATAGTTTTAATTTAAATTTTAGTTTTAGTTTATTTACTAGATTTTTGTATAAAATAACTCTAAAATTATTTAAATTTATTTATCAAATATGTAAAAAAGCTATCTGCCCTCTTTTTAAAAAGAGGGATACAAAAATTATTATATTTCAAATTAAATATTTTTAAAAAAGCTAAGATTTTAGGCAACAATTTGATTTTCAACAAAAAATATCATCTCAGTTCTTATCATATTTTTATGCTGATCTTTTTAGAATGATGCCATTTTGTGCTAATCAGCTTTCAAGAAATAATGGTATATAAAAAGATTGTTACTAGCTTTTAATACAGTTTAATTTAGCTTTAAGTAGAAAATGCTTAATTTAATATAGGTTTTTATAGTATAAGGATTAAATAAGATTTATTTTGATGAAAGTGTTGTAATTATTAAAATTTATTGATAAGAAAATTAAAACAAAATTTTAAAGTGTAAAGTAGCACAGTTAATAGGAAACAGATTAATCTTTAAAATAATGACCCAAATGGCCCTCCTGGCAGGCCAGAGAGATTACAAAGAAGGAAAAGACATCCCTACAGGTTACACCATCTTCAACAATTTCATTGTCCCCACCAAACATTACAATCTCCTCCACACTTGTAAACTCCTCAACCTGCCTCCAACTGCTGCAGGCCTGCAGCCACCCAAGATACCAAACATCATATTTCAACGTCTGCACACAACAGAAATTGAGGCGTTTGAAAGGATTACACCAGGAGAACGCTAACCTCTGGATCAACAGCACCCAAAGTAAATTTACACAGGTAAACTACCCTTGCAGACTCTGGGCAAGAAAAGTTGCCCTCTGTGTCACAGGAACTGCCTCATGTTTTGTAAGCAAATGACTAGACCAACACCCTGACCAAAAAGAAAACTGGGAGATGTTCAAAGCCACCTTCCTCAAAAATTTCTCCATGAAATACTCTGATGTAATTATCATGACAGAACTCAGAACCTTCAAAATGACAGGAACCATTGAGGAGTACATTGCAGCGTACAAAAGCCTATGTGACCGGGCCCCCAGCACTATCAACTTTGACAAACCTGGGCCATGTTTGGACTTCTACAATGGCCTCCCCACACACATTAAATGTCAGTTTGACATGACCTTCTGCAAGAACTTCAAAGATGTATTCTTGAAAGGAAAACACACAGCTCAAAAGTCTGACAATCTACATGCAACAAATAAACAGAAGGAGAGCCCCACATCAAAAAAAGATCCTTTACCTAATAAGAAAAACAACCAAGCTAGTAATAATAATCCTCACAACAGGAATTTCACTGCTCAAGCTAATCAAGCAAGAGCTGAAGACACCAACAAAGAGGGAAAAGCTCAGGGGAGTGCTTAGGCAAGCTGCCCTCCCCCACTTCACAAGACTTGTACAGAGACCAAGATGTGGATTCAATCACAATGATCCAAGTCCCCTCCAGTAATCCTCTACTGTTTGCTGCCCAAACTGGAAATAAACTCCTCACTTATTCTTTATGCTTTTTCAGATATCAGGGCACCACACTATTTGACACTGGAGCCAACCAATCCCTTGTTGGCAAAAGATTTTCCAACCTCATGAAACTACCCACAATCCAAAGTAATGTCAAAAGAGTTATCATGGCAGATAATATAAGCTCACCAGTCACTAAGGAAGCAAAACCTTTTTGCACCCAAATAGAAGAGGTGCAAATTACGCTTAGTGGCCCAATCATACCAATTCCCAAATATGATTTTATACTTGGTCTGGACTGGATGAGAAAGACCAAACCACATATTGACTGAGATAGTGCTACCCTCACCATACAGCAAGGCAAGGTGCACCACCATGTCTACCCAACTCATCTTGACACGCTTATGAGAGACCACGTGTTTGTGAAAATCATGGAGACAGAAAAAGAAACTGACCCCAGAAAAATCAATTGGAACACCTGCATTTATGAGGTTATCCACTTTAAAAATAAGGAAAACAGACGTGAGAAAGACTACATCTGAGATCAGCTGGTCAGTGAATTCTCCACTGTCTTTCAAGGAACCCTACCATGGTTACCACCCAACCGTGGCATACAACACAAAATTGAACTAAAGGGAAGTGTACCAAAGGCATGACCTATCTATTGCCTCACACCCCAAGAAGACAACACTCTGAAAACCTATTGGACAAATCCCTTGAAAAAGGTCTCATTAGACCCTTGAAATCACCTTTTGGTGCCTCTGTCTTCTTTGTAGAAAAGAAAGATGGAGGACTCTGCCATGTCACTAACTACAGAGCGCTCAACAAGGTCACAATTAAGAACAGGTATTCCCTGCCCCTGATTGATGACCTTTTTGCCGCCCTGGGGGTCCCAATTCTTTGCAAAATTGACTTGATAGCAGGTTATCACCAAATCCGCATGAAACCTGAAGACATTCCAAAGACTGCGTTCAGAACCAAATATGGATCCTTTGAATGTGTTGTCCTTAATTTTGGTATGACAAACGCCTCTAGCATCTTTGTGACTTTCATGAATGAGGTTTTCAAATGATACATTGTAAAATGAATGATAATCTACCTGGATGACATAATCATCTACAGCCCAACTTTAAAGCACACTGGGAAGACATCTGCACAGTCCTCCATACCCTCAAATAAAATCAACTTGTTGCTAAACCATCAAAGTGTGACTTCTTGTCCAAACACCCAATCCTTGGTCACATTATCAGCAAGGGCAAAATCAAACCAGATCCAGAAAAGATACATGCCATAACCAAAATGCCAGCCCCTAGAAATAAAAGCAAACTCTGTACCTTCCTAGGCATGATAGCCTATGTTAGAAGATTCATCCCTGACTGGGGTGCTTTGACAGCCCCCTGTTAGTCATTATAGGCAAAACAGCCAAGTTTGTGTGGACATCACTACAAGACCAACACTTCTGCCAATTAAAAAAACGTATGGTCACCACCCCTATCCTCCAATACCTAAATTGTGAGGGAATTTATGAGTTGGAAGCCAATGCATCTGACTACGCCGTAGGAGGGTTCTCCATACTCTAAATTCAGAACCTAAACGTAAAAATGCAGGATTGTCAAATCCTTGGTCCAAATTTCAAATCACTTTTGCAGGCAACTCAGCTGAGTGAAAAATAAAATATTTAATAAAATCAAACATTTAATTTGGCTTTTTTGATTTATTTAAATTGGCAAATTTTGAATCTCTTGAGAAGATAACTCAACTAACAAAAGACAAAACACAACAAACAAATACGGTATACATGAATCAGAAATGTGGGATTCTAATGTACAATTTGAGATTTCCTGTATTTCTAACAAATCATAGACATCATGGAAAACTTAACAAATCTGAAATTGCAGGATTGTCAAATCCAAGAACCAAATTTCAAATCATAATTGCAAGGAATTTGAAATAAATATAATTTGTGGGTGTCTCAAAAAGGATGCTAAAGGATCTAGAGTGGATTTGTGCTAATTCTTTTAGGAATCATAGGCATTCTCAAAAATCACCCTTTTCCATTTTAGGATGGCTAAAATTTAGATGCTTGATTACAGTAGATTTCAGATAATACTAATAATAAAATAGAATTATATATTACAATCTATTTTTACCATGTTGCCTTTTCCTTGGTGTGTTGATAGTTCATTTGCTGTTGATAAGGTGTTTGCATTTAATTAAATGGTTTCACCTCCAGTTGCCTTGGCAATAGAAAATCAAGCCTCCTCCCTGAGACCAACTGTGGTCGTGGAGGCAACTTGATTTCCTATTGCCAAGGCAACTGGAGGTGAAACTATCCAATTAAATGCAAACACATTATCAACAGCAAATAAACTACCAACACACCAAGGAAAAGGCAACATGGTAAAAATAGATTGTAATATATAATTCTATTTTATTATTAGTATTATCTGAAATCTACTGTAATCAAGTATCCTTAATAGCAGTACATGAATACATAGTGCAGTAGACTGATGGTTTATCTTTTCCTCTCCTTTCTTCCTTGAAAGAAAGTTTTGTTGGCCCCTTGGCTACGCTGGGGGCCAAAAAACTTTTAAAAAATTTCTGCGTCATCAGGAGAGTAGCTCATAAATCATTATATGGGTTTATGGTTGCTATTTTAGTGATTTAGAGTGCAGAATATTGCATCATTTCCAGTTTAGAAAATTTTACATTTTACTTAATTTCATGTCTAAACATGGTTGTTGAGATTGTATTTTCCATTTGATTTTATCCAGAGTGGAGCTTCTTGATTTGGGTTGATTTGTCCTAGTTTCTTACTTCTCATTCAATTTTGATTCCAGTTTCCACAATTAATATCTGAGTTTACTAGTGGTAAACAAAAGTGATTTGAAATTTGGTTCTTGGATTTGACAATCCCGCAATTTCAAAAAACATAGTAAACTTAATGAAAATGGTTGATGGATTTGAACACTTCAAATCTGATTCCAGTTAATTCATGTAAAGCCCCAGAAAATGAGGGAGTATTTTAGCAAAATAGGGTACCAAGTTGGTGACTTGTAATCTTGTGAGCGCTGTCACAATGGGGTAGACCGTCATCATCCATCTGAAGACCTTGGTGTGTACGTTAAATCTTCCAAAATTACCGGCAAAGTACATAAGCATGTAGAATACACAGGTGTATATAGCTATGTGCTGGGTGGAGCAGGGCAACACCAGCGTGGGCCAGGAGTACATCTCAGAGGAGTTTAGCTGTGCTGGATCCTTGTATAAGTACTTGTTTGGCGGTTTATTGTATGGCTCATGCTGGTGAGTGTATTGGTGGCCCCCAATCCCAAGGCAGGCTGTGAGTACAGCTGAGAAGATTAAATGGTTCATCTTCTGATCCTGGGAAAGGGCAGACAAAGCTTAGTGTCTTTAACTTTCTTTTAGAATAAAAGTTCTGATTGATTTATGTGATACTATTGAGGGGTAATTTCACTCAATGATAGCACAAACTATCATCAAGTAAATTGGCTTTATTATATACTATCATCCTGGTGGTGGTATGAATAGACTAAAACACTGGACAGGGAATCCCAAACACTTGGTCTTGTCTGGAATTCCTTTTTGGGATGGGAATTGGTAGTGGAGTGCAGGCAATGAATTGTTATCTCTGGGCTTGCATTGGCTTGGTGTATCATTGGATGCTTTCATGCATCCAATTTTGAATTCTGCAGTTAATGCAGGAATGGATGGGTTGAGCAGCTTGTCAGCCCCTCCCAAATTTGGCAAATTCCAAATTTTGGCAGCAGTTCCCCCTCCATTTGGGTTTGGGGAAATTGCCTTTTTGGGTTTCCCTTTTTGGCAATTTCCCCATTTGGCGGCCTGGGTGGGGGACTGGCTGGCGGTGGTGGGTGGGCAGGTTGGGGCTGGCTGGCGGCCAGCCGCGCGGCCCGCGGACGGGGTATAAAACCCGTCCGAATTAAAATTCTCATTTTTAATTCTTGTTTTCTGGCCTTGGCTTCCCGCGGCAGTTTCCCCAACAAGGGGGAACTGCTGCCATTTTTTATTCTGTTTCTTACAATTAATTGTACACAAAATATTGTCCTGAACAACAGTGTTGTCAGGAATATTCCTGACAATTCATTTTGTCCATTGGAAATATGCAGTTTGACTTGAACTTTGCAAAGTGTCTATGAGTTCCCGCATTTTTAAAAATTCAAATAAAAATACAAAGAATTCAATTTAATTAAAAAAAGACTATCCTGCAAAAGTGATTTGAAATTTGGACCAAGGATTTGATAATCCCACATTTTTACGTTTAGGTTCTGAATTTACAGTATAATCCAATACAGAGCCTTAATTTTTTAAATGCCTTGGTTCCCAAGTTAGAAAGCTGTTGGTTGCCTGTTAGAGTGCTCTTATACTATGTGGGGTATAAATGTCATATATATTTTGTAGGTTTATTTTGCTTCATGTTTGTGGAATTTCATTTGGATGCTGATCTGATTTTGGTTCTGTCCAGTCCTTTTTTTGGTGCCTCATTGATATCCTGATTGATTTACTTTATGTTCTGGAACAACCTCAATCCATTTTGCTTTTTGTGAAAAGTTGTTTTGGTTATAGTTTGAGATGTGTTGTGGCATGTTCTATTTCACTTTGTAGTTCATCTGAGGGTTGCTGTGCTTATTTTTTTGGTTTTTCAGGTAACCAAAGAGCTTTAGCATATTTGCAATATGCAACTTGGCTTAGTTGTGCTTTTTTTAAATTTGAGCACATCTTGTTTATATGTGGATCAATTTGATTTCTCCTCTCAGCTTTGAAAACCAGTGTACCTATGGCTGGCATTGGTGATTGATTTTGTTTCAAATCCTGCCTTTTCATCTCAGCACTTGGGTTCATGATGTGTTTAACACCCTGAGCTTTTCTTGGTGCATGAATTTTCTTGAGTTTCCCTTGATCCAGATAAACCCCCATAGGGTTGGTGTTTGGGTGTTGATAGTTTATATTGAGTAATGAAATCATCATCAAGATTCAAATAAGCTTAAAAGGTGAGGGCCCTTTGTTGTAATAATTGGGTTGGATAGGGTTTTGTCAAAGTCCTGCATACTGTTGAAACAGCAGGCTTGACCCGCCAACAAGGTCCCAACCAAGCAAATTTGTGACCTGCAATCTGATTTCCCAGTGACCCATAGCCAAGCTAGAAAGTCAACTCAAACTACCAAATCCATCAACATGAACAAAAGACAATCCTCTACAGTGGACACCTTGTTTTGGCGCTTGACTAATTACCAGGATCAAGCCACCCCCTTCACCATCCAGCTGTGTGATCAACACAACCATGTTCCTGCTATCCATGGATTCACAATGACTATATAATTACTAGCTCTTAATAAAGAATATTATCTAGTTTTCAAAATATTTTCCCCCTGTAACTCTGCTAAAACAGCACAGTTACAACAATACTTATCAGAATCTTTTTGTATGATAGCAATATAAGCCCATTTTAGCTTATATTGCCCTCTTTTGAAAAAAATGATGAAATGCTGTTTTGGTCAGTATTTAAGTGCTTTGTCACTTCAGTGATTCAGTTAATTATTATTTAGGCAACCACATCATGCGGCCAAAAATTTATTGTCTCTCTACTGGGGAAAATTAAAATGGACCCTAACCTGGAGTCATAATTAGGAGGCAGACACTTAGAGTTAATTCAAATACATTTGTTATAAGGGTATGAGTGATGTCCTCCTGTCTGGATTGTGGGTGCATTTAGTTGATTTTTTATTTGGTGGCTATAGCTGTGCTTTGAAGCTATTGTAGTACTAAAAATTTTCCAGGGTGTTTGGCTCCAGATATAGTTAGTCAAACACTTATTAATCTAATGCCAATTAGTTTTACAACTATGTATTTGATATTGGTGAAGTGTCAGATGTGTCATTTAACCATTTTAATTCTTTCTTTAGGAATGCAATTCTGTATAGCAGAAGTACTAAAAGCATTACTGTGCTACATGAGCGATGTTGGGGACTATAGTCAAATAGTTAATTACTATAATATGATGGACAGCTCTAGTGTACCCTGGATTATTTTGTTAAATCCAAGAAGAAGCACAATCTTTTAAGAGTTAATATTTTAAATAATTTTGCTGTTTAATTTCTTGTATGAATGGATGATACATTTACAACATTGCTGGCTGTCCAGAAATAAAATTAGAGCCGTCATCAGGAATGCTAGCATCCTTCTTGTGGCTGTACAGATCCACCTTGAATCACTGAGCTCACCTTCCAAGTTGTATAAAACCATTGCTTTCGTATCTTTGAAACACTTCAGATCTGAACTTTTTGTTTCTGACTGATGGCCATTACAGAACCCATCCCATCCAAATCACATTCAAACTATGGCTGGGAACCCAGCATTTTTATGCATCTACCCCTCAAATGCTTGGCAGGGTATACAATAGATCTCCCAGTTCGAGCTTCAGACGTAAATAACTTAACCGTGGTGGGAACTTCAAATAGACGCCAGACAATCCTCGCATATCTACTCTCATAAAGAGTGAAATAATTGTAATTCATACTTAATGTATATCTAAATTAACAACTCTATACCTTTGCACTTAGGCCAGTTCTCAACAGTACAGGATCCTGAGTTAGATCTTCATTTCTTTCCACTACAAACTCCATTTGATGGGTTTATCACAGTTGGTGAAAAAACCCAGTCCAATGAGCAATATGTATCCCCCTGTTTAACATTAAACAGTATCCTCATAGAGGGTTTTTGAAGATCAGATCATAAGCATGGTCAGTCGGTATTCAACTTTAGGAAGGGAGAGATGATTTGAACTAGAGTCACCACTATATGGCTTAGCAACAACTGTGGAGAGGGGTAAAGTATATATGATACTGATAGATACCCTTTTTATAGGGTAAACTCAGGGATAGAAGTCTGGGTCAATAATTTCTTGAGATTTATTGGCCTCCATTTAATCACCTTATCAGTGGAGTTCTCTGGAAGTGTACACAGGATATAGATACAAAGTAATCATACTCAGTGGGTTAAAGTTAGAGTTATGAGTATTGATTTTATATGATTAACACTAAGATAGCTTAAAGCTCACGTAGTATAAAAGGGTAGACTTAGCAATTGAAATAAGAATTGATGTTTAGAGTTTACCACAAGCAGAGTGGGTTTGTAAATATATAAAATATAACATTAAGCAACTAGCAAAAATTTATTTATTTTATTCAACATAGCAAGGGTTATAGTGACAAGATTATAATGCAATTATTTTTAGTGGAGAAGGGAGGGTCAAAGCTGCTAGAACTAAATGTCAGTAGAGAAATATGAGATGAATACCTTTGATGTACTGTCAAAGGACACCAGAGAAGCTACACAGGGGAAAGCAAAAACGTCTATTGTATGTACAGTAAATATTTGAGCCCCAACGCCCCAAAAGCCTAGACCTCTTTAAGCTAAGCTGGTTAGATTGTACACTAGAAGTAGCTACCTTTTTGGAGGGCGAATGGCATGATGCTCCATCAGCATCAATTTCGGGGGAACCCTTTCTCTTGTTGTTATGTACAACTTCTTGGGGTTCCTCTTCCAATTGTCTGGTTGCTACAGGTGGGCAAGCCTGTAGTCCAGGAGCGGGTTGGATATCAGAGTTTAAAGCACTGGCCGGATTGGATAAATGAATCTCAGCGCCAATGCTTTTGGCAGAAGTTGCACTACGCCGGGCAGCCTGAGCCTTGTTCTGGGGTGTTACAATAGGCAGAGGATAGGACCAAGGATCTAGAGGGCCTTGGGGGTTAGATATCAAAGTGTAAATAGAATACCTTGGTTATCCCTTTGCGGCTTTGATCGGATAGGCCGCTTGTTAAGTTGGGCATCGACAGGCCCAGGTTCACTATGGTTGTCAGCAGCCAGGTTGGACGCTCCAGGATTTCCATCAGCCTGGATATCCATCTGCTGGGATACTTCAGGCTTCTTAGCCACACCCTTGTGCTTCTTAGCTGCACCTGGATAGAGTTTTAGATTTATACAGAATTTAGCTTACAGTTGGGATCCTTGGTAAACTTTCTCTTGGCGGCCTGTTTGCGTTCTATAGGCGGTTAGTTTGGCAAAATTGATTTCAATTACTTGGCTCATTTGGGTCTTCGACAAGTGGGCCAGTGTATGGGATCAGCTGGCTAAGTTAGTACAGGATGATAGGATTGCTTACCTTTTTGATAACCTTACTATTGGTTGCCACTGGCAGCGGCCGGTTGAACTGTAAAAAGGTTTGGCAATCAACCACGTTTGGGACGAGATACTTGTTGAAGTTGATGGGGTAGTAGCTGAGCTCAAAGCACAGGTTGTAATTCCCATTGTAGTCGGTGAGGCAGCAGGGATGCTCAGCTAGTGGGAGGGTGTTGGCCTCGCCAAACTTGGTTCTGCACTTGTTGCAGTTGCACAGCTTTCTGCAGCAGTAACATGTCCAGTTCTTGTCCAGGGCGAGCTCGCTTGGATTTGCGCCATAGCGGCCAGAGAGGCAGGTATGGCAGTAGACCTTGGTTTTGCACTGGGTGCACCGCACCAGGTCGTTCTTGAATCTAGAAGACGCACACTGGTGGCATGTCTTGTGGGCAGCCTGGATTCTTGTTAATAAAGATAAAATTAATTCCCTTACGGTCTTGTAGAAATCATTGTTTCTGACTGCATAGGTTGTTGGAGAGTACTTATCAGGGTGGAGTGACTCCAACTCACTAACTGGTGTCAATAAACATAACTAAGAGGGGTTACCTTATAGCAGAGTAGAGCGGCACAGGGCTGAAAGAGGGCTGGGTGGAAAGTAGAGGGGAGGAGTTATAAGCCTCTGAGAAGTGCTTCAGATCTTGGAAGCACATCTGTACAGGACGATGGCAGTACCAGGTTAGTCTTTGGTAATCCAAGCATTGCCGGTTCTCAGCAACACAGTCTGAGCAGAAGTCATGGCCATAGACAGGCACACAGGTATCACAGTGGAACCAGGTGTTCCAGATATCACAGTGGCAGAAATCACAGACTCGAGCATGAGGCACAACATCATCAGACACCTCTGGCTGCTGCTGAGTTTGAACGGTATAGGAGGAATCAACAGCATCCATGGCTATGATCTTGGCATACATCTTCAGCAGCACACTATAGTCCCGGGCAAGGTCATCTGCAGTATAACCTTCCCCCAACGCCAAGCCTTGGGATGACAGCTGCTGGCCAAGAGCAAGCACCCCATGCTCAATCATGGCTTTGATGCGGTAGGTCTCCATCTTGAGGATGCGGCGGTTGACAGGAAGGATCTTGTTCAGGCAGTAGTCTATGGTATGCACCATGTTTCGATTGTAGGAGTACTTGATGTTGACTCCAGGGCCCAGGTTGATCACCTGGTGGGCACTTTCGCTAGGGACCTAAAAGTAAGTACTTGCATAAAGACAAAATGAATACCATGACAAAGTCCCCAAGACGCTGCTCAAAGACATGCACCGGGAAGTCAGCCTGGCCCAGCACCTCAGCGCTGATTGTGAAGTTATCCTGGTCAACTGAGGTATTTCCGCCGCCGTTCTTGTGCCAGAACTTGCGGGCCTTGTCAGCGTCATCCTGGCCAACCATGAACCAGAGTGCAGAGCATCCCTCATCGGCGTGTACCATGAGGTTGTGGCCTATGGAGCCACAGATGTCAAAGTGGGAAGAAGTATAGGTCCCCTCATGGCCAACATAAATCATCAGGTTCTCAGCCTGGAGCTCTTCTGGCAGGAGCCCTGGAAGGTTAACAAAGCATATTTAAAAAAGGCTTACGGCTGATATCATTGGCGCCAAGATAATGCAAGTGAGGAGGGAGGAACTTCTTGGCAAGACTGTGCCACTCGGGTGGGCAATCAATATCTTTCCCATAGTACTTGATCTCTTCAAATGATTTGCCCTCATTACCGGCTAGAAACTTGGATAAGGGCATGCGCTCATCCCTTCTGTCTTTGAGGTCTCGGATAGCAACTTCAACTGTACCCATGTTAGCCTTGAGCCATTTGAGGCTAAAGGTCTCCTTGTCAAACAGTTCAAGGAGATGGAAGTTATAGATCACCAGTGGCTTCCCAGCAATATAGACAGTCTCCTCTATAGCGCGGATCAGTATCTCAGCTGAAGTAGTCAGGATATCGATGTAGGCTGGGGGGCAGAATGTGCTGGGATAAGTCTGCAACAGGGATGCCTGACTGTAAACTTGAGGATCAAACTTGAATGCAACAGCTGAAGGCAGTTTATTTGCAAGAGGTGCTTTTATTCTTTGAATATTTGGCCTGTGGTGTACAGGCTTTTTTGCAGGCTTGACCTCCTTGGCAATCACCTTCTCAGTAGGAGTCTTACTCTCTTCTAAACCAGAGGGAGAGCCTGGGTTACCTTGGCTGGAGGACTCAGAGTGGCTCAAACCAGCCTCAACCAGGGGAGGAAGCATACTGGTAGCAGATTGAAGGCTGGGTGGTTCAACCAGGGGAGGAAGAATATCGGTAGCAGGTCGAAGATTTGGTAGGTCACCAAAGGGAGTCAGAATATTGACAGCAGGGTAAAGACTTGGCAGTGCTTCATTGGAAGCAAAAGGCTCAGTTGATAAACCAACTGTTGATCTTGGCGCATGGATCAGAATTAGAGGTGGGGTACTTGACAGGGAGCCAGATCTTGCTGGAACCAGATTTAGATTGACTGATACCATTAAAAACCAAAAAGGATATTTGGATATCAAGGTTTAAAATAGTAAGAAGTAAAGTAACTTGTTAATACTATTAAGTGATAAAACAAAGATAGGATCTTTACAACAGATAGAACTGAACTCAACCTGGGGACAAGGTTGGTAGAAAATAGTTTGCTGGAAAAGTCAAACCCGATTGGATGAGAATCAGAATTTGATTCTCATCTAAACGGGTCACTGTGATTTACCCCCAGATTTCCATAGGATCTCAACCAGCTTGGCGAAAAACGCGCTCTAAATTTAAACATTTTAAATCACTTTTTATAAACGGGCGCCATCATGTAGAAGATAGCTTGGACCTTCCGCCACAATCCCAATCCAAAATCCCTTTGATTTGGATGCGAATCTTTGCAGCTGCTGAATTAAATTCAAAGGTTTCTAAGGAATCTGATTGAAAATCAAAACCGATCGAAGTTTGGTTGGCAAAGCAAGATACAACTGACGCTGCTAGCAATGGTCTATACCAACCTGCCATAAAGCTTGGGCTTGACAAATGAAATTTTACAACGCGTCATTTCGCTACGATTACCAAGTGTGCAGGGCCAATTAAAGATGGTGTAGAGTTTAAATATAATATTGGGCACCCTTTTATTGGCTGTTTATGAATGGAAATAATAGTAGAGTAATGTGGCTATTAAGGCCTCCCGTAAGGTCAGCTTAAATTTAAAATTTAAAATCCAAATGATTCAATATTTGAGACGTTCAACCTTAGATTATACGGGCTTTACTTTTTGGCTAGAGCTGTTAATCACACAAGAAAATTTTATCTACATTTTTGATTTGATGCATGGGCAGCCTACTGGCGGTAAAACCCCTATTTTTGCCGACTCAAATAAATACTAAATAAACTAACCTTTTTGGATCGGGGTGATTAAACCTGAAAGCTCAACCCAGTATAGTCAGCCCAATGCCATAAATTCGTTGTTTCCTCCTTATCTGGGTTTCTGCAGGCAAGTAATTTTATTATATCACTGCTATTGCCAAGTGCTATAACACTATCTTTGATCTTTTAAGCTGTGCAAATCGTTTTTTATCTACAGGCTGCCCATATTAACCCTAATCCACACCCTTGAAAATATTTAAATTAAAATTTTAAAATAATTTTAAAAATTTTAAATTAACTTTTAAATTAAAATTTTAAATTAAAATTTTTAAGATCCACCTTTATATTTTCGCTGCGATTAGTACACATTGCTTATTTATCAATTAAGCTAAACTGATTGTTTTCTAAATACACAAGTTATGAGCTGCTTATCTTTAATGCTGTTCTTAGTCTAATTGATTTCAAACCTATATACTTAGCTTATCATTGTTTCAGCCATTTTAACATACACTGGAGCAACAGTTTCAAGCTGTTCAATTATCAATAGCTTCTTACCTCGATAGATAAGCATGCTCAACTAAATAGTTTATCCATCTGTAAAGAACTTAGACCATTAACAAGCTCCTTACTTTTAAATACTTGAAATCTGTAACAAAACATATACCTTTCACACCTGCTGGGATAAACAAACCAGCTTCCGCCAAGTGCAAACCCAAGCCACACACTAGATAAACATACATTGTGTAATTCTATAATGATTACTGGCAATATTGATATCAATGGGTAAATAAACAAATACCATCCTATCATATCTACTATGGATTGAAAAGGTTGTACATAATTTGCCCACCAAGTGCAAACCTTTTGTACGCAAATAGGGGTAACTATAATTCAAATGTACAGCACCCAACAACAAGCTATACGGATCAATCGCTTAGTGATGCTATCCAAATTATAACCGATCATGCCAAACAAATCTTGTATGCATCTTCACAGCATTCTCTTTGGGTGTGGAATTGTTCAAGGTTGCAGAAACAGTATGGATCGGCATAGGTCAATCAAAATTAGGACCTTTCTGGCCAGATTTAGAACCATATTGCCCAAAATATAGGTATGATGTGAGCATACACATCTACTTCAACGTGCGTATTGATGTTAAGGGGCAGGTTCAACCCTTCCAACTTACCATCTTGATACCACCCATCCTTCATTGGGTAATTGATCATTCAGGGTCGTGGCTGCTGTTGTAACTGTTTAGCTTTAGCAGAGTTACAGAAGAGGAGAAAATAAGGTGGAATTAGATACCAGGGTTATTTTATAATAAGAAATTATACAGTGTCAGCCGTGGCTTAATGGGAAAATAGATGCCCTGTTATTGAGGGTGCTATTTCAGAGGAAATGGGCTGCACTCCATATATGGAGATATTTAGCTGTGGTGCCCCAACATCTTCTATTACTCTTGCTCGGAAGATCAGTTCCCTAAGGAACACCAACAGCAACCATGTCAACAGTGGCCATGTCAACACTATAGTAAAGTGCAAATTTTGTTTTGTATAATACCAACTTCTGGATGCCAACACTTTTTTAATTAATTTTACACTTTGCCCTGGAAATGTTCAATATAAAAAAAGCAATAGACATATGATACCATAAACAGATCCCAGAAAACTTAAAGATGCAATAAAAATGTGTAACTGTGCTGTATTAGCAAAGTTAGAAGGGGAAAATGATTGGAAACTAGATAATTATCTTTATTGAAATATTGTGAATTATATAGTCACTGTGAATCAAGGATAACAGGAACATGATTGTTCCGATCACACAGTTGGATGGTGAAGGGGGTGGCTTGATCCTAGTAATGAGTCAAGCACTAAATCAAGTTGCCCATGGGTTGATATTGTCAATGGTTCTTGTTACCTTGTTTGAGAATTCAAGTTGACTTTTGCATTTGGCTCCAAGTAGTGGGGAAGTCAGTTTGAGTGACACAGGGTCCCTTGTGCAGAACTTTGCTGGGGGTTGAGCTGGTTGTTTTTGACAAAAACATGTTTTGACTAATAAGAATAAAGAGAAATACACAATTATTTCTCATTTTATCATGTAATTTACGCTCTTTACTATAAAAATATTTCTATCCCCATAAAAATTAAAGTTCTAATGGTATAAAGATAAAGAAAAATAAATATCATAAGCACTACAAAAAATGAAAAGTATATCATTTATTTGCTATACTCTGTATAAGCACAACTGAGAGTATCTTATGGTTCACCAGTAAGTTAGCAAAAAAAATTATGGCATTTCATCCGCTTCCAACTACAGTTATTTATCTGAAGCTTACCAGGTATACCTAAAAGGTTATCACCATCTAAAATAAATATAAAGTTTAATATTGAAGCTAGAAAGTAAAAATATAGAAGCAAAGTCAGATGGCAGGTTTTTCTCAGGCCTTTTAGCCTTTTCCTCTTGGCCCCTTTCAGGAGGGCAGTTGCAGTGAACTCAAGCTGCTGCTTGATCTCTGAGGCCTTATACTTGTGCTTGGCTGCACCCTGGATGGCCTTTGTGAAGAGCAAGGACTTAGTGATGGGCTTGGTGGGAGGACACGGTTGGCCAAGTCATGCAGCTTGGAGATTGTTTTCTCCTGCTTGTGCTAGAGGAGGGAAAAGAACTTATTGAACTTTGGGCTGAAGCCCAAAGTTAGCCTTCAGATGCTTTTGATAAGCCTCTAGAGCCAAAGTGGTCTTCAGCTCCCTGCTGACCGCCACTCAGTAAATGTTCTGACTGGCCTTGGTGCAGGCCTTACCTTGCCTCTGCATGACAACCTTCCCAATCCACTGGGGCTCAAAGGATTCAAGGAAAAGCATGAAATCCAGATGCTTTGCTATAGAGGGATCCTTTGAGAGAACCTTAAACCCCTGCACAGTGCGCTCTGGCTTTAAAAAAGCCAGGGCACTAAATTATGCAAGCACAAATTTGCAGGTGTCCAAAGTGTCCCTCCAGCTCAACCTACTAAGCTCAGCATGGGCCTGTTCATTTTGAGCAACTGCTTGGGGTAGTGGAAGTGGCACCCCTGAACCTCCCTGCTAAACAGCTGCTAAAATTCATTGAACTGAGCAGGCTTAAAGTCCATGATGCAAATGGTAGGCCCAAGAGCTCTCAGCCTTACCTTTTCCTCTGAGCCCAGGGTGGCCTGGTCCTTGTCAGCAGCAGGAGGGTTTGCGCAGGTGTGTGTGGGGGGGTCTTCTTGGTATTTTTGTTGTTGGGGGAAAGGAGGGAAAGTGCTTTGTAAAGGATGTCAAAAGAACAGGTGTATATGGCCTCAGTGGCCCCAGGGAGAAGGAAGAAAGCAAGTGGAATCACCCAGATGTCAATCTGGGCATGGATCATCCAGAGCTGATTGAACATCTAGGGGCAAGTGGCAAAGGTACCATCAACCAGCCAGGTTGAAGCCCTTTTCAACTCCATCAGGTTCTTCTGAGTTGAGTAGCAGATTATGCGGTCTTTGGTGGTGGGCCCATTGTCGTGGAGGAGGAAGCACTCCCCACTTGGAAGCTGCTTGAGCTTGTGGGTGAGGGTAAGCTCCAGAGAGGACATCAGAGGCCTTAGGGGGAGGGGATTAGCAGTGATCTGTTTGTTGCTAATGAACTTGACCAACTGTTCATGAGCTGGCACCAACTTAAGATTGTTGGGCTTTAGGTGTTGTAAGGGCTTAATGGCCAGATTGGAAGCTCAGAGGTGGGAAGAGGAAGGGATCATCTGAACAAGATACCACTTGAGTATCCAAGTAATTAAGTGATTGGGGGGCTTACATCTGTGCTCCCTCTTCTTGGCTATGAACCACTTCCAGCCCTTGGTGTTTAGGCGGGCCCCACAAATCTTATCCTTACAGACAAAGTGCTTGCTTTTTGTTTGTTGCTTTTGATTGTTGCAGTTGAATATGTAATTGTCAGAAACATAACCAGGGCCGCCCTTTACAGACATGATTGGGAAGTAACAGGGGAAGCGCTTGGGGACTTTGAACTCTCTGTCCATATTGCAGATGTTGTGGTTGGCCAGTGGACCCAAGCCATATGACCAGAAGCTTTGAACTTCTTGGAATATTCCTCAGGCTCATCTTTGAGGGTCAGATGAGGGAGGGGGAGAAGAACATCGGGGGGGGGGAAGAGTTCTTCAAGGCCTGCTTGGATGCCTCCTTTTTCTTACTATAAGAAGAGGTGGGCTCCTTAGAATCCTTTCTTTTCTTGGTACAGCGCTCCTTAGTGGGCTCAGAGTTGGCCTCTGACTGGTAGTAGGAGTGGTCAGTTAGATCACTGACAGATTTATTGGGGGTAAATTTTTTGAGGGAAGGTGAAGGTGAATGGGAAGTGGAATAAAAGGGTGGAGGGGTGTGAGGAGATGGTGTGGGGGGAGATGGGGTAGGAGACTTTGCCTTTGCAGGCTTCTTGTCACGCTTGGGGGTGGTGGAAGGTTCTTTAGAGCCCTTGGAGGCTTGACGCTTGGGCTGTTGGCTGTTCTTATTTGATCTTGGCTAAAGTAAAGTTTAGTTTTGTAAATAAAACAATGTGAAAGATATAAAAACACAAAGAGGTAAAGCAAAGCAAAATTTAAGTAAAAAGTATGCAAATAAAGTTTTATTTATCAAGAAAAAAACATAAAAAAGTAAATAGAGGAAAAATAGAAACTCAAAGTATAGATATAAAGGTTAAAACATAGAAAATTAGTGAGTTTATGATGAAGCATCAAAGATGTTAGGTTCAGCATAACATCTTAGTGCCAAATCAGTGAAAAAGTATATTTAAAAATAAAATAAAATTGATAAGAATTATATAGGGAGTATTAGGGAGGGTAATAGAACATAATTGCAAAAAAATTATTGTGTGGATTTTTGTATTGGGAGCTAAAAATTCAAAACATAGTAAAGTGTTGAGTTTGGCACTGTCAATCAGCTTAAAAAAGGCTGAGTTCTCACTGGCAAGTTCCCTGGAGTCAAGCAGAAAAACCAAATTTACTATGTTTTTTTACATATAAAACTTGCTTAATTTGAAAATTGGTTTGAAAGTTAACCCAAAAGCAAGGCAGTTTCATATGCTCAAAAATAAAAAATAAAACATAAGTTAAAAAAGTAAACAGAGTGGGAAGGTATTTGTTAGTGATTAGATTATTCTGTGAGGAGCTGGGAGCGACTTATTTACCTTATTGTTGGTTAAAACATTAAGAAGCTCTCTGTACTAATCCCCAAGTTAAAGTGTCAAGTGGGTGAGTGTCAAGTGGCGCTCATAGTGTGTCACTTATTAATTTAGCCTTAATTCTGAGCCTTTGATTATTTAAATCCAAAACTGATCATGTGGCAAGTGGATATAGTCAAACAGAGGGGTAGTCATGTTTCCATTTTTTATAAATTACATATGAAATCTATTAATAAATTGGGCTTATTTTATGTGGCACCACTTAATCCACAAACCTGGAAATGTCATAACATAAAACAAGTGGGAGTATTTGATTAATGTCTATACCACTAAATTCAGTATAGTGGTGCTTGAGAATATTATTGTTTGTGGGTTCCCCCCCCCCCGCTTCTTTTCCTTCCTTGTGCTCGTATGTTAGGGTTTCTGTTCTTCTCGGGAAAAGGTGTTCCTTTCCTCTCTATTGGGTCTGCGTCCCTATATGGTCCAGTCCATCCTATAATTTGGATTCCCGGACCTGAGTCCGTTTGGGTTTCTGACTGGCTATAAACCTTATTATATTTCCCATTCCAATATTTCCTCTCTTCTTCCATTCCCCACCTTCGCTCACCCTATCTTTCCGGAGCTCAATCAACAACTATGGACACTAATAATAAAAATATAATAGTAAATAATAGATTTTATATAAGCGCTGTCAGGATTTATGGATATTGACTAATTAACAGATTCAACAAAATAACCTGGGCAAGCAGTTAATTACTCTTAGTAATGGTTTCAACAAAATAATGTGAGCCACAGGTTTGTGGAATCAATGATCAAATCATATCCTGGCATTAACATAATCCCTATTCCTAATTAATGAGCAAAACATGCAGATATTGCGCAATTAATTAGTCCACCTCAACAACCACCTCAAACATGCTTCTCATAATAATTGCTATTTTAACCTTAAATTATATCCTAGAACAAGGGCCATCATATGGGCCATCATCTGAAACACTTCTAGAAGAGTCCAACATGGACAGGTTTATCAGGCCAAACACTCTAAGATAAAAAGGCTTTGAGCCTATTGTATTAGAGTAGCTCTGATTAAGTAAAACAATTATCTCTGTGAACTAGTAGCCAACCACTGGCTAGCCAGCCCTGGAAGTGGCCCAGGTAGACAGAAAGAATACTGATCTGTGGAGGATGTCAAGCAAGCTTCCGTCAAAACCACCCCAAAAAGGCTGGGCCTCCTGCCATGTCTGCCCTAATGCTACTTCAGTCTCTTTTAGCTTTGTGAGCTAACTCAGATAAAACACGGGCAGGCAGGCCGCCTTAAAGCCAGTCAATTAGAATAAAAGACCGATGATTCCTTATCGACTTGATGATTGATCCAAATCCTATTTCCTTAATGAAATCCTCTCTTAGGCTTTATTAGTGGAGAGAAAAAGATGATACTGTTTTCATACAGTATAATTATCTATATTAAGATATAGAGACAACATATATGAACCTATATCTAGAAGTAAGAAGAACCATCCCAAATCCTTTTGGCCTTGGGCCCTGTCAGACTTGCTACTTCTGATGACAACAAAATATTACAAGCCAAAGGTTACGCCAAAGTCAAAGGTTCTCTGTACTTTCCTAATGTTAGAAGACTTAGGATATCAGCTGGTGGATGATAAAATACCATGGCCCACAATTTTCTGATAGGTGCATATGTGTTTTATTAATAAAATTAAGATTTGGCTTAAAAAGTGTCAAACTGGCCACTTTTCTTTTAGAGTGTCAAACACAGGTTTTTTAATTTTCATTAGTAAAAAACTTATAAATTGCCCATTAAATTGGTCTTTGAGCTAACCAATTTATTAAACGGAGTTGAATTTGAGTAAATTTAATCTTGGAATTTGGGTTTGAACCCCCTAAATTACTAGTAAAAATTAGCTTAAAATCAGTAAAGCCAAAAATACTATTGGATTTGCATATGCGGCAGTCAACTCCCTGGTACTTGACAATGTGTCAAGTACCAGGGAGTCAAACTTACCACAGTTGCCATTTTGGTTTGTATTTTGAGTAGTCTCACTTGGTGTGCAAGCAATTTGTTGCTGTGTTGACCCATTTTGTCCATCAATGCCAAAAATCCCTGTTAACAGAGTGTTTATTTTAACCTGACAGTCAGAATTTTCTTAAATCTGAAATCATTTTGTTTAAATCTGAGGTATTTTTGGTTTTTGCCATAACTTTATAAACTACTGTACACTTTACTTAAAATATAAACCTACTGATCCCAAACAGATCATTGTATTCTCTTTATTTTTAATGATTTCTTCATGCCCAAAGTTTTCCCTGTCATCACTGGTAGCACATTTTTCCTAACCATTACAAAATCACATAATATATGAAAGAGGAGTATCCACCCCCACAAAGGCACTTAACCAGGTCCCATTGCAGAATACATGAAATTTAATCTTATTATTTAAAAATATCAACAAGGATGTCCCACTGGTACTTACCATAGTTGGAAGTTTTCATGGCCAAACCATGGGCCAGTTTCATCCAATAGCCTCCACTCTAAACTCTAAAGCTACACCCCATATGGGTGAAAAATATCCCTCAAATTAAATTGGTGTCATCAGATTTTTAGGCAAAGATAAGATGCTCTAACTGGCTTGAGCATGAAGAAGTCAAACTCTGCACCAGAAGCAAATGCTACAATAAAGAAGTCAGAAAATACTTCTCAGAGGCAGCAGATGGCATGATAGTCACCCAGGAGAGCTTTAGAGCTGGTTGCCAGCTTAACTCCAGTATAGATTCAGATGAGATATTATGCATGACTTTACATGACCAAGTATTCACAAGAAACTACTACCTGTATCACCAACCTCCCTTTAAACTACCACAATGACCTGTACCAAAAAGTCTGAGAGGTTGCAATGAGCATACCTGCACTCTCTTCATCAGCTTCATAGACCCATCAGCTGGTATTAAAATTCCCTGAGTTTAACACTTCTATATAAGGTGACATATTAGGCCAAACTTATTGTAATCAAGCCAGCATTAAATTCTCAGCATTTAATATCCAAAACCAATTTCAGCACAATATCAACACCAGATGAAGAGAGAAACTTGGAAAATATGTCCCAACAGCAACCACTCCAACCTCAGGAATAAGACAGAAAAGAAGAAAAGAGTGCCAAAACTTACATTTTCCTAAAGCTCTTGGCTCAAATATATGATATCCAAGGGTTTAAATTAGACTATGAAGAAGGGGAAAGGAAACATGTCCAAGTGCTGTATCTTCTCAAAACTTACAATAAGAAATCTTTCACTGGAGCCAATATGGATTTAAAACTTTTCATTTCCCATAGTATCCCATATCAGGGAGCCTAGGGATAAAGTATAGCTAATTAATGCCATTGATTCCTTTCCTGCATTGAGCATATACTTCCAGGAAGTGTTGTAACCAAGATTACTCCCCACCCGCTAATGCATCTCAAAATATACAGGGGTATTTAAAGAGACACCCCATAACATAACTAACATTATAGAGGATCCTTTGGGCAATGTTGAATTTTGGGCATTATCTCCTAATTAGGAGCAATATTGTCAGGATACTACATCTCAGCCAGGGTTCTGCTAGCCTCAGCTGCCAACTTACCTTGTTGGGAGCAGGGAAGAGCCCACTATAAGAGGGGTGCTAACTTGATGAGATAAGATGCTGAGTGGCCTAACAAAGCCCATAGTCTGGTGGAGGGTACTATGGTGTCAACTAGTCCAGCCACGGTAATGTAGGCTATGCCTGAATATTAATTGACAGTGAGAGGTGAAGGTCCAGGACTGGGAGGCAGGCGACCAGGTTTGGGTGTCAGGGAAGCTGCTATATCTGTCTGATAGACAAGAAAATAATTGTACTTCTCACAGAATATGGCGGCTGGGTGCTTGTACCAGGCTCCCTTGTGATAGACTGTTTTTGGAGTTCTCTGTTGGACCAGGCAGTCAAAGCATAGGATATTGTCCAAGGTAAACTTGTATTCTGGCTTGAGGAGATATTCAGAGAAATTTACTGGGCCAAAGGGAGCTCCTGGCAGACAATAAAATGTGGGCCAGGTTTATGGAACTTCCTCAGGAACGTGGGCTGTCAGACTGGGATTTTATGTTGGAACAGTAGTGAAGTGGAAAACAACCAAGATTAAATAAGGAATAAAATAGTAGAACCAATGTCCCATAATCTTATTTATTTCAGAATGGTAATAACATTTTAACATGACTTCACAGAGTTTAAATATCATTAAAATGCTAATTTTGGATTAAACCATCATATGATGGCTGAGTTGCTCAGTTTCTTCTGGCCCAGGAGTTCCAGGCTCATTATAAACCTTCTGGCCTGTCATTTCCTCTGTTGAAATGACCTCTATCTGACAGTCCAAAGATAACATCTTCATGGCCTCATCATTGCTACTGGCTTTCCTGTCTTCCTGGATCATGAGACCTTCAGAAACTATAAGCCAGGTCAACTTTTGCCCCATGAATTTTGCATCTTCTGGAGTAACTTCTGGGTCACTTTCTGGCCAGAGATCACATAGCCAGACAGCCCAAACTTCTAGCCAATCATCTGAATTCACTTCCAATTTCAATCCTTCATGCTGAGTAGCAAATATCTTTTTAGATGACCCATCAGCTATGACAGGAGTGAAAACATGTTAGTTCAGCACTTCTGGCAATCTAGATTGATCTGGATTAATCACCAGCCTATGATGCTCTTCTTCACTCTGCAAATTTGTGGCCAGGCAGTCCTGAAAGTTCCCCTGATTAATCAGATTCAAATTTATTTCTGTTCCAGCTTGCTCATTGGCTAGCTGTAAAAAACATGGGCAGCTGGACCAGGGGTCCACAGGATCCACAGAATCACCAGAAAAAGGTTCTGAGTTTTTATCCTCCTGTTGGGGTTTCTTATTCCTTTTGGAAAAAATGTCATTCATGACAAATGTCAGTTCAACACACTGATTCCTTGCCTAAGATGTTCCCAGCCCAAAACATTATACAAAACCCACCACAGTGCCACCCCCTGATGAGTCTGTGGCTTCTTGATATATTATATAACCATGTTATTCTCTAAATAAAATTATCTTATTCCTATTCTTGTCCTTTATAATTGGATTGTTGTCTTCATTGATTTAACACTGAACTATAATTGATTCAGTTGCAGCAGTGGTAGCAGCAGTAGGTTTGATTAACAACCTACCTATAAGAAAATTCCCCCAAGAAAAGACAGAGTGCTGTTTGTATGGCTACACATCACCAGGAAACCTTCTTAACCAACTCTGACAAGGACATCCCAGAAGGTTATGTTGTATACCAAGACCAACTAGTGATCCCAAGCGTCTACAACCAACTCTGCCTGGGACAGCGTAATGTGAGCATCATCTTGTCCCAGTCTGGTCTGTCACAACACATACTGAACCTACATTTGGAACCCTTCACAGGTGGTGTGAAAGGTGCTGACATTGTAAGTTGGCTACACTCCATCAAAAACTGCCTCCAAATTTATCAATTAACTGAACCCATGTGGGTTATCGCATTGTCAGAGCGCCTTACTGGGCCTGCTGCTGTAATGTTCACTACCTGGGCCATTCAGGAGATTGAAACCACCTGGGTGGTGTTCAGAGATGCTGCTAAGCCCTACTACAGTGAAATCTTTTCACCTATTGTTGCAGGAACACTTTGATGGTCCACATGTTTGGTGGTTTGCAGACGGGGCTTATGTTGGCCAAGTGGAAGTTTAGTGACTGTTGTTGAAGAAAGCTGGCTGAAGGACCAGAAGATGATGATGAAGAACTGGTGGTCCGGAGAAATGAGCCAAGATTTTGCCAAATTGATTTGCCAAGGTGGTAAAATGTGGAATTTTTTGACTTGGTTTAGTAGTAAACTCAAGAAGGAATGTGAATAGAAGTGTGGATAAGACATTTATTTGTTAAGTTCCCAGGATAGATGAAGTTATGTTGCTATGAGAGCTGGATACAAAGTTGTTTTGGCGGGACATTTTCCTTGGATTTACAAGATTTGTAAATATATGGGGAAAACTTTGAAGAGGTCCAGAAAGAACAACTTAAATAGTATTCTACTATTTAAATTGGTTCAGGTCAAATGCAGGAAAAACTGTTGCCAGAATAATGGACCAGTTAACGCTTTGGTGAGCAAAGAGTTGTTGATTTGAGCGGTTTGAGCTGTGGAAATTATTTTCTTAGTTGGATCCTGGTGGAACTTCAGAAATGGTATATTTCTGCGCTCTGCAACCATTGATTGAGTTCTGGCAGGTTTCCTGATGAAAATGATTGGTTGGAAGCCAAAAGCTTAAAGTATAAGCAAGGAAACAGTGAATTAATACTTTAAGCTTTTGAGAAAGTAAGTATGTAAGATTAAGTTATTATAGGAAAAAGTGAGCAGCAATGGTTTAAGCTTCTTAAGAAAGCCATTTTGAAGGCGGAACCGTAGGGAAAAGGACACTATAAGAAGGTGGCTGGTTGAAAAGTTACAGGGTCTTTTCAGGTCTTTTTGGAGGTCTTTCCTGGGCCTTTTGAGTTTCTGCCAAGAGTTTTTGGAAGCCTTTTGATCACCAGCAGGAGCTTGGTTGGACTGGTACAAGTGGAATACCAAGGCCACTAAAGATATACAGAGAGCTGAAGCCCAAGACAATAGAGAAGGAGCCCAAGAATAAGGATCTGGATCCTAAGCGTGGTGCTGGAGTCCAAGTTTAAGGAGCAGGAGTCCAAGTATAATGAGCAGAAGTCCAAGACTAAGGTGCAGGAGTCCAAGACCAAGTACAAGGAGTCCAAGATATTGTTGGAGGACTCCAAGTATTGGAAAATCCGTATTGTTTCCTTGACCCCCAGGCCATGTACCAGAAGGTTTCTAAGGGGATCTTCCTTCTGAGAATGAATAAAAGCCCATTTTGACTCCTATACATATTTCTGAGATACATTTTCCCTTACTCAAGAATGACAATCCCTTCCAGCAAGTCCCTGGCTATAATCCAGGACACACTTTGGGGACTGGTGGACAGGAACCCCACAAACACCACTACTTGCAATCAAACAATCAGGAAGCTTTCCTGAGTATCTTGCTGCCGCCTCAGAAGCCATTACTGGTGGAAATGCCATGATCCTCACCCTCATCATCAATTAGTTAAACCCTCATATCTGTAAATGAGTGTTGGTGGGGTGCTGCACTTTCATAGAAAATTGTTACAAGGCTATCATAGAATCAAGCAGCCAAGCCACAACAGGCTTCCAAAGATACAACATCACACTCCCTCAAACTTGCCTGCACCTGGTAGCGCCCACAGTCAAGTAGGAAGTTGTCAGCCCCACTAGAAGGATAACATAAACAAGCACCCTTATGAGGGGGAGCTATAGTTGGCACAGATGGAGGGGTTTGAAAAAGCCTGGGGGCTGTAGACATGAGGAGCTCTGCAATGCTGCTTGACTCACACTCCCAAACTCTCCTTGCTAAGAACCCCTGCAACTACAGTGTTCACAAGGTTGAAACCCTAGACATATTACAAGTGCACAGCAATGAACCCTTCCTCCAAGCCAGTTATCCATCAAATAAAATCAATTTCTTGGCCTATCCCTTTTGCTTCTGTGGCAACACCCACAGACTTTTGGTAGATACTGGGGCCAATCACACCATATTCAACCAATAATTTGAAGATTCCCAACATTTAGACCAAGTACCAGCCACTTTAAAGCAGTGTGTGTAGCAGACTCTCACAGAGTAGACATTAACCATGAAACAGTACCATTATCAATAGTATGGGCAATTTACAGGTCAGGATCTCTGGACCTATCATGAGTGGCCTCAGATACAATATGATCATGGGGTTGAACTGGCTATCTCACAATCAATCTTATATTGACTTAAACACCTCCTTTATCACTTTAAGAAGGAATAGTGCTGGCTTTCAAATCTATCTTATAGAGATGAATAAGCTATTACATGACACAATCTTTGTATAGATAACAGAGAAAAGATCCTACAAATCCAAAGGGGGCAAGTTGGGATTCAGCTAATGTTCAGTCAAGCCATCAGTTCTGAGCCTTCCTCATCTTCCCCTCTGAAAGATCCATCCCCAGCGTTGCAGGTGCTACTCAAAAAGTTTAATGTTGTCTTTAGAAAAACGCTAGCCCAGTTACCTCTTCCTCAAGAGATCCAGAACACTGTCCAGTTACAAGGGTACTTACCAAAGGCCCATCCACTGTATTTCCTAACACCAAAGGAAGACAAATATCTCCATCAACATATTGCAGATGCCTTAGACAAGGACTTTATCCGCTCCTCTCTCCCCTATAAAGAGCTGCTTCATTCTTTGTGGCTAAAAAAGGACAGTTCACTCCACCTAATTAAAGATTACTTTATACTAAAAAGTCACTGTAAAGAATAAGTACCCCTACTGCTAATTGATGACCTGTTTAATACACTTGTAGGTGCAAAAGTCTTTAGCAAGATTAATCTCACCATGTAGTATAACCAGGTCAGGATTGTCCCTGGGAATGAGATAAAGACAGCCTTTTATATAAAATATGGGTTGTTTGAGTGCTATGTCATAAATTTTGGCATGAATAACACACCATCCACCTTTACAATGCTGATGAAAAAGGCCTTTAAAGACCTGGTTGAAAAGTGTGTTAGAGTCTACATAGATGATATTATTGTACACAGTCAAGATCATACAATACACCTCCATAATTTACATGCTGTCCTCAATACCCTCCATAAACATCAGCTGAAGGACAAACCCTCTAAATGTGAAGTCCTATGGTCTGAGATATATTCCTAGGACACACTATCTCTTTCAAAAAATAAAGCCCAATCATGCTAAAATTAAAGCAATCTTCAATATGCCACCCCCAACAATGTGGTCAGGTACACACATTACTAGGAATGATTGTATATGTATGAAAATTATTTCCCAATTGCAGGGAGCTAATTTATTCCCTCACTGAGCTGTTAAACACTACACAGAGGTTTCAATGAACTTCTGTCTGGGATGAAGCCTTTGAAAAACTTAAGCAGAAACTCACCACAGCACCAATCCTTCAATTTCCCAATAGAAACCATCATTAAAAACTTGAGACTAATACTTAAGATTGGGCTATAGGGGGTGCTGCAGGTGGAAACTGAAAAAAAGCCTTCCTCCTAGTAGCTTATGGGTCCAGAAAGCTCACCAATGTCAGGGCCTAGAATGCCCTGGATAACCAGCTGGCCTTCTTAGAGGCCAAACAACCCACAGCCTGGGAATTCTTACCAACTGTCTCCCAAAGCAAAAATACCCCTCTTCAAATTAAAAAATGGCCCAGGATTTAAGAGGCACACAAACATGAAATCCCATGCTTCAATTCTACTGATGAATTTGGCCACTTAATTATTGGGAAATGATACATAAGGCCCTTGATTGCTCTCAGGTTCTATAAATAGCTGGGGCACCTTGGCATGCTGAAGCTCAAGAAAGGTTCCTGTTATGCTGACCAATAACCATCCATCCCTAAGCTCTAGTATGCAATTCCTGGGAAAAATTGCCAGTTTGACTGTAAATGATGCCACCAGACCCCTGGTGGCACAAAATGCTGCATTTGCACCAGTAAGTATAAGTAGTGAGGAGGAGAAGCCCTCCACACTGTTGAAATCTTAAAAATAAACAGCTTTCTGCTCAGGATCCCTTTTATTTTCTTGCAAGAAATATCTATTTTTGCACCAATATAACTATTCTGTTTGCATTTATTTGTGATCCCACTACACTTATAACCTCACATATCTGCTCTCTCCTGGCCACCAAGAGTGATCATTTCTCCCTCCATCCAGGAGATTCCTCCTACTCCCCCCTGCCAACTGTTCCTCCTGCCCAGGACTTCAGTAAGTTGGGTTTTTTCTATATCACAATATTAGGGCTGGCCAATCAGGCCATGCCCCATAATGGGAGTTGGCGTCCCCTAGCTACTGCAGTCAACTACCTGGTCAGAATTGCGCCTTTTGTATACATGGCCTTCCAGGCCTGGTCTGCCTCCCCTGTGGGAGTCCATCCAGACTCTGGTATGGGCCATGACAACCAACACTGAACAATGCTACTCCTTCCACAATAAGAAGCTATCTGCAATTGTCCATTGTGTCAAAAAGTGACTTTGTTACCTGGAAGGTGTCATCTTTCCCACCCTGAGTTCTCACAGACCATAATTCCCTTCAATACTTTGACACACAGTCACATCTGAGCCGGCTCCAAGAAGGATGGGTTAAACACCTGTCTCATTACCAAATTTTCATAGAGTATAAGCCTGGAAAGGAGCTGATACAGATGACTAACTATCCAGGCTATATCTATCATTAATCATAGGAGATAATGGCCTAGACACAGACTGATCCATGCTGTACCTCTGTCCTGAGAGACTTAAAATGAGGGCCTTAACTCGGCAACTATTTCAAAGCTAAAAAATAATAAGAGTCAATACACCACCAACACTGGAATTTTCTGTTGCCTGGCAGAGACAAAAGGAAAGATGCTATACATCTTTATTACACAACAGGTAGTTATTGTCCTGCACTATCACCACACTTTAGGTCACATCAGAGGAGGTGACCTGTTCAAATTATGAAACATAAGGTCTGGTGGCCCCATATGCACCAGGACCTCCTGGAACTCCTCAAAACTTGTGTAAAATGCAAAAGGAACATGTCCAAGCCTGCTTTTCCCAAATCTGTACTGCCCAGCAAAGCCATGAACCTCTTTGAGCAAAAGGCCCTTGAAATTTTGGGACCCCTATCCAAATATAAGTTAGAAAAGAAATACATCATCACAACCATCAATTATTTAACAGGTTGGCCTGTAGCTTGAATGACCCCTAACCACACCGCCATCACCATCACCCAGTTCATCAGTAAAAAAAATGTGGTGTAGTTTGATTGTCCCAAGCAACCTATCACTGATGGTGGATATGAATTTGTAGGCAATTTCATAAAGGCGTACTGTGCCAAGAATGCTCTTGAACCCATAGTCACTATACTATATCATCTCCAGGCTAATGGGCATATGGAACGCCTGAATGGTTTCATGGTCCAACTAATTGCTGAATTTTCCCAAGGACACCCAAATACTGCCTGGAAAGAACACTTTCCAACAGCTCTACTCATCCTATAAGCCATAATCAACCATGGCATGGGGTTTAGCCCTAGTGCACTAGTCTTTGGCACTCCTTATGGAATGACAGGAGTAGATGAGGGCAGATCAAAACCAACTGTTCTGAGTAAACCACCCCCATAGTCACTCCCTCATTAGGCCAAAGCCCACAATCTTAAACAGGACCAGATTAAGGAGGCAGCAAGTCACATCAAAGCATGGTATACTGTAGGTGATTATTTTTACACCCTGAAACCAAATTCTGCAAAACTCATACAAAACCACTTTATACCTTCCAAGTGGCTGCTGTTTACAGCAATTATACTTAACAGCTTGAGGATGCCTAAGAGAATAACAAAAAACTCCACTATGACAAATTGTGCACCTGTTGCGCTGTACCTGCCCAGAGGGGTTTCATACACAACTTTTCAGATCTTCCACAAGCTCTGATATTGGTCCTGGTCAACAAGAAGGGATCAAGGGAATGTTGTAACTGAGATCACTCCCCCGCCTGCTAATGTATCTCACAATATACAGGGGGAACCTATAGAGGTACCTCATACCATATCTAACAGTATGAAGGATCCAGTGGCCAATGCCAAACTATGGTCATTATCTCCCAGACATGAGTGTTGCCAATTTGATGCACAGATCCCTCCTCCAAGATATTCCTAACCTGAACTATATTTGGAACCTGCCATAGTGCCACCCCAGGTAGACTTATGGCTCCCCAATATAGTAGATCAATCCCAATATTCTCTAAATAAACATCATCTTAACCCTATCCTTGTCCTTTCTATTGGGCACTTGTCTTCCCTAATCTAAATATAGAACTATAACTGGTTCAGTTGCAATGCTTCCTCATAGTCTTTGGGGGTAACTGGCTTGTGTGAATTTGATTTGAGTGGGTTGGATCCAGATTACGGCAAACCCTTTGTATAGGCCTGCAGAATTACCTATCTCTGGGGTGAAGAGGTGTTAAATACTATAGATGATATCTTGGGTGCTACCTGTTGCATAGTTTGGTTCAAAGTTTTGCTAGCAGCAAGGAAGTTGAACTTTTGGATGGGTACAGGAATATCATTGGAGATGTTGTAACCTGCAGGATGCCTTGCCCTTCCTTATAGGTTCTCTGGACAGTAGGGAGTACAGTTTATTTGATTCTTTTCTTTAAAGGGATCTTTCCTTTGGTAAATTAGGTATGGATAACCTACTTCTGCTACCACTGGAGAGCATGTACTTCTGGGAAGTATAAGATATAAGATAAACGGTAAATTAAAAAAATATCATGATATTTTTATTGAATATAGAATAAGAGTATTATATAGTTAACTTATAAGCCACATAGTGTCCATATATGTGATAATAGTTGTAGAGCTTTTTGAAGATCTTGATTCCCATGGAACTTGAATATTTAGTCCTAGTGTAATATCGGGATTGAATATTGGTGCTACATTTTACTTGACAATTGAGTCTATTTCTCGGGGAAATGATTTCCTGAGGTGGAGTAATTAAAGATGTTGCGACAGGCCAATGTAATTTTTTTACTGGGGGCACTTCCTCCAGGTCTTCTATTTTCTCCCTTGAAGTCCATCATTGCAGTTTGATGATTTTGTATTTTACATTGCACCGAAAACCCCATTCGAACCACAAAAACTATCTAGAAGGTTACAATTGGGAGAAATACCTTTTAATGGTTCCATACTGGAAGCAAGGCAAAACTTAATGAATCAGATAACTGGGGTTATTTGGGCCGACATTTGAAATTTTTCGGGGCCCTTCGGATTAGGCAGGAGGGGAGATTGTCACGTCGAATGCAAGGGAAGCCTTATTGATATCAATTGCCCGGGATTTAGGGATTAGGTTTCTTTGGCGAATGGAATTGGATAAGTTTATTGAAACTGTATCATCCTTTATGTTTAGTAAATACGTCATATCTAAGTTTACAAACATATGAGAAAAAGCTTGTGCTTTTCTTGCTGGATTGGGACATGTCGGCTATAAAAGATTTGAATAATGTTCTGAGGATGGCTTAAACTGAGCATTGAGGGAAATAAGGCGTGTTTGTTGGAGCGGGATTGATTGTACCAAGGCCGACTGTGGGGCAATAAAATTTCAGTTTAATTGGGATGTGGAATTAAGGGATTTAGTTTGTGGTTGCTGCGCAGAATGTGGCGGTATTGTCCTTTATTCATATGTACCACAGGTTATTGCATTTGTTAATAAAGTTCTATTCTTTTAAAAAAAGGTATTGTATTTGTTGATAGGAATTAATAAGCAAAATAGGCCGATTTCCAGATAGGCAGCAAGGCTTAATGATCAAATGTTTTGTACCAAAAACAATTTATTTAAGAACACATGTCCCTTTGCATGACAAAAATTCCCTGAGCACGTGAAAAACTATTCATTGTGCACTGTAAAACAGAATTCAAATAATCGCCCAGTTTATCTTATCTAAGGAATTCATCTTCCATGCCCCAATCAAAATTTAACTATTCCACCCGATGCCACTATTTATAGCTTGGATCAAATAGTTCCTTCCCTTGAACCATAAAAATTAAATGCACTTAAGAAGAGCACTCGAATCATCGTGTAGCCAATCAATTACAGCCTGCAGAAATCAACCCGATTCGGATGATTAAATCATATGGGGAAAGATGAAATGAAGGGAATCGAACTTCAAATATTTACATCCAATCAAACTGCACCAAATAACCATTTCGTGGTGATGAATCAAGGTGGACATGATATAATGGTGTCAAGTATATACTTCTGAGAAGTATAATAGACAATATAAAGAGGAAAATTAAGAAGAGAATGATAATTTATTGGATATGAGTTTGGAGTATTATATAGTATTATGAAAAGCCACATACTGTCCATGTATGTCATGGCAGTCATGGGGCTTGTCTAAGTAGTGTTCCACTTAGGACTCAAAATATTTGATCCTCATACTAGATGGGCAAATGATAAGAGTGCCACTGACCTAATGATTAGTTGGGGAATATTTAAAGTGTTAGTTGGGGAATTGCTTTCCCAAGAGGGAGCAATTAAAGATGTTGCGACATCTCCTCCTGGGGTGCTGGAGGGTGGAACCTTGGAAATTTTCTTGAGAGTGACAGGGATTTGGACTTAGTATTGATCCAGTTTTGCATTGGGTACAAAAAGTCAAAAGTTTTGTTTTGCTATTCTTGCTTTGCACAGGCAGAGGCGGTCATGGTGCATACTCTTGAGTTCTGTACGAGCGCCTATTTCTTTAATGAGGTAGGTATTGTTTGGTTTGATTTTCATGAAAATGCCTGGTCCTTGTAATCCTGTGTCCAATTTTTACATGTCGTGATTAATAACCCAGATCTTGCCCCCAACTTAGAAGCACTTCTGTCTTAATGGGACAGCTTCTCTCTCAACTCTTTCCTTTTTCTTTTCCTCTTGGTCCTTTCTGGCGTGCTGTACATCAGGGTCATTGTTGTCTGACACTTTCTTGGTAAGAGGTAATTATGGTCCCAACTTAGTGCTAACAATGGCAGGTTTATGTCCATAGACAAGTTTGTATGGGATTTTGCCTGTATTCTGGTCAACTTGTGTTCTGCACATCATAAGTGCAGTTGGCATCATGCCAACCCAGGCTTTTGGATTGTTTGCAGATAACTTGCTGAGGGCTTCCACAAAGGACCCATTCAGTCTTTCAACTCTTCTGTTTGCTTATGGATGATAGGGACTGTCCATGATGTGTCTTATTCCGTTCTTGGTAAGGTAGATATTGGTGTCAATAGCCTTAAGTTTGGTTCCTCTGCCTATGATTAGGGGTTCAGGTTTCCCAAACCTAGCTAGATTTCTTTGCCAATAAATTGACTTACATTGCTTTCTTTATATTCTTTTGAGCTTGTGCTACAGGCCATCTATTTGTATAGTTGATAGCTGTGATAATGTACTTTTTGCCTTTGTTGTCTCTGGGCATTGGTTCCACACCATCCAGTAACCACACTTTGAAAGGCTGTGTGATTGACACTGGTATTACTGATTTTTTTGGGGGGGTGCCTTGGAGCAGGCGTACTCTTCACAGACTTTGCATTGGTCTAGTACTTCCTTTATTTTGTACAGTATGTTGGGCCACCAGTAGCGTGTCTTGAGGTATTCATGCAAGTCCTACTATGGGTGTGTCCCAGATCTCTGTAGTAAAAAAGAATTGTGTCAATATGTTGTGTTGACGGGATGTAGGGTACAGTGTCACCACTTGGTATTATGCATTGTAAGGTATCATATACAGTCTTGAACAGATGCTTATTATTGAGGACTTTCTCTTGGATATTCATTGGTGTACCAGGTGGAAACCTCTCTAGGAGATTTCTCATTATTAACATGGGCCAATTAGGGTCTCCATCAGCACATAGAAGATATTTTTTTGGTATAGCCTTGACAGGGCATCTGCAGTAAGAATTTAATTGCCTGGTTTATATTCAATTATCATGGGGTACCTTTGTATAAGGCTCATACATTCAGATTGTTGTCTAGATAGGTGTTATTGAGTATTAAAGAACACTAATGAATTGTGGTTGTTTTACACTTTGAATATCTATGCACCTTCCAGATAGCATCACAACTTCATTAGACAGTAGACAATAGCTATCAGTTTCTTGTCATGTATTGGGTATCTTTTCTTACCGCCAGACAGCTTTCTTGATTCATATGCTACAGGAAAGAAGTCCTTTTCTCAAGTTTGAATTTGGAGTACTCCTCCTATTGCATAATCAGAGGTGTCAGTTTCTAATTTGTACATTCCTTTGCAATTTGGATATTGCCAAATAGGGGCAGTGACCATAAGTTCTTTTAGTTGTCAAAAGTGTTGGTCTCTCAACAGTTTCCATAAAATTTTTGTTGTCTTGCCTGTGATTGTAGATAAGGGAGAAGTCTAGGCGCCTCAGTCAAGGATGAATATCCTAACATAGGCTACCATGCCTAGGAGCGTACAAAGCTCACTCTTATTTTGTGGTGCTGGCATATTGGTTATGGCTCATATTTTCTCTGGGTCTGGCTTGACCCCTTCCTTGCTGATGATGTGTCCTAAAAATGAGAGTTCTGTTGAAAAAAGTCACATTTTGAGGCTTGGCTATGAGTTAGTTATCTTGAAGGGTGTGGAGGACCAGGCAGACGTCTTTCCAGTGTTGCTCTATAGTTTGGCTGTATATGATTATGGTGTCAAGGTAGATGATATCCCATTTTCTAATGTGCTCTTTAAAAACTTCATTCATAAAGGTCATGAAGGTAATTGGGGCATTTTTCATGCCAAAGTTGAGTACAACACCTTCAAACGTGTTATACTTAGTTCTGAATGCTGTTTTGGGTATGTCCTCTGGCTTAACAAAGATTTGGTGATATCCTGCTGTTAGGTCAATTTTTTGTGAAGAACTGGGACCCCCCAGGGCGTCAAAAAGGTCATTAATCAGGGGCAGGGGATACCTGTTCTTAATTGTGACCTTGTTAATCGCCCTGTAGTCTGTGACCAGGCAGAGTCCTCCATCTTTATTTGCTACAAAAAAGACAGTCACGCCAAAAGAAGATTTGGAGGGTTGTATGAGTCCTTTTTCAAGGGCCTCATCTAGGTAGGCCTTTAGCGTGTTGTCCTCTTGGGGTGTTAGGAAGTAGATAGGGTGTGCCTCTTGCACTCTCTCTTTGAGGTTGATTTCATGCTGGATGCCCCAGTTGGGCAGTAGACCTGGTAACTTTTCTTGGAAAACAGAAGGAAATTCTTGGATTAGCTGCTGTCAAATTGTGTCTTGTTTGGGTGAGGTCTCTACATTTTTAAAGTGGATAATCTCATATGTGCAGGTGTTCCAATCAATCTTGCTAAGGTCCTTTTCTTCCTCTATTTTCATGATTTTTATAAACACATGGTCTCTCATGAGGGTGTCAAGGTGGGTTAGATACATGTGATGGTGCACCTCCCCTCCCCTCACTGTATGGTGAGGGTAACACTATCCCAGTCAATATAAGGTTTGGTCTTTCTCATCCAATCCAGACCAAGTACAACATTGTACTTGGGGATTGGTATGATTGGACCACTAAGGGTAGTCTGTACGTCCCCTATTTTGGCACAAGAGAGTTTTGCCTCTATGGTGACTGGTGTGCTCCTATTGTGATGGAAATCATGGGATAGTATGAAGCTGTTTCTAAATGGTGGGGAATTACTACCCAAATCCACAGAGAATTAATGATTAACCACCAATGTGGCTTCAGATATTGTTTTGTGAGATTTCCAATTGAGATACTAGGATTAAGTTAAATAATTAATCCTAACCAAAGTAGCCCAAGATTAATAGCCTGTGAAAGCATCAGAGAATCTTCAGAATAAAATTCAGGACATTGAGATGCAACATGATTATCAGTTTCCAAGATAGGGGGAACCACTCCAAGATTGGCAGGCATGAAATTAACATTGGGAGGTGTCAACAAAAAAGTTCCAACTGCAGGGCCCCATCTTCCAGTAATGATCCAGCTTAGAACCAGATTTTAAGGAATGTAGCGCAACAATCCAACTACAGGATGCATTTTTAAAAAGTAAATTAGACCAATGGATATTTGATTTTTTTATTGAGTAAATTTTTTGGGAGGACTCAACTCTTAGAGTTGAAAAAGTGAAAATTATTCAATGTATATCAAAAATTGACTAAGCAATACCACCTGGATCCAGGGCTCCTATTCCTTCCACATTGTAAAGTGAGTATCTGGTCCAGGTTGCAAAGAACCATGGTGTGACCAATTTCTGACAACCATGCTGATTAACAAGCTTGTATTGGGTGACCCTCAAATTATGCCAATTTATCAACGTCAATTTGCAAGGAGGAACTGGTTTCAGCTGACCAACTGGAGCAGCTGTAACTCAGTTCCAAGTGACCATTTGATTTAAATCTGTTAACTTGGTCAATTTTGATAAAGGTTTCCCAGCTTTTTGAGCCTTCTTGCTTGGGTGGATAATTCCTGGCATGATGGAACCTACTGTGACAGGAATGTAGCTAAGATCAATTCCAAAATTAGAAAACCTATTTGAGCTATACTTAAAGTTGGAGTTAATCACATGTATCTCAGGAGTGAGCTCTGCTTTTCTCTCAGCCAAGGATTGATACATTTATAATTGACACACAACTTCTTCCAAAGTAGCAATAGTGGTTTTCTATTAGACTCCAGCCTCCCTAGTGACAGTAGCTATGAAAAGGGCTAAATAAATTTGTATTTTCTGAACAACTTCAGTATCCCTAACTTCAGAAATTTGAGCAGACAACTCCTGACTATGCTCTATGAGGGGCAAAAATTTATTGATCATATTGTTGGTAAGCTTGCTCATCTTGTTTAAGTCTTTTTCAAGGGCTTAATATTTGTGGATAACCCCATCAACATCATGAGTTAAGTTAGCAATAAGAGTGGCACACTTAATGCAAGGTTCCAATTCTCTCTAAGGACAGCAGCCTTTATCTTCAAATGAAGGGGTGAAGGCACTAGAAGACGCCATGGTGGCACACAGAGCTTTGAACTTGGCTCTGAGTCTTGTCATTTTTCCAATCAACACAGTAACCTGTGAATCAAGTTTAGGCAGAGGGGAAGCTGGGGAAACTTGAGTATCCTGTTGTCTGATTGTAGCCTTGGGTTCTCACATTACCTCCCAGATCTCCTGAAGGTCAGAGTTAGGGTTTATAGCAGGGGGGCCAGGCGCTTTAAATCATCTGGTTTGAAATTTTCCTTGACATAATCCTTAATTTTCAAGAACTCAGCTAACCATCCATCCTGCAAAGCTTGAGCAGCTGAATGGGCAGAGGAGGCAGAGGTTGCAACAAAGGTCTCCAAAAGTCCCAGTTGACTGTTCAAATGATCACAAAACTGGCTGAGCTATTAGATAAGATTACCTAGACCAGCATCTTGGGAGGTGATGCTGGCTTTGAAAGACTCACACAAAGCAGCATGGACAGCTTCATAAGTCTTTAGGGTGTCTCAACTTTAAGTAGAAAGCAGGGTAAAAATAGCATCTATAGTGGTCTGCAGGTGCTATCTTACTATTAGAGAAGTGCATTGGTTGGCAGATAATAGCAAAAGAGAGTTGTGAGCCCATTGTTGAAAGGCCACAGATTGATCATAGATAATGCAAGGAGAAGACAGAAATTCAGTCATCAGATAGGAATGCAACTAGAAGTAATTGATTTACCAAGGTAGGCTGAAAAAAAAGTAGTAGAGCCCCCTCACATCACTCAAAGAGTTGATGTGGAACCAAGCTAAACCATTTAAACCATCATCAGATATTAATTGGGGCCAGTGAACTCAGGATTGAGTTTGGAAACAGCATCAGTATAGAGTGGCCACTTTGAACCAGTACAAGAGCAGTCTATTTTACTTGTTCAAGAGCGGGTATCCCAACCAAGAGAGGAGCCTGTTGTGGCTGTGGCAACATAACCACAGCAGTGGGGATAGCAGGAGGTTCTGAGATGTCTTCTTTCAGTGGAGGACTAGATATAGTTGTCAAATTATTGCCAGTAGGAAGAGGGTGGGAAGGACCAAAGAATGTGGTGCTGTAAGATGTGAAGGCAGGGATCAATGCCCTGTAGTGAGCACCATTTTATAAGTTGCACTTTTATATTTGTCATAGTGCTGTGAATATACTTCTTGGAAGTATAACAAACAAAATAAAAGGGGAAATTAAGAAGAGAATGATACTTTATTGATATGAATCTACAGGATTATGTAGTATAACAAGAAGCCAAATGCTGTACATGTACATCATGGTAGTCATGGGGCTTGTCCAAGTAATGTTTCATTTAGGGCTCAAAAGGTTTGATACCTGTATAAAATGAGCGGCTGATAAGGGTGCCACCAATTTAATGACTGAGAAAGTAATCACTTGGGGAATTAATTCCCCAATTGGAGTAATTGTAGATGTTACATAAATAGCAAAGAAATTGGGGAAAAGACTTAAAATATTTAAGGCTCAAGGTTCTGGATTTAAGCCTGTATAATCTGTGATTATTAAATAAAATGATCTTCCTAGAAAATAGAAGATGAGCGCTGAAGATTCAATATCAAAATTAATGAGTAAAAATGAACTTTAATTCATTAGAAAAGGGACTCTAGAATTTATTCCCAAAGGTTTGATCCTAATAGCCTTAGTGGAGATAATCCAAGTGGCAAGAGGCTGGTAAAAATCTGGATGTCTCAGATATTACTACTGACCCAGATTTGGGTAAGATGAACACCTAAGGACAAAAGCAAAATAAATGGCTTTCACATAGATCAAATTGTGAAATACCATTCATAAGGTCAATTAAAACCCCTAAAGAGATCAAATTCACAGCACTGGACCTACTGCAAATTCTGATCCTGGTTGAGGACAAGAAGAGTAAAAACTGGAGATATTTCAACCAGGATTGACCCCTTGTCTCCCAATGTATCTTAAAACACACAGGGGATTCTTATAGAGCATCCACATAATATATCTAACAGCATAACCTCTACTGCTTTGGATTTTAAAATATAGTCAATATCCCCAAATAAAAGACAAATCTAATTCCACAGAACAATCATTTGATAAGATATTTGAAGCCCAAATCATACTTGGACATGCCACAATTCCAACTTCTTGTGTGAATTGGTGGGTACTGTTTAAAATACAATAGTGTTAATTTCTAAATAATGGTATCATCTTCTGGACTTTTGTCTTCCCCAGTTCCAAATAATTGACTTTAGTTTATTTCAGCTGCAACTTATCTACCAGGTGCATTGGATTTGACTTGGTAGGAAAAGCTTTACTGTTAGTGCTGGATAACTGGGCTCTTCAAAAAAGATCCAAAACCCTCTAGAGATCAGGGTTATGGTCCAAACTGCTAACTGGTTTCATAAAATACTTTGATACCAATTGTAGGCAATAGCCATGGCTAGATTTATATATGCTCTTAAAACCAATCTGTTGCGTACCATAGCTGAACAGGGTTGAGAAGCTTATGAAGAGCCAGCACATCTACCAGCTTGAAGGGGAATTTGGTCATCAATTACAGGCAGGGAATCATCTCTTATTGGTTTACAGTCCTCACAAAGAATATGTAAAGTTTAAGTGGCCCCATACCCTGTCAGAGAAGACTTTGCTTTAGTAGATCAAAGCTCTTGCTTACCATGTACAGGCTTATTTGGACCTTGGTATCATCAGCCCAGCTTGTGGTGCTATTATCTAATTATCCACTATACTTCTTATATGAAGCTTACTAATAAGATGTTTGTTGTTATCTGAGCCTTGATCAGGTTGAACTTGGGATTATTGGTGCCTATTGTATTATTTATTTAAAGCTTTCTGAGTGAGTATGAAATATGCTATAAAGCCTATGTTATTGTTGTAACTGAGATGTTTTAGCAGATTTACAAGGGAGAAAGTATTTGGAAACTAGATAATTATCTTTATTTGAAGATAAGGATTATATATTTGTGCTTAATTATCTTAAGAGAAACATGATTATGTAGATCATTTGGTTGGATGGTGAAGGGGGGTGGCTTGTTCCTGGTAAAGGGTCAGGCGCCAAATTGAGTCATCCACCGTATAGGATCATTGTTTGTTCATGTTGTTGATTTTGGGAATTCAAGTTGACTTCCTTGTTTGGCTGCAGGTCACCAGGAAGTTGGGTTGTGGGTCTTAAACCTGCTTATTTGGAGCCTTGTTGGTGGGTTGACCCTGCTGTTTTGACACCCCTGGCTGAAGGTCAGCCTCCTCTGGGGGAAGATTGTCAGGGAGGTCTTTGGAAGACCTGACAACATACTGGACTAACAGTTGTTTGGTTGCTGGTAGGATGATTCCTTGTTGTTTTTGCCGTGCCTTACAGGGGCGTAGCTGGTTGTGGTAAAGGACCTTGTCTTGTTTATGTTTACCAAGTCCTTTTACCAGGTAAGTTTTTTTATTGTTTACCTTCATTATGATGGCAGGGCCTACTTTTTCTGGCTGTAATTTGCTTCTGTTGGTGTTCATCCATACTTCATCCCCAACCTTGTGCCTAGCTTGGATAGCCAAAAAAATATTTTGTAGATGTTTTTCTTCCTTTTCCACTTGGTCACTGTTGACATGTAGTACCTGGGGTACTGTAAAAGGAGGTAGATTTTGTTGGTTATTTCCAACTTGGGTCCCATAAGGGATTGTATGATATTTGGTTGTGTACCATATGCAAGCTCAAAGGGGCTTTTCCCAGTGAATCTGTTCACCTGGGTACAGCATACAAGTAGTGCAGTTGATAGCTGCTTGGCCCAGTCCTCAGATCTCCCAGATGTGAGCTTGGCAAGGGCCTGCACTAAGCTGCTGTTTAGCCGCTCAACTCAGGCATTGGCCTGAGGATGGTAAAGTGTGGTTACTGTGTGCTTGAACCCATTCTTTGTGAGGTAAATATTGGCGCTTTCTGAGGCCAATTCTTTGCCTCCATCTGTGATCAGCAGTTCTGGTTTACCAAAATTACTAATAATCTCCTTCCCAATGAAACATCAGGTGTTGTTGCCAGTATGTGTCTTCACCACTAGTGCTACTGGCCAGCAAGTGGCAAAGTTGATGGAAGTGATGATATACTTTTTGTTGTTATGTTTCCCCAACGTTGACCAAATAATGTTGAGGGCCCACACCTTGAAGGGTAGTTGAGAAAAAAATCAGCAACACAGATTTTTTTGGGGGTATTTCTCTTTGCAAAATTTTTGCATAATTCACATTGCTTGAGGACCTCCTGAACATCTTGGTACAGGGTTAGCCACCATGCTTTATGTTTTAGGAATTAATAGAGATTGCAGCTCTTTGTATGGCCTAGATCTTGATGGTAACACAAGATGGTATTGGCTCTTTGATGTGTGGGAATGTACAGGATGGTGCTTTTGTTGGTCATTTTTGATGCAGTGTGCCATATACGTCAGTAAAGAGGTGCTTGTTTTTGATGACAGTCTCTTTTGTGATATTGGTGGTACCCGGGGGAAAGCCCTCATCCTTGGCCCAGAGTCCAGGAGGGGCCAGTCTGGGTCTAGCCTGTTTTCACCTCTTGTAGCTCAGATATACAGGCGTGAAAGGGCATCAGAAATGACCAACTTGGGCCCTGGCTTATATTGAATGTTCATGTTGAATTTTTCCAGGAACTCCATCCATTGTGCTTGCTGCCTGGATAAGTTGGCCTGGGGTTTTAAGTAAATGAGGGACTTATGGTCAGTTAGAGAAGTGAATTCTTCCTGGAGCTCCAGGTAGAAGCGCCACTTTACAAGGCAATGGCCAATGGCCAGCAGCTCCTTATTGTGAATTGGGTAGCTTTACTTGCCATCTGTTAGCTTGCGCAATTTGTAGGCCACAGGTAGAAAATTGATATTATCTATTTTGATTCAAAGTACCCCTCCAATAAAGGCATCCAAGGCGTTGGTTTCTATCTAATAATCTCCCTCTTGTTTGGGGTATTAAAGGATGGGGGAAGACACCAGCTTCTTCTTCAGGTGGCAGAAATAAAGGTCATCCTGTGGGGTCCATACAAACTTGGATTTGATGCCTGTTATTACAGACAAGGGGGCTTTCAGGATGCCACAGTTGGGTATGAACCTTTGGACATAGGCAATAATCCCCAGGAAGGTGCAAAGCTCAACCTTTTCCTTGGGCAGTGGCATGTTGCAAGTGGCTTGAATCTTCTGGTTGTCAGGTTTAATACCGTCTTTTGACACCATATGCTCAAGGATGGTAGCTGTTTGTAGAAGAACTAACATTTGGATGGCTTGGCCAACAGTTTGTGCTGTTTCAAGGTTCTGAAGACTGCCTCTAAGTCCCTGTGATGTTGTTCTACTGAGGGGCTGTACAAAATTATGTTGTCTAGGTATACCAGTGAATGATTGCCAATGTGGGATAAAAAGACCTCATTCAATGAAGGTAACAAAGGTTGATGGTGTATTTGTCATCCAAAATTTGAGTAAAACACACTTGTAGAAGCCATACTTGTTACTGACTACAGAGCACTGAACAAGGTTACCATCAAGAATTTTTACCCACTTCCACTAATTGAAAATCACTTTGACGCCTTGGGCAGGGCAATCATCTTCTTAAAGATTGACCTGACAGCAGGCTACAACCAAATTTGTATCAAGGAGGAAGACATACCCAAGACAGCCTTCTGCACCAAGTACAGATCATATGAGTGTGTTGTGCTCAACTTCAGGATGACAAACACACCATCAACGTTTGTTACCTTTATGAACAAGGTATTTGTCCTCATTGGCAAACATGCACTAGTGTACTTGGACAACATCATTGTCTACAGCCCCTTGGTGGGACAACACCATAAGGATTTGAGGCAGTCTTTGCCACCCTGGCGCAACATAAACTGCTGGCCAAACCCTCTAAGCGTCAGTTCTTCTGCAAACAGTTACCCTTCCTGGGAAACATAGTTTCAAAGGACAGCATCAAAACTGATAATCAGAAAATCCAGGCCATCTGAGAAAATTCCACTACCAAAGGACAAGTCCAAACTCCTTACATTCCTAGGGATGATTGCCTACGTACAACAGTTTATCACCAACTGTGGTGTATTGACAGCACCTCTGTCAGCCATAACTGGCGCTAAGTACAGTGGTGGGAAATGTTGCAGATCCTTAATGGATTAGACAAAGTACTGTCCACTTAGGGTTTAAGCAATATAACAATTGCGCAAGCGCACAATTTTTTTATTGTAGCACAGTTTAATTAGAGTTAATCACGTTAAAAACGCCTTAAAAACAAGTGTTTAAAGCGCTTTACAAATGCGCATCAGGTGTGGGCTCTACTTCTGAGGTTAAAAATAAAATGTCATAGTTATTGTAACTTGCCTCCATTAGGCAAGCTGCGTGCTACCGGTTGTTTTCTTGTGCGGCTCTTTCTACTGCACCATTCCACTCTCCTCCTTTAGGAAAGTCCTTCTGTCTGTGCCTCCTTTCCCCTGGTGTAAAATTCCCCCACCTTATATTATATAACTGCAACATTACTAAAATAAATAACCAGTTTTGTCAATATATCCTTTTATTCTTCTGTCCTACCAAAGGCTGTCACTATACCATCTACAGGTATAGTATTAAGAGTTAGGATCCTGACTAACTATTTGTAGAAAATAGCACCCCTTATTGCTACAAATACAATATTGGCGCTCATGTCTTTTCACACCAACAGCCCCCACCCCCGCGGTTCTGTATGTGAGGAGGGAGGTATGTCCCTGGCGGAGTCTTCTGCCACTACTTCCCCTTATCACCAGGCACTGGCCTTCACTGCTGCCAATACTCATTCTGGGGAAAGAGAAGGTGCTCCCTATGGCCTGCCCACCCTCAGTCACTTCATGCCTGAGCATTAACGCCCCCAAGCTATTGTTTTTGGTCAGCCACTGATCTTACAAGCTCCTGAACCCTTAGAAATGGACACCAATTCTTCCCCCTCCAAGGACACCATCTGTAGTGCCATTCATGCCATGGAATCTGGTGCTGCTGGCAATGGTGCTTGTTCTGAACATCTGGCTATTCAGCAACCTTCTGCTTAAAACTCCTGGGTTTGTTTCCAGAACCTCTCCCAGGTCAACCCTGACCAGCTCTGTTGTGATCTTTGCACTGTTGAATATATCAAGGACTATTTACAAAAGTTCACCCACCCTTCTGTATACCACAACCAAATGCACCTCAGTTGCATTCAAAGCCTAGTGCATGATCAAGGGATGCTGGTATCCAACCAACAGACATTCCTCCAGGTCCTTTACTCTGAGCTTTGGCAACACTTTCACTACTGTTAACCAGTACCTTGCCAAAGTTACCAATGCTAAGAATACTATGCTTCACTGGATTGACACCATTAAGTGTGGAATAGCCAAGCTGGTCCCAGTGCATTTGGTCCAGACCCTCACCCATCAGGGTGTAGACGCCAATTGGATTAGTGTGGTTACAAACCATGTGCTTGAAAATAGCCCAATGGTTCAAAGCCTGGTTCAGAAGGTAGAGGTCATGAGCTGTTGCCTTGCCACCATTCCTTCATTCAACTCCCACACCTACTGCCATGGACAACTCCCCCTCCAGCCTCCTCCTTGGCTGTGATGTCCTTAAACTCTTTGATCACTACAGGAAGATGCAGGCGGAACTGATCCAACAAAGTGCTGATCTTGCCTTTCTGTTTGATGGCTATCACACTGTGTCAGAGCTTCAGGATTGTCTCAAACTTCAACAATCCCATAATAGAGCAGATAGCTAGACCCAAGCCAGGAAGGACAAGGAGGTGATAGCATTGCTCCAAACTCAGCTTCCCACCCATGAGAGGTGCATTACCTCTCTGGAAGATGACTTGTATATCACCCGTAAAGAGAATAAGGTCTATCAAGCTGAGCTGAAAAAGCAGCAGCTTCTTCTGGATGACTTCCAGAGCCAAATGGATAGGATGGATAGTAAGATTATTGCTGCCAACTTACATGCTATGTCCCTCAACTCCAAGAGTCTCCACAGTCCACAAAGGTCCTCCAGCCCCAAGTTCTATCATAGCTATGGAAGCAATGATGGCCACCCTCAGTTGGCCCCTAACACTGTAGAAGTGTTGGAGCCAGTGTTGGAGTCTGAGGATGACGTCTTGGCCACTCCTGAAGCCTCTGGGGCTGCTCAGGACAGAGAAGGTAAATGTGAAGCACAACAAGAGGAGAATTGTTGACGTGCCTCTGAGGCTAGATTTGCTGCCTCTACCCTTAGTTGTTGGCACCCATAACTCATATATCATGGCTCCTCCATGTTGAAACTTAAAATTTTTCTTTTTTCATTTGGATATTTTCTTGGTTTTTTATGATAATAGCATATCAATTTTTTTTTTTTAATTGAATTTAAAATAGATAAACATTTTTGATTTTCTGGGGTGTTCCATGTGTTGGTTGTGCCGTTTCTGTCTCACCTGCTCCCCAGTGAGGATCACACCTGCCCCCCTCCAACATGGCTCCAACAACTTCAAGTCTGTCAACTTCCCCAAGTTTTACCGCAAGAGTAATGTGACCATGTTCTTACGCCTATACCAGAACTCCATGTATGGCGCTGGTAATGCTATGAGGGACTCCACAATCATCAACTGTCTGGATGCTGAGACTCAAACCATTATCTTGCTGCGCCTCCCTGAGAATGGCTGGACTTTTGCCAACATCTCCAGGGCCCTGACGGAAGAATTTGATAGCCAAGAAGCCCTTCTTGGTTACAAGATGGACTTTGCTGATACCAAGCTAAAGGTGGGGGAAACCCTGGAAGACTTCACGTCCAGGTTCTACCTTGAAGCCCAAACCCTGTTGTCCATGAGTGCTGTGCAGTTTATTGATGTGCAGTCAGAACACCTTAATTCTGTATGTGTCAACTGGGAACTATCTATGGCTCTTAAGTTGGGTATTTACAACGCTCACACTGTGTCAGGCTTGATTCTGCCGCCTTTGCACATACAAGGAGGAGTTTGAGGTCCCCCTACCCATGAAGTCTCCCCCGCCAAAAAAGCTGAGTACAAGCCAAGAGTGGCGGTGGAGATGCCCAAGCCCTCTGACAAGGTTGGGGCTGCTCCAGCCAACAATGCTCCCTGTAATTGCTTCAAATGTGGCATGGCTGGCCACTTCTCTCTGGAGTGTAAGAATCCCCATCAAAAGGTCCACCATGTAGGCATGGAAGATGCTGAGGAGGAGCATACCAAGGACACTGATATGGAGGGGGACAATGAGGACCAGTCAAAAAACTACTAAGCAGCCAGGAATAAGGAGAAATCCTTGGCTGACTTTGTAATTTCAATACCCTCATCTTCCCCCATACTGCTGCCCCCAACAAACCTGCTCAGAGGCCTGATGCTTTACCATCCTCTGAGGTAAACCCTAAGGATGAGCCATCTCTGATTGAATTTGACTCCCATCCCTAATACACAAGGATGTTGAATTTAAAGGAGCTAAAAAGGACCTACTACATAAAGTCCTCACTGTTAACACTAGAACTCATCAGACTACACTTTGCCCTGAGGTGGTTATCCCAAAAATAGCTTAGAGAACAGTGTCCTTGCCTTATGCTGAACAACTGGCTCAACCAGGTGTGGAAGCCACCCATGAGGAGGACAGCACTGAACAACTGGCCAAGTTGCTGCGTACCATCCATGTCTCAGCACCTCTGGAATCCTTCAAGGAAGCAAGACCAGCTGTAGGAGCTGCCATGGCTACCTTTCTGGAGAAGTTCAAAGGAATGAGTGTGCACCAGGTCTCCAATATTGTGGAGATCAGAGAAGACCACCAGGATGGTACCTATATCAACCTGGTGGTAAAAAAACCCACGTCCAAGCCATACTGGATACAGGTGCTCCAGGGAACATCATCTCTTCCCGCCTGGTCAAAAAGCTAAAGTTAGCACCTGACTTGGCTTACCACAAGGAGTTTGGCACAGCTGGGCCCCAGAACACTAGAGAAAAAGGGGCCTACTCTTCCCTTCCTCTTTGCTTTGGGAAACTAATGGTCACAGCCCCTGCCATAGTTCTGGAGAACAACAGCTATGACATTCTTATTGGGACTAGCTTCATGGTCTGATACAGCACTGTGACCAACCATGGAGACCATATATTTGGGGTCTTAGGCCACTCCATCCCCATGTTCTACCATGGCAACTGCCCCACTGACCTGCCCTTACGCTGTCTGCACTACATTAACCTGGAATACACAGATGGAGAACTGCCAGTTGCCTATACGCTACAGAGTAAGAAGGCTAAGGTGCTACCTCTCTTGGTTGGGGAAGCCAAAGGAATCCCTGTCTACGCCTCCTGTAATGTGACTATCTTGCCTGGCTCTCAGGTGATTCACAATATAGGCCTCTTGCTGGCTCTACCGGCTGGCACTGATGGAGAAATCTTTGAAATCCCTAATGCCTCCAGACTAGAACCATGGGTTGCACCAGGCATTCTCATGCCAAGTGAGAAGGAGGTGCTCATACTCTTGGTCACACATGAGTCAAGAAGCAATGGTTGTCTCTAAACATCAGCTTCTGGCTTGCATATGGCTAGAAGAGCACAACAACTTGCAGGAGACTGCCCCCTTTGCGGACTTCTCTGAGTTGGGTCTACCCTGTGAGCAACCCCTGGTACTATTGGTCATAAGCCATGACTCTCTGTCTGATCTCTCTGAGGTGCAAAAGGATAAAGCCATGGATCTCTTTTCTCAGTATAAGGATGTGTTTGCCAAGGATGACTACGACCTGGGTAAGGCTGTAGATGTTGCCCATCACATTGACACCCAAGGCAGTCCACCCATCTGCTCCAGACCTATATGGCATAGTCAAGCCAATCATGCTGTAGCCAATAAGGAGCTTCAGAAGCTATTGGGGTCTGGCTTACTGGTCCCCAGTAAAAGTCCTTGGGCTTCTCCTCTCCTGATTGTCAAAAAATTAGATGGCAGCAACCAAGTGGTGATTGACTACTGCCATCTAAATGCTGTTACCAAGAAGGATTCATATCCCCTCCCTTGCATTGACAATACCTTGGATTGCCTGGGTGGGGCCAAGTTCTTCAGTGCAATGGATCTTATTAGTGGGTACTGTCAGATTGATCTACCCCCCACTGACCAAGAGAAATGTGCAATTATCACTGATCAAGGGCTATTCCAACCCAAAAGGATGCCCCAAGGCCTGTCCGATTCCCCAGCTACCTTCCAACAGGCTATGGACGCAGTGATGGATGTCCTCAAACTCACCAGCGTCTTGGTCTATCTGGATGACATTAATGTGTTTCCCCAAACCTTTAATGATCACTTGCAACACTTGGAGGAAGTCTTCCAGCAGTTACTTGCAGCTAATCTTAAGCTCAAGCCACGCAAGTGCAACTTCTTCAAGGAACACCTAGAGTTCTTGGGGTTCATCATTAGTCAAGATGGACTCCAACCTGTACCTCTTAAGGTGAAAGCCATTGAGAAAATGCAGAGTCCAGCCAATAAGCGGAATGTGCAAGTCTTCTTGGGGATGATTGGATACTACTTTCAATTCATTCCTAACTTTGCATCCTTGAGCAGCCCCCTCTTTCAGCTGCTCTGGGCTGATAAGGAATTCTTCTGGAGTCCAGCGTGCCAATCTGCCTTCAATGCTCTCAAGATTACACTGACTGCAGCATCTTTACTAGCCTACCCTGGCTTTTCCAAGCCATTTGTGGTTCATACAGATGCTAGCCTGACTACCACTGAGGATGTCCTCTCCCAACTAGACGCTGAAGGACTTAAATACCCTGTTGGATACTGCTTGTGCACGCTCAATGTTCACAAGAGAAACTACACTGTCACTAAACAAGAGTGTCTGGCTGTAATATACTTCTACCAGCAGTTCAGGGTGTATCTCCATGGGGTACACTTCACTGTGGTAACAGACCATGCCTCCTTGCATTGGCTTATGACCCTCAAGGATCCTGAAGGGCATCTGGCACGCTGGGCCATTAAACTCCAGGCCTATGACTACAAAATCATTCATTGAGCTGGAGCTGTCCACCAGAATGCTGACTGTCTCTCCCGCCTTCCTACTGTGGCCTTAGTATTCCCCATGGCTGATATTCTCTATGACAAGCTTATGGAGGATCCTTCTTTGTGGGGGGAGGAGCCAGTAGAGATAAAGAAGGCTCTCAAGAAGTTAGCTGTTGACACCAAGGTCTCTAAGGGACAAATCCTGAAGCTTTGTGGAGACTCTTGGCTACCTTAAATACACCCATCCCTACCCATGGAATCGGTGGTGGCTGCTCACAAGACTACTGGTCATGGTGGTATACAGAAGACGTTAGCCCTGTTAGAGCAGCACTGCTTCTGGGAAGGAATGCACACTGATGTAGTAGATACACTGGCCATCTGTCATGACTGCAACATCAAGAGACCTAAGGTGGCCAAGTTCCAACACAGACTTGTACTCCCCTTGCCAGTTACCAGCAGCTGTAAAAAATTCATCATTATGGCTGTTGACCATCTGACCAAATGGTTAGAGGCCAAAGAAATTCCCAACTAATCTGCACTAGTGACAGTCATGTTCATCCTGGAGAATATCATATACAAACATGGTTGCCCCCAGATCCTGCTGACGGACAATGGTACCAATTTCACCAGTTATATTATCCCCCGCCTCAACCAACTGATGGGAATTTGTGGGACACTATCCACCCCTTATCACCAACAGAAAAATGGCATGGTAGAGTGCACTAATGGGAGCCTGGTCCAGATACTCCAGAAGCTCAGTCACCAATATGAGACTGAGTGAGATATCCTTCCTGTCTGCAGCCACCTTTGCATATAACATTGGATATCATTGTGCCACTGGCAAGCCACTCTTCCAACTGCTCTACAGCTGGCAACCAGGTCTTCCCCCTTTACTATATTCATTGCGTAAAGCCCAGCCTAACTGTGTCCCCAGAGGCCTACCTTAACAAGCTTGTTCAAACCCTTATTCACTTGCAATATGAAGCATACACTGTAAACTTAAACCATAAGTTGCAAGACCTATAACAAGCTGCATCCAAACACCCTGCTCTACCCACTTACCTGGTAGGAGACTCAGTCTACTTCTTCAGCAATAGAGGGTAAAGTTGTGAATCACAAACTTGCCTCCCTTTGGCAAGGCCCAGTTCAAGTTATCCAGAAGACTGGCCCTGACTCCTACACCCTTAAGGAGCCCCATTCTGGGCAATTGATCACTAGAGTACACGCTCAGTATATGTGTGCTGATCCTAGTGACCAAGAGTAAGCCCCAATGAGGACAACATAACCAAAAAAAATAAAAGCCTAATTAAAAAATTCCATGGGTTGTTGTCCTGTTTGCAATAGTGTTGCACCAAAGTATGAGGAATAAGAATGAAGGAACAAGGTGTTTATTGGAGACTGACAAGACTCTTCCAGTGACGCACCAACTGTTCTACCACCTGAATGGCAGCCAGGAAACACAACTGGTTGCCTCCAAATCTGCAAAGCCAATGACCAAGGATTAGGCAACAAATCCCCACCAAAAAAGAGACACAATTGACCCCAATATCCACAGGAAAGGTGACCCCCAAGAAGATACAGTCTCACAAGAGACTCTCACAAAGGGCGTACTCTACTGGGACCTGAACACCCACCCCATAGAACACAGACAAGGCCCACTCAAGGAAGACCACATGTTCTCCTCCCGCTTGAAGTCACAAAAATTGGTCCTCCAAAGGACAAGGTTGCCAGCCATTACCATTGGCACCAGATGGGCAGTACCCTCCACTGTGTATGACTTCAATAATTCCTGAAAATCCTGCCAAAGACGCTGTTCAAAGTTATCAGAGACTTTCCAAGCGACTGGTTGGGCCTCTGTAGCCCCAGGTGTTGCCCAAGCGCAAAGAAGTGACTTCACAATGTTGGATACCGTCCCCTCATGCAAGGCTGAGAGCACTTGTCCATTAAATTAGAATTCTCCCAATTGAGTCCCCAAGTATTCTTCTGAAGCTTGCATGGAGAACCACCAATGAATGCTGTTGCCCCTTTGCAATCCAGTCCCTGTCACCTCCCTGGGCTTTCCCAACGTTAGGAGCAACACAGCAAATAATGGATCTGTCCCCACTAAGACCAGCTGAGGCACCAGTAGCTGATCTAGCTGAACCCCCAAGTCAAGGTAGCTGCCATCCACATCATGCAGGACTACCTGCTTCCCAGCTGACTTCTCCACTTCTACTGGCCTTGTATACTTGCGCCTCTTTGGTATTACCACTTGCACCTTCTTCAAGGCTCTTCTTGGGACTCTTCTGTAGTGACTGTTCACCATAGCTGCCATCTTGAGACACCTAGCCTTTTAAACCTGTTGTCCAGTCCAGTGGTGGGAAATGTTGCAGATTCTTAATGGATTAGACAAAGTACTGTTCCACTTAGGGTTTAAGCAATATAAAAATTGCACAAGAGCGCAATTGCTTTATTGTAGCACAGTTTAATTAGAGATAATCACGTTAAAAACGCCTTAAAAACAAGTGTTTGAAGCGTTTAACAAATGTGCATCAGGTGCAGGCTCTAATTCTGAGGTTAAAAATAGAATGTCATAGTTATTGTAACTTGACTCCATTAGGCAAGCTGTGTGAACCCAGTTGTTCTCTTGCACGGCTCTTTCTACTGCACTATTCCACTCTCCTCCTTTAGGAAAGATTCTTCTTTCTATGCCTCCTTTCCCCTGGTGTAAAATTCCCCCACCTTATACTATATAACTGCAACACTACTAAAATAAATAACCAGTTTTGTCAATATATCCTTTTATTCTTCTGTCTTACCAAAGGCTGTCACTATACCATCTACAGGTATAGTATTAAGAGTTAGGATCCTGAATAACTATTTGAAGAAAATAGCACCCCTTATTACTACAAATACAACAGACCCCCAACGTAACATTTGTTTCTGGTGTCTAAAGGAAAAACTCACAACCACTTCCATTCTACAGTATCCTAAGCAAGACAGTGAATATCAAATGGAGACAGATGTCTCTGATGTGTCCATTGGGGGAGTACTGCAGATCAAGAACACCAACAGCAACTTCCTTCCTGTAGCCTATGAGTCACACAAGCTAACAGATAACAAATGCTGCTACCCTATCCACAATAAGGAACAACCAAAAATTGTACATGTCTCATTAAGTGGCGTTGCTACCTGGAGCATCAAGAGGAGTTCACTGCCCTAACTGATCATAACTTATTCATATATTTCAAAACACAAGCCAACCTGTCCAGACAACAGGTGCAATAGATAGAGATCATCAAATTATTTGACATGATTATCTAATATAAACCAGGACCCAAACTTGCATGGCAGACACGCTCTCTTGCTTGTATGTCAAAGCCACAAGAGGGTAAAACGGCCTAGACCCAGATTAGCCCCTACTAGTTCTCTGAACTAAATACTAGGTTTCCCCCAGGTAATACCAACATCAAAAAAGAAATGGTCTTCAAAAATGAACACCTCTTTGTGGAGGTATATGGGATGCTTCACCGCAAGATGACTGATGGAAGCACTATCCCATATATCCCACACATCAAAGAGTTGATACCATTCTACACTATCACAGAGATTGAGGCCATACCAAGAGCCACAACCTCTATGAATTTCTAAAGTACAAGACATGGTGGCCAACTCTATATCAAGATATCTAGGAAGTTATCAACCAATGCAAAGCATGTGAAAAGTTTGTAAGAAGTGACACTTCATCTCATTCTGTGTTGCCCATTTGATCCCAGTTACCCTTAAAGGTATGGTCCCTTGAAATTGTGGGCTCATTCCTGGTAAGCACAACAAAAAGAAGTATATAATCACTGCCATTGACTTTGCCACTTGCTGGCCAGTAGCGCAGGTAGTGAAAACACATACTGGTAACAACATTTGGCGTTTCATAGGCAAGAAAATTGTTGCAACTGAACCAATTAGAGTTCAGTATTTGATTGAGGAAGACAACAGTCCAATAGAAAGAAAAAGAATGAATAGAATAAGATGTATTTTATTGTGGAATATTGTGACTAATAAACCATATGGGGAAAGCCACAAGGCCACAGGGGGTGGTGCAGTGGTGTGTTCCATGTAAGGTTCAGAACCAAGGAATAAACTGTGCAGGGATCAGCAAGGTCAAATTGGCAGCGCTACTAATTAGGAGAAAGTGCCCACAAGTTTATATTGCAATCAGATTGATTCATGCTGTTAGATACTCAAGGGGCAACTCATTGAGTGCCCCCTGTGTATTGTAAGATACATTGGCAGGCAAGGAGGGAAACTTGGCTGCAACAAAATCATTAGCAAGATTGGAAAGCCAGAACTGCTAATCACCAATGGAGGCAAAGATGTGACCTCCAAAAACACCAATGTATACCTCACTTAGAATGGCTTCCAGCATACAGTAACAACACCATACCACCCTCAGATCAATGGACAAGTTGAGTAGTTGAATGTCAGCTTAGTGTAGGCCCTTGCCAAGATCACTACCAGGAGAGCCTGAGGATTGTCATAAGCAGCTACTGACTGCACTCCTTGTATGCCAAACTTGTGTGAACAGATCCACAGGGACGAGCCTCTTTGAGCTTGTTTACAGCACTCAACCTAATATCATATAAGTCCTCTTGAGACCAAAGTTGGAAATACCTAGCAAAATTCCCCCCTCACACAGCACCTCAAGTGATGCAAGCCAACAACAACCATCTGGAAAGAGAAGAGAAACAGCTACAGAACATGCTTGTCCCCATACAAAACAGACACAAAGTTGGTGACAAAGTCTGGGTACTAAACACAGACAGAAGAAAACTATAGCCCAAAAAATTAGGGCATGCCATAATCCTAAAGGAAAATGAAAACAACACTTATCCAGTTCAAGGACTTGTCAAGCGCAGACAGGATAAAACTCTACATCATGACCAACTAAGACCCTGCAAGGCACAGCAAAAACAACAAGAAACTATCTTATCAGCAACATAACAACAGTTAGTCCAGTACGGCGCCCAGGCTCCTGAAAACCTCCCTGATGAGCTGCCTCCAGAGAAGGCCAACCTTCAGCCAGGGTGTGTCAAAACAGCAGACTTGACCCACCAACAAGGTTCTGACTAAGCAGGTTTGTGACCCGCAACCCAACTTCCCAGTGACTCAGAGCCAAACTAGGAAGTTGACTCAAATCTTCAAATCCAAAAACATGAACAAATGATGACCCCTTACGGTGGACACCTTGATTTGGCCCTTATCTCATTATCAGTATCAAGCCACCCCCTTAATCATCCAGCCAAGTGATCAACACAATCACGTTCCTTTTATTCATGATTTGCAATGACTATATAATACCTATCTCTTAATAAAGAATATTATCTAGTTTCAAAATACTATAAATTCAGAACCTGAACGTAAAAATGCGGGATTGTCAAATCCTTGGTCCAAATTTCAAATCACTTTTGCAGGCAACTCAGCTGAGTGAAAAAATAAAATATTTAATAAAATCAAACATTTAATTTGACTTTTTTTGATTTATTTAAATTGGCAAATTTCAAATCTCTTGAGCAGATAACTCAACCAAAAAAAAGACAAAACACAGCAAACAAATGTGAGATATATGAATCAGAAATGCAGGATTCTAATATACAATTTGAGATTTCCTGTATTTCAAACAAATCATAGACATCATGTAAAACTTAATGAATCTGAAATTGCAGGATTGTCAAATCCAAGAACCAAATTTCAAATCAAAAATTAGGTGAATATAAAATAAATATAATTTATGGGTGTCTCAAAAAGGATAACAAAGGATCTAGAGTGGATTTGTGCTAATTCTTTTAGAAATCATAGGCATTCTCAAAAATCACCCTATTCCATTTTAAGACGGCTAAAATTTAGATCCTACTATTCACAAAATTAACATACTTAACAATAAAATTGACTAAAATGTACACTTCTCTTTTTGAGTTTAGTTTTTTAATAAAAATTTATTGTCTCTTCTTCTAATAGCAACCAAGTCAATGAGCTGTTCCCTGGCCTTGATAAAATTATGCAGGGCTACACTGGGTCTCTTAACAGGGAAGCCTCGGTCTATGGCCACTCCCAACCTGCAGGCCCCTCTGCAAGCACCACCCAGGAGTGTGTTCTTTCTCCTTCAACTTCCATCATGGCCCTGTTTGCCCATCATGCACAGGCAGCTGCCAACCCAAATCCTGTATCTCCAATGGCATCCAGAACCAGCCATTTGAGCCATGGGGTCACCCAGAGAACCCAGAATCCCAAAACAGCCAATCAGATGGCATTGACCAGTTCCCAAGATTACACATCCATCTTCCAGCCAATCATCTTGCAAGACACAGAAGAAAATTGATCACCCTGGAGACTGCTCTCAAAATGGTTGAAAATCAAGGGATGCTTATGTCCCTTGGGAAAATTGTGGCTACAATAGGTTTTTCAAAGTCCATGTGGCTGCAACCCTGCGAGCCCATTCCAACTGTGGCCCTGTGACAGTCCACATGTTTAGTGGCTTGCAGACAGGGCTAATGTTGGCCAAGCAAAATTTTGGTTGTTTGTTGCAGGTAGAGGCCTAGTAGGTAACATAGGACTACTAGGGGTAAGTAAGGTGAGCCTATTAGATAACATATGACTACTAGGGTAAGTAAGGCATGGCTGGTAGGTAACAAATAACTACCAGAGGCAAATGTGACATCACCCAGCAGAAGATATTGGCTGCTTTGGGCTATAGTTCTTCACCTAGCAGGGAACTGTGGCTGTGGAAGGGTGAAGACTGAGATAGCAAGCAGGGAACTTTGTTTGTTTGGGGTGGGGAGCAATCCAGCCTGATGGGTAGTGTTTGCTGCTCAGGCTGGAGGATGTTTAGACCCTGGCGGGTAATGCGGGCTGCCAGGGTAGAAGTTTGTGCCAGCATGGTAGGGGACGCCTACCAGGACTGTAAGTTTTGGACCTCTGGCGGGTAACACGGGCTGCCAGGGAGGGGAAGAGCTCTGAGGGCTCTACATACCCTGATACGCTTACAGGAGGTCTGTGAGCAAGCATCCTACCTAGCAGACTGGTAGGGTGTCCATGTTTATGCCCCTATGGGAGCTTTGGGGGAGAACCCAAGATGAGCATTGGAGGGTATAGATTTTCTTGGAGGTGTCACCAAAGCAGTTTGCTTGGGGAAGCAGCTGCAGAACTTGGTGTGATCAGGCCTCTGGGAAGTAGAGCTGATTATTCTGCAACTGAAAGCTCATACTTAATCACCTGGGTGAGTAAAGACAACACATAGACATTGATCTATGGTTAAATAGCCTAAGTGGAGTGCCACTTGCAAGGGCCCAGTTAAACACCAGTTCAATGTAGACTCATGCATGGGTCTAAAAGTTCTGGTAAAAGGGACTGAGATAAAGAACCAAGATGGTTCATGGAATCAGCAGAGAAGACTAATAAGAAGGACTGTTTGATCACAGTGAAGACTAGTTGAGGGACTGTTGGTCCATATTGAAGTTTGGAACCAAAATGGTTCATTGTGCAGGTGGAACCAAGATGGTTCCTAGTGAGTATAAGTGGAAGGGCTCAAAAATCATGATGCAGGAGTAGCTGGTCATGATAAAGGAGTAGCCAAAGGACTGATAAGCTGTTGGAAGACTGGAATGAGCTGTTTGGAGCCTGGAATAGGCTGTTTGTTGACTGAGATGAACTGATTGCTGGTTAATCTAAAGATCTGGAAGATGTGGTTGAAGATCATGATGCAGGATTAGCTGATAATGATACAGGAGCTGGCTGAAGGATCAGAAGATGATGATGAAGAACTGGTGGTCCGGAGAAATGAGCCAAGATTTTGCCAGATTGATTTGCCAAAGTGGGAAGATGTGGAATTTTTGCCTTGTTTTGGTATTAAAATCAAGAAGGAATGTGGATAGAAGTGTGGGTAAGATATTTATTTGTTAAGTTCCTAGGATAGATGAAGGTATTTTGGCTATGAGAGCTAGATACAAGGTTGTTTTGGTGGGACATTTTCCTTGGATTTTACAATATTTGTAAATATATGGGAAAAACGTTGAAGAGGTCCAGAAAGAACAGTTTAAATAAAATTCAACTATTTAAATGGGCTTAGGTTGAATGCAGGGAGAAATGGTGCCAGAATAATGGACTGGTTAACGCTTTGGTGCACAAAGAGTTGTCAATTTGAGCGGTTTGAGTTGTGGAGATTATTTCATAGTTGAATCCCAGTGGAACTTCATAAATGATTTATTTCTGCGCTCTGCATTAATTGGTTGAGTTCTGGCAGGATTCCTGATGAAAACAATTGGTTAGAAGCCAAAAGCTTAAAGTATAAGCGAGGAAATAGTGAATTAATACTTTAAGATTTTGAGAAAGTAAGTATGTAAGCTTAAGTTATTATAGGAAAAAGTGAGCGGCAATGGTTTAAGCTTCTGAAGAAAGCCATTTTGAAGGCGGAAACGTTGGGAAAAGGACACTATAAGAAGGTGGCTGGCTGGAAAGTTACAGGGTCTTTCCAAGTCTTCCAGGTCCTTTTTGAGGTCTTTCCTGGGCCTTTTGAGTTTCTGCTGAGAGTTTTTGGAAGCCTTTTAATCACCAGCAAGAGCTTGGTTGTACTTAAACAAGTGGAATAACAAGGCCACTAGAGCTATAAAGAGAGCTGAAGCCCAAGATAACGGAGCAGAAGCCCAAGATAACGGAGCAGAAGCCCAAGAATAAGAAGCTAGATCCTAAGCGCCGCACCAGAGTCCAAGTTTAAGGTACAGGAGTCCAAGTCTAAGGAGCAGAAGTCCAAGACTAAGGTGCAAGAGTCCAAGACCAAGTACAAGGAGTCCAAGGTATTGTTGGAGGACTCCAAGTATTGGTAAACCCATATTGTTTCCTTGACCCCCTGGGCCATGTACCAGAAGGTTTCTAAGGGGATCTTCCTTCTGAGAATGAATTAAAACCCATTTCAACCCCTATACATATTTCTGAGATACATTTCCCCTTACTAGAGAATGAAAGTCCCTTCCAGCTGGTCCCTGGCTACAATTCAGGACACACTTTGGGGACTGGTGGACAGGAACCCCACAGGCCCCCCTCCCAAGAAGACCCCAAATGGTGCCCGTACTTCAACTGAAGGTGAAAAAGCCCACCCTCTCATGATGGTTATTATGTAGTGTGACCCGTGGATGCCCCTGGTCCAGGTCTATCTTTAACTGGGACTCTGCATTTTCACCAATAAGAGAACAGTGAATTTGTGGATGCACAGAGTTGTGGTTGCCGCCAGAATCTTATCCAATCAGGTTCTCAGTGGCCCCAGTTTGGTGGATACCAACCCCTATAATGCAACAATCATTAATTTTATAAAAGGAAGGGCAATGAGAGCCTGCAATGAAGTTATTTTTTTTGTCATATGCCAAGATCTTGGCAAGTATTCAAGACTTTGGGGAAAATTGCATTCAATCTGACATCTACAAGCGCGGTTCAATCCTGTATCAATTTGTTGGGGTTTTGTTGGCAGTTTTCACATTGGGTGTCAATCATTACTACGTGTTGTCAAACAAAGCAGATGGGTATGCCTACCAGACAGAGCTCAAGGTCATACTGGAGGAGTGGGCTACCCAAAATGCTGTGTACACAGTTGTACTGAGTGCCAAGATGGAGCAGCAGGAATGGGCAACCCAAGAAATCAGGGCTGCAAGGCATACCTGTTGGTCCTACCCCATCAACCACACTGACATGCATCTTGCAGATGTATGACTCTACAATTTTGGTTCTGCTCTCAGGCGCTTAAAGCCTGCAACATACAATGAACTGTGCACCCAAATTGATAAGGGTTATGAGCTTTTCCTGTCCATATTTGTCCAGGATTTATCTGATATTGTCATATTCTATGCAAATGATAGTGATAAGTCCAGAAAGGACTCCTGCCTTCCCCCACACCAATCCATTTGTTTCATCAAGCCTGCACATGTGATGGAAGAAAAATTTGAGCAATTGAAGCAATCAGCTCTTGCTGACCCTTCTCAGTCAACAAATCCTGCCTCTCTAACCCCCCATCAAGCCACCTGCCTTCCAACCCTGACTCCCAAACCACCACTTACTCCCTCCCCACTATCTCTGATGCTGTCTCTTTCACAAGCGCAGATGAAGGCAACATACATTCTGCCCATTCCCTCCCCCACTTGTCCCTTGATCAGTAAAATAAAACTTTTCTTTGTGAAAACTTATTAAAGTTGATCTTATTTCTTTTGATGTATAATTAATAACATATTCTTTTTAAATTATTGACATTCTCATAATCAATAAAATGTTGATTATTTTATGAATAAAATAAAATTATTAGCATAAATATTTTTTGTTATCAATAATAAATTAAGAAATGCAAATGTAAATATTGCATTAGAATATTGCAATTAGACGTCAACTCTTGGTATTTTGATAAAATATGCATAACTCAATGTATTTTGTTTAATAGAATTCATTGTAAACTTGGAATTTTCAATTATAATTTAAGGAAATTGACTGTGTTTATATTAGAGAGCCATTAACGCTTAGTACAAATATTGATATATAGTGCATTTTACAGCCTGTATATTTACCTATTGGTAATAATTCTGTAAACTTTTCAGTTGGATTTTGCGAGGTAATAATGTAATGTGTTAATAGATTACTGTTTATTGTCATTAATTGGTTGATTTTCTTTGCTGTGACAATTGTGCATTTTCTGATATTTACACACTAGTATCCAATTGGTTGGCTTCACATCCAATTGCACAGACAATAGGAAAACAAGCCGCCATCCTGACCACATCTGGTTTTTGGGGTAGCAACTTGATTTCCTATTGCCTGTGCAATTGGATGTGAAGCCAACCAATTGGATACTAGTGCGTAAATATCAGAAAATGCACAATTGCCACAGCAAAGAAAATCAACCAATTAATGACAATAAACAGTAATCTATTAACACATTACATTATTACCTCACAAAATCCAACTGAAAAGTTTACAGAATTATTACCAATAGGTAAATATACATGCTGTAAAATGCACTATGTATCTATATTTGTACTAAGAGTCAATGGCTCTCTAATATAAACACAGTCCATTTAAATAAATTACAATGAAAAAGGCCATATTTACAATGAATTTTATTAAACAAAATGCATCAAGTTATGCACATAATATCAAAACATCAAGAATTGTCTTCTAATTGCAATATTCTAATGCAATATTTACATTTATGGTTTTTATTTATTAATGATAAAAAATATTCATGCATTGAAGGTAGTACTATAAAAACCAGTTTTTTATGTAATTTAAACAAAATGTCAAATATCTACAGCCTTATCAACAAATTAGAGTCAGCCCTTTAAAAGGTTGTCAAGCTTGAACATAACATAAGGAAAATTTGGTAAATCAACTGGGAAATGAGGGAAGGGCCTTGGTCCAGCAAAACAAAACCACAAAAAATAGCCTGAGAACAATAGTTAACAAAGAACACAAGGAAATAGTTTTAAATATTCAAAAGAAAATACTCAAGCGGTTAGATTTCAAAAGGGAAAGCTACAACTTGTAGGAATTTGCAAAAACCAACAGAAAGAATACTCAAAAAATCAAATTGATTGAAGGAAATAAAAGCTCAAAGGAATTAACACAAATGAAGAGGAAAATGATCAAATGGAAACAGATGAAAACAAAACACACTCAAGAAGCAGAAGCGCCTCAAGAAACAATGAAAATTCAACTAATGAAAATCAAGAGGAAACATAAGTAACACAGAAAATAAGGAAGATCAAGCCCGGAAAAACAAATGAAGAGCAGCCAACGCTCATGAAGTTTGCTGAAGGGGCGCCTGTGGCTGAGAGGGCTGCAGGGGAAACAATCATAAGTCTTTTTATGTTTTACTTATATTTGCTTTAATTATAACAAAAAATGGGACAAGGTCTTGGATGTGGCAGCTTTCACACCCAGTTGGTTTTACGGGGGTTACCAATCACTGGTAGCTCCTGTAAAGCAAATAAATAAAAATTAAATAAATAAAATAATTCAAGATAACATAAATCAATATTCAACAAAAGAAGCAATGAATAGTGAATTCAAAGCGCCAGAAGGAAGTTCAACTTGGGTCAGAGAAGCCTATGAAGTAGGTGAAAGTATCAACTTCAAAGAAATGATGGATATCCAAATAAATGTCAACATGAATTTTGACAAATAAATATTTGAATACCTTTAACATTTTCCATTTTCCACTATAAACACATATGAAATAAACCTGAAAAAAAGTCAATTTCACGTTCCACAAGAAAACATCAAAGCCGCAATATTCAATGATTTAATAAAATCAATATCAAATCAAACAGGCGATGCATTTTTAGTCAATAATATGAAACCTTTATTCACATTGTTTGCAGAGGCGTGGGTTGTGGATGCCTCCAAAATGCCCAATTCTCCTTTAATCAATTTTTCAAATACATCCTATAAAAATCAATTAGTTATTATCTACAAGAAATTCTGCTTTTTTGTGGAAATCTATACCTCACAGCAACTGCATCTTGCTGTTTACCTCAGGGTAGTACTACACTGAATTATGAAGGCCAACATGAAGAAGCTGGAGGACGTCCCCCTTCAAATAGACGTCTGCCAGATGGCACTGGATAAAATGAAGACACTGTGGGACTACTGAACCGTAGAGCATGTTCTATATGACTGTTTTATGTTAGCTTTGTTGTACAGATACACTATACCTCCCAAGAACCAACTCCTCATCAACTCACTTTTGCAACTGCTTTTTATAAGACGCTCAGCCACCACTGGGGTGCTGACCACCACCCCTCTAGCAATTGGCACCATAGTTGTCCACCACTTAAGGAAGAGTATGTGGTACCAATTGGACACATTAGCAGAAAATATAATTTTGGGGTATAATACCCCAGAATAATTGCATCCCCCTTTGCAATTTGCATCCCACTAATAAATCATCTTCCCTTGCAATTTAACTTTTATATTTTTTTATTTTTTACATTAAAAACATTAAATTTTAAATATTAAAATTTTAATATTTAATATTTAAATTATAATAGTAACATATCTAAATATATTATAAGACATTAGTTATAGTTTCAACTACGTCAAATAATAAAAATAAGTTAAAAATGTTTTTATTTACTAGCTCATCAAGTACAGGTTCATTTATTACATAGTTAAACATCAAGACCTGAATTTATCTGCAACAGACGGCCTGCTCCACTTATGTTCTAAACAAGTGCTTGTTTAGAACTCAAATTACCTTTCCCTTGTAATATGATTTGATAAATATATTCAATATGCTTGACCCGCGTCATAAGTACAAATTAGTAAGAGATACATGAAAATCATTGGTTTTTGTGTTGTGTGGCTATACTGTAAATTCAGAACCTGAACATAGAAATGCGGGATTGTCAAATCCTTGGTCCAAATTTTGAATCACTTTTGCAGGCAACTCAGCTGAGTGAAAATTTAAAATATTTAATAAAATCAACCATTTAATTTGACTTTTTTGATTTGTTTAAATTGGCAAATTTTGAGTCCCTTGAGCAGATAAATCAACTAACAAAAGACAAAACTCAGCAAACAAATGCAGGATATATGAATTAGAAATGCGGGATTTTAGTGTACAATTTGAGATTTCCTGTATTTCAAACAAATCATAGACATCATGTAAAACTTAACAAATATGAATTTGCAGGATTTTCAAATCCAAGAACCAAATTTCAAATCATATTTGCAAGGAATTTGAAATAAATACAATTTATGAGTTTCTCAAAAAGGATGTTAAAGGATCTAGAGTGGATTTGTGCTAATTTTTTTAGGAATTATAGGCATTCTCAAAAATTGCCCTATTCCATTTTAGGACAACTAAAATTTAGATGCTTGATTACAGTAGATTTTAAAAAGTGTTAATAATAAAATAGAATAATATATTACAATCTATCTTATCATATTGTCTTTTCCTTGATATGTTGATAGTTCATTTGCTGTTGATAATTTGCTTGTGTTTAATTGTGTCAAAACAGCAGGCTTGACCCACCAGCAAGGTTCCAAACAAGCAGGTTTGTGACCTGCAATCCAATTACCCTGCCACTTGAAGCCAAGCTAGGAAGTCAACTTGAATTACCAAATCCAACAACATGAACAGATGATGATCCTTTATGGTGGATACCTTGTTTTGGTACTTGAATCATTACCAGGATCAAGCCACCCCCTTCACCATCCAGCCGTGTGATCAACAATCATGTTCCTGTTACCCTTGATTCACATTGACTATATAATCACTATCTCTCAATAAAGATCATTATCTAGCTTCTAAATTTTTTTTCCCTTTGTAACTCTTCAAAAAAGCACAGTTACATTATTGGTAGAACAGGTAGGTTCTTCATCCTACCTTATTTTGAAAAATTCTGCCTGTTGCCTGCATGCGCTGCAGCCAACAAATCCTTGACAGAATTATGTCTGGCCTTCTGCTGGACTTGACCCTATACACCCCTGGTGCCAAGATACCCAATGGCTTTGTCCTGTACCAGAACATGGTGATACCACTACCTGCCTTCAACACCATGTCTGCACAAGGGCTCTTTCAGGCTCCCTCTTCTATTCTGCGGCCAACCAATAAAAACATCATGCCTGCCTACGTAGCCCAAAGAATGTGGAGCACTGCCTTGGAACCTTTTGCTAAGGCCACTGACAACAATACTGCTGCATGGATCCAGTCTGCCCAGATGGAATGCCCACAGCAATTTTGGATTGCGGAAATCTCCATCCGCCTGACCCATGACGCTGGCACCTGGTGTGACAAGTGGCACAAGGAACACACCAACAAGAACTGGGATACCTTCAAGCAAGACTTATTGGCAAGATTTGTGCTTAAGGATATGGGGCTCATGATCATACGCCAAATAAAGAACCTAACCCAGACAGGCACATAGAAGGAACTCTCTGCGCCTACAAGGAGCTCCAACTTTGTGCATCATCTGACATGGCCTTTGACACCCCAGCCACACACTGCATGTACTATGGCGCCCTCAAGTCGCATGTGATGAGACACATGAACCTGGACCAAGTGAGCAACCTACAAAGCCTGTGCTGCAAAGCAGAGAAAGCGGTAAAAACCTCCAACGCCCCTCATAAGGCTCAAACTGGAAAATAAGAGAGACCCAAGGATTACCACACAGGCAGGCGCTCCACTTGACAACCCCCTGGAAAAAACGGGAATAACACCAACCATAAACCCACAAGCTCAAACAGACATGGGAATGGAAACAATGGCCATTCAAATTGTACCCATTTCTTATCACTGCCAACAAGGCAATCAAGATGAGGGAAAAGCCCGAGGAGAGCATTAAGTGAGCCAAGCTCTCCCCACACAACTCCCAACTTGCCCAATGATGAGTACCAACCCAAGGACGTGGACCAATGTCCAATGATCCAAGTATCCTCAGAGGACCCGTTAATGTACACCATTGCCAGACATCCCAATAAACTGATGTCCTATCTTTCTATTTTTGCAGTTACACAGGCTCAGCACTCCTGGATTTGGGTGTGGATCAAACCCTAGTCAACATCAGCTTTGTGGATAAATTCAAGCTGGCCACTAATCCTTTGCAGATTAAAAACGTGGTCCTGGCTGATGAACACCACATTACTGTAACAAAGGAAACTGCCCCCTTCTCTGTCATGCTTGAGAACCTCCACTCCACAATTCAAGGTCCTGTCATTGACTTTCCAAAGTTAGACATTGTACTGGGGTTAGACTGGTTACAAAAGAACAACCCCCATGTAGACTGGGCAACCTCAGTCTTGACCATCAAGCGTGAAGGTGTCAACCACCAGATCTACCCTGACTCAGTGGACCAACTCCTACGCAACCATGTCTTTGTGCGCATCACAGAGACCCTGGATAAAAGGAAAACCTGAAGGCAATTGATTGGGTTTCCTGCCAGTACAAGATCATATAATTCAAAGATTGCCAGGATACCTCCACGCCTCAGGATCACAAAATTGTGGCCCACCATCCAGAAATCTTCAAGGAAGCGCTACCCGGGCTGCCCCCTGAGAAACACATCCAAAATTACATTCAACTCAAAGGAGCTGTACCCAAAGCAGAGCTCATTTATTGCCTGACCCCAAATGAAGACAACATCTTACTGCCTACCTCAAGGAGGCCTTAGAAAAAGGGCTTATATGCCCCTCACAAACTCCCATTGGAGCCACTGTCTTCTTTGTGGCTATGAAGGACAGAACCCCTTGCCTAGTCACAGATTACCAAGCCCTAAACAAAGTTACCATCAAAAATTCTTACCCACTACCACTTATTGATTACCTCTTGGATGCCCTGGGCAGCGCCATAGTCTTTTTCCAGATTGATATAACATCAGGCATCAACCAGATCCGTATTAAAGAGGAAGAAATCCCCAAAACAGCCTTCCACACTAAGTATGGCTCATATAAATGTGTGGTACTCAATTTTGGTATGACAAACGCCCCCTCAACCTTTGTGACCTTCATGAACAAGGTGTTTTCTCCCACATAGGCAAGCACGCCTTGGTTTATCTTGATGACATTATTGTCTATAGCCCCTCAGTGGAGCAATATCACAAGGACCTGGAGGCATTTTTCACTACCCTGGCACAACACAACTGCTAGCCAAACCTTCCAAGTGCCAGTTTTTCCGTGAGAAGATACCCTTCCTGGGACACATAGTCTCAAAGGATGGCATCAAACCCGACAGTCAAAAGATACAGGCCATATGCAAGATGCTGCCACCTAAGGATAAGTTGGAACTCCGCACCTTTCTGAGGATGGTGGCTTATGTACGCCGCTTCATACCCAACTGTGGTGTTTTGACTGCCCCCTTATCTGCCATAAAAGGCGCCAAATCCAAGTATGTATGTACCCCTATAATGTGACCTTTGTTCTAGACGCCACAAGGAGAAGCTCACAGCAGCTCCCATCCTGCAATACCCCAAGTGTGATGAAGAATACCAAATGGAAACTGACGCCTCATATGAATCCATCAGGGGAGTCCTATGAATCAAGAATAATGATGATGACTTCCTGCTTGTAGCCTATAAATCACAAAAGTTGACAGATGGCAAGTGTCCATACTCTATCCACAACAAGGAACTGCTGGCCATTGTACACTGTCTAGTCAAATGGTGTTGTTATCTGGAACAGCAGGAAGAGTTCACAGCAATAACCAACCACAAAGTTGCTCATATATTTCAAACCCCAAGAAAATCTATCTCGCCGCCAAGCCTGCTGGATGGAGCTTTTGGAGAGGTTCAACATGCTCATACAGTATAAACCTGGGCCTGAGCTTGCAATGGCAGAAGCCCTCTCACACCTATATGTCCATGCCATGAGAGGGGAAAATGGGCTCAACCCAGACTGGCCTCTCTTGGTACTACAAACAAAGGACGGGGGTTTCCCCCTGGTACAACCAACATAACAAAAGAAACAGTTATCAAAAACAAACATCTATTTGCTGACGTGTACGGGACCCTGCACAGAAAAATGTCTGACGGTACTACCATCTCCTATATCCCCACGCACCAGCAAGTAGGAACCATCCTACACTATCACAGAGACCTTGGACATACCAAGAGTCAAAACCTATATGAGTTCCTTAAGCACAAGGCCTAGTGGCCAACCTTATATTGTGATGTTCAGGAAGTCCTAGACCAATGTGAGGTATGCAAAAAGTTTACAAAAGCAAAACCCCTCCAAAGTCAGTACTACCCATTCACACACAACTACCCTTCAAGGTATGGGCTCTTGACGTTGTTGGCCCCATGCCAGGGAAACACAATGATAAGAAATACATCATCCCCAGCAATAAAATTGCTACAAGATGGTTAGTAGCCCAAGCAGTAAAGGTGCACACTGGCAATGACGTACAAAAATTTATTGGAAAAGAGATAATCAGCAAGTTTGGAAAGCCATAACTCCTGATAACCAATGGAGGGAAAGAATTGACCTCCAAAAACACCAATGTATACCTTGCTAAAAAAGAGTCAAACACACTGTGACAACGCCATATCACCCACAGGCCAATGGACGTTTAGAGCAGCTAAAAGACAGCCTTGTGCAAGCCTTAGCCAAGCTCACTGCTGGGAGACCTGAAGACTGGTATAAGCATCTATCAACTGCACTACTTGTGTTCTGAACCCAAGTGAACAGATCCACCAGAAAGAGCCCTTTTGAGTTAGTATACGGCACACAGCCAAATATCATCCAAGCATTAACAAACCCCAAACTGGAAATCCCAAGTGAAGTCCCCCCGCACTCAGACCCTCAAGTTATAGAGGCAAACAGCAAACAAACAGAAAGGGAAAACAAACTTCTGCAAAATTTTTTCCCCATCTGAGATAGACATAAAGTTAGGGACAGAGTTTGGGTCATGAACGTTGATAAAAGCAAACTACAACCCAAGAAAGGCGGACCAGCAATCATTCTAAAGGTAAACAACAATAACACTTAGCTTGTGCAAGGACTTGGGAAGTGCAAACAAGACAAGAACCTACACCATGATTGCCTAAGACCCTGCAAAGCAAGACAAAAACAACACAAAACCACCCTGCCCGCCACAGAACAACAATTAGTTCAGTACAGCGCCCGGGCTCCTGAAGACCTACCCCCAGAGGAGGCCAACCTTCAGTTGGGGGCGTTGAAACAGCAAGCTCAATCTGCCAGCAAGGTTCCAAACAAGCAGGTTTGTGACCTGCAATCCAATTACCCGGCCACTTGAAGCCAGACTAGGAAGTCAACTCAAATGATCAAATCCAACAACATGAATAGATGATGATCCTTTATGGTGGACACCTTGTTTTGGCGCTTGAATCATTACCAGGATCAAGCCACCCCCTTCACCAGCCAACTGTGTGATCAACACAATCATTTTCTTGTTATCCTTGATTCACAATGACTATATAATCACTATCTCTCAATAAAGATTATTATCTAGCTTCTAAATATTTTTCCCCTTGTAACTCTGCTAAAACAGCACAGTTACAACAATTGGATAGTCTCACCTCCAGTTGCCTTGGCAATAGGAAATCAAGTTGCCTCCCCAAGACCAGCTGTGGTTGCAGAGGCAACTTGATTTCATATTGCCAAGGCAACTGGAGGTGAAGCTATCCAATTAATTGCAAGTGCATTATCAACAGCAAATGAACTATCAACAAATCAAGCAAAAGACAACATTATAAGATAGATTGTAAAATATAATTCAATTTCATTATTAGCATTTTTTAAAATCTACTGTAATCAAGTATCCTTAAGAGCAATACATGAATACATAGTTAGTAAACTGATAGTTTATCTTTCCCCCTCCTTTCTTCCTTGAAAAGAAGGGTTTATGGCCCCTGGCTACGCCGGGGGCCAAAAAACTTTTAAAAAATTTCTGCGTCATCAGGAGGGTAGCTCATATATCATTATATGGGTTTATGGTCGCTATATTAGTGATTTAGAGTGCAGAATATTGCATCATTTCCAGTTTAGACAATTTTAAATTTCACTTCTTTCATTTCTAAAAATGGTTGTTGAGATTGGATTTTTCATTTGATTTTATCCAGAGTGGAGCTTCTTGATTTGGGTTGATTTGTCCTAGTTTCTTACTGTAAATTTGATTTGGATTCCAGTTCCTGCAATTGTTATTTGAGTTAACTAGTGGCATTCAAAAGTGATTTGAATTTGGTTCTTGGATTTGACAATCCCGCAATTTCAAAAAACATAGTAAACTTAATGAAAATGATTAATGGATTTGAACGCTTTAAATCTGATTTGAGTTAATTCATTTTGTCCATTGGAAATGTGCAGTTTGACTTGAAATTTGCAAAGTGTCTACAAGTTCCTGCATTTTTAAAACTCCAAATAAAAATACAAAGAATTCAATTTAATTAAAAAAGGCTATCCCACAAAAGTGATTCAAAATTTGGACCAAGGATTTGACAATCCCACATTTTTATGTTCAGGTTCTGAATCTACAGTAGTGGCACTGAAATATTAAGGATCAGATGATGACTTGTGAGGTCCAATTTTTGGCTTAAAAAAAGTCAAAGTACCAACAAGGATTCACAATTGTTTAAATAAAATTAATCTATTTCTATCTTTTTTAATTTATTTATTTGTTAGTGCAACAGTCAATGCAATATTCAGTGCATTATAATAAAAATATGTGTCCTCATATTTAGTATACTTAATTTTACTTACCTTTTGTATGTATTATTATATGTCTATAATACAATCAAACATCACGTCATTATGTATAAATAATAATTTTTGAGCCCTAATAAAAACAAATAAAGCCCAGAGCGCCCATTTATCTGATTGGCTTGGAGGCAAAGGCTTTGGGGAAGAAGGATTCCAAGTGCTCATAGAAAGCCGCCACCACATTGGGTGGCATTGCAAGTTGGCTAATCTCAAGAATATTGAATAGATCCTCAGTGTCCTGAGGAAGGCCTTTCTTCACTTTATTTTTGATCCACCCAAAGACCTCCTTGATTGGGGTAAGGAATGGAGAATACAGGGGGAGGAAGAGGAGTCACATTGGACAATCAGCAAGGCAGTGGTTGGTGGAATGGCTATTCTTGTCAATGGGTGGAAACTTGGACGCAACCAGATCCACTTTGTGGAGCCTGAAATTATCCAACACAACAATGTTGGTTGTGCTGCTTTAATTGATCCGGAGGTATTCCTTCATGGCTTGGAGAAAATCAGGGAATGTCCTGCTATTATGGGAACCCTTGATCATCTGGTATTGATCCAACCTGCAAGGACCAAGAAGCGCTACCATTGATTAGGTCTGGGAATGGACAGCTGCACTATGGGCTACACTGTCCTTGGAACCCTTCTCAACCCACTCATGCTTATACCTGAGTGAGGAGGAAAATGACAATTTGTCAATGTAAAAGAATTGGAAATTTCCTATCTTCTTGAGAGCCACATAGGTCTTGGCACAAATGTGTCAATCCTCAATTGTTTTTTTGCTGTTTCTGTTGTACAGATAAACTCCAAGTGCCTTCCACAAGAAGCTCAAATTGACCATTGCTTGGTAAACAAGGGTTTTAGAGACAGAAAGCCTGAACTCTGTGGCAAGCATTGATTGGACAGAAAGCGTGTCAAGGTAGCAATCCTTGGCCACCCACTGCCTGATTGCCTCAACATGGGTGGGCTGAAGTAGGCTGGGCTGTTGCTTAGCCTTGGTGAATTTGGCAATTTGCCCAGTGTTGCTGTACTTTTTGTTAATGTTGCCAATATATCTGGCTGTGACACCAAATTGGGACGCAATATCCCAAACCGCCATTTCCCCATTTAAGCAGCTGAGGAGAGCTTTACACTCATTATCTGTCAACTGATGCTGGCCCTTGGCAGGGACCGCGGCATTCTGGCTAGCAGGCTTGACACAGGGGATGGGGACCTTTGTGTAGAAGGTGGGATCACGCTTGGTTGCTCTGGCGCCGTCAAAGATGGCATAAGACACAGGCACAGATGGCTCCTCAGTTGTGGCCAATGGCTCATAGGAGGTGTCAAAAACATGGGAATAGGAAGTGGAAACTCTTGAATCCAGAGTGTGGGGCCAGGTGACTACTGGGTACACAGTGGAGGTGTAAGTAACCTCATTGTTACCAGTGACCCTGGTGTAGGAGACTTTGCTGGCTGGACTTGAAAGCAGCTTCTGTCTTGGATTCAGACTAGTTGATTGGTCTTGGATGCAGGAGGTGGTTGACTGGCAATGACGCCTTGGGAAGCCTGTGTGTCGGCATGACTCCCCTTGAGTTGGGTTCTGTGTCTGTTCTTGGACCCTCTGGGACGCCCTCGTGGACAGGCTGCCCCGCAGGCTGGTGCAGGAGCTGGTTGAGAATGTGATTGACAGTCCATAAGAATAAAATAAAAAATATATTTTAGATTAAATAGGTATTTATTTAGATTTATTGGTTTAGTTGTGGATAGTTGTTTTCTCTTGATTTAGCCTTGAATAGTAACATCATTTCTATATCTGTGCTTTGAAGTGTATAATATTGTATACTTTCCAGGTTTGGATAATTTTAAAGTTTAATAACTTTTTATGTCTAAACATAGTTATTGAGATTGAATTTTTAGTGTGATTTTAGTTGTGGTGGAGCTTCTTGATTTGGGTTGATTCTTCCTAGTGTGCTTACTGTACATTCAATTTGGATTCCGGTTCCCGCAATTAATATTTGAGTTTACTAGTGGCATTCAAAAGTGATTTGAAATTTGGTTTTTGGATTTGATAATCCTGCAATTCCAAAAAAACATACTGTAAATTCAGAACCTAAATGTAAAAATACGGGATTTTCAAATCCTTGGTCCAAATTTCAAATCACTTTTGTAGGATGGCCTTTTTTAATTAATTGATTTTTTGTGCATTTATTTGAATTTTTAAAAATGTGGGAACTCATGGACACTTTGCAAAGTTCAAGTTGAACTGCATATTTCCAATGGAAAAAATGAATTAACTGGAATCAGATTTGAAGCATTCAAATCCATCAACCATTTTCATTAAGTTTACTATGTTTTTTGGAATTGCGGGATTGTCAAATCCAAGAACCAAATTTTAAATCACTTTTGAATGCCACTAGTAAACCCAAATATTAATTGCAGGAACTGGAATCAAAATTGAATGTACAGTAAGAAACTAGGACAAATCAACCCAAATCAAGAAGCTCCACTCTGGATAAAATCAAATGAAAAATCCAATCTCACCAACCATGTTTAGACATGAAATTAAGTGAAATGTAAAATTGTCTAAACTGGAAATGATGCAATATTCTTCACTCTAAATCACTAATATAGCGACCACAAAACCATATAATGATATATGAGCTACCCTCCTGATGACACAGAAATTTTTTAAAAGTTTTTTGGCCCCCGGCGTAGCCAGGGGCCATAAACCCTTCTTTTCAAGGAAGAAAGGAGGGGGAAAGATAAATTATCAGTTTATTAACTATGTATTCATGTATTGCTATTAAGGATACTTGATTACAGTAGATTTTAAAAATTGCTAATAATAAAATATAATTATATATTACAATCTATCTTATAATGTTGTCTTTTCTTTGATGTGTTGATAGTTCATTTGCTGTTGACAATGCGCTTGTAATTAATTAGATAGCTTAACCTCCAGTTGCCTTGGAAATAGGAAATCAAGTTGCCTCCCTGAGACCAACTGGTCTCAGGGAGGTAACTGGAGGTAAAACTATCCAATTAAACACAATCACATTATTAACAGCAATGAGCTATCAACACATCAAGGAAAAGACAACATGATAAGATAGATTGTAATATATAATTATATTTTATTATTAGCAATTTTTAAAATCTACTGTAATCAAGTATCTAAATTTTACCCCCTAAAATGAAATAGGGTGCTTTTTGAGAATGCCTATGATTCCTAAAAGAATTAGCACAAATCCACTATAGATCATTCATCATCCTTTTTGAGACACCCATAAATTATATTTGTTTCAAATTCACATTATTTTTGTTTTTAAATTTGGTCCTTGGATTTGACAATCCCACAATTTCAGATTTGTTAAGTTTTACATGATGTCTATGATCCGTTTGAAATTCAGGAGATCTCAAATTGTACAGTAGAATCCCACATTTCTGATTCATGTATCCCACATTTGTTTGGTGAGTTTTGTCTTTTGTTGGTTGAGTTATCTGCTCAAGGGATTCAAAGTTTGCCAATGTAAATAAATAAAAGTCAAATTAAATGGTTGATTTTATTAATATATTTTATTTCTCACTCAGCTGAGTTGCCCGCAAAAGTGATTCAAAATTTGGACCAAGGATTTGACAAACCCGCATTTTTACGTCCAGGTTCTGAATTTACAGTAGTAAACTTAATGAAAATGGTTGATGGATTTGAACGCTTTAAATCTGATTTGAGTTAATTCATTTTGTCTATTGGAAATGTGCAGTTTGACTTGAAATTTGCAAAGTGTCCATGAGTTCCCACATTTTTAAAAATTCAAATAAATACACAAAAAATCAATTAATTAAAAAAGGCCATCCCAAAAAAGTGATTCAAAATTTGGACCAAGGATTTGACAATCCCGCATTTTTACGTTCAGGTTCTGAATTTACAGTACTTTTTCCCCTTGTAACTCTGCTAAAACAGCACAGTTACGGCAGTAACACTTAAACCTCTTGACTTTGGAGCTGGGGCATGGGGATGAAAATCTTAACAGTATACACTTCCTTGGGATAGGTGCAGCTATCCTGTTGGGTGTTTTCAAAGCCCATGTAAGTGAGGCTACCAGTGTTGAAACCGGGGCAACTTTATAGCTACCTGTGAATTCCTTTGAATTTGGTGGTGGCACCCTTCAGTGGCCAACTGATTACAACTACCTAACATTTTGGCCAGAAAGGTTAGGGGAGGAGGTGGGGTGGATCCTTTAGCTTGGGGGTTCCCTTGCTGTAGCAGGTGTAATGCATAAACCGTTTAAAGCTTACATCTAACCATCCTTCAAATATGATAGGCTTTAATTTTATGATGTGCATTCATTTGGTTTTTGCCCAGCAAGCTCTAATGCTGCACTGAGTTGGATTCTGCAGTTGCAAATGTTGTAACTGTGCTAGATTAGCAGAGTTGCCAGAGGAAATTATTGGGAGCTATATAATTTCTTTATTGATATATAGGAGATTATATAGTAGAGCAAGTGTTTATGAAGGGACAAGGTACCTGCTGATCACTTTTCTTGGATGGATAGGGGATGACTTGATCTTAATTATGAGTCGGGCACTAAACTGAGTTTGCTTAGGGGTTTTTTATTGCTGATTCATGATTTCCTGTTTGGAAATTGAGTTTAATTCTACTTTTAGCTGCATGTACCAGGGTAGTCAAATCATGGGGCAGAAGATCTTCTGTATGGAGCTTTGTCAAGGTCCAACCCTGAAGTTTTAACACCAATGTATCTCACAATAAAGAGGGGTTCTCAGAAATTCACACATTATGGGTCTAGTATTATGATATGGATTGACCACAGTCATAACAACGGCTCATATTTCTATGCAAGGGGTGAGGCCAATTAATAACACAGATCTTGTAAACCTACACCCAGAATATTGTCAATTCTTGTCTTGATCAATGCTACTTGGACCACTCACTTGATGGCCAATGGATTCTATGTATGGTATAAGAAATTTTCTCCTCTCAACAAGAATCATCTTATTAAAAATCTCTTTCCTGTCCACTTGTGGACAGTTGCTTTCCATCCAGCATTATTTATTGAGTATAAATAGTTCAGTTACTATGTGTTGTATCTGGTACAGTATTGACTATCTTTATAAACAAGCTTCAAAGGGTTGATTGAATTTGAATCCATTAAATCTCCTTGACCAGGGTTGGGTACCACTTTTGGTTCAAGTTTACATCTGAATTATCTTATCAAGGTTTAAAGGCGGTCCCAACTGGTATCCTGACCTGGGGTTAAAAGTAGGGTAGGGACGGGAACAGCAATTGTGCAAACACAGTATCACAAAATTGTTTTTTGGATGTTTGGATTGGGTCACAAAACAATCTGGGTGGACTTGTGCTGCAACTTTTAGAGTGGGTCACAATTTGTGCCTCACTCCATTGGGTAGATTACAAAATATAAAGGGAAGGTGGGTTTCAAATATGAAACATATGGTATCGTTTCATGCAAGGCACAGGATGTAAAATTAGAGCAAGTTCAGCTGTTGGATCTTATTTTTTAGATTGAATTTATTAAAGCTTTATCTGCCATTATCTCACAGTGATATATTTGATTGTACCACAGTTTGCTTTAGATAATCATATTAAAACACCAATCAAAATATTTTTCAAATATCTATTTCAATTAAAAGGAATTGTTTGCATACTTATGATCAGATACAATACAAGGCCACATGAGATTGTGCTTAGTCACATCACAATTCATGCAGATTTGTTTTGTGACTTTAGGGGCAGGGCACAAAGTGTGGCAGTTGCAATTGTGAACTGCCCCTTAAAAACACAAAATAAATATGCATGGATTGTGATGTGACATGAAGGTCACGAAACCAATTGTGCCGATTTTGGTGCCCGTCCCAACTCTAGTTAAAAGCCATCCCTAGGTGGCGTATCATACGCGTATTCGAGAGGGTTCAGGTATGCATCGTTACAGCCAAACGTTTGGTTTTGTTGCTGCTGTATTGTTTACTGTACAGAGAAGGATCACTTAGTATCACTGGGTAGATTTTCTGGTATGTAAATCTCCTCTTGGATACCAGTATCGTGTGCACTTTAAACCAGGGTGGGTAGCTAATTTGATATATTAGTTATCCGATACAGGCGTGGAGATGGTATATGAACTTTGCTCGGGATGGTTGCTTATATGTTGGGATTAAACTGGGAGGATTAAGTTTACAACTCTGATGGGAGTGGGAAATCGCATCTCAAACCCTTATTTGGGGTTGGATGATCAGGCAGAGCTTTTTAAGGGGATGTTGGATTTCGGACAGAAGCTTTTAATTTATGTCTTCTGCTCGATTTATGAGGGCTGGTTTAGGGTTCTGCTCCATATCGATCGAATAGAGTTGAATTTTATTAACACTTGTTAAGGATTTCACGGGAGTAGACATTTTTAGTATACGATCCACACTCTGAACGCATTGGACATAAATGCTAAACTAAACTTGCCTTTTGGATCGATTGATCAAGATTATAGAACCTTGGTTTTGATCCATGCGATTAAATAGGAATAGAATTTATTAGGAATCTCAACGCCTGGTGATAAACCCCAATAGTTTATTGACGGGATGTCCAAGCACTAAGTTTACTGGTGCTTTAGTAATGATTTAAATAAAGGTTTTATTAAATTCGGTTTGATGAGAAGCAATCATATGATTTTGGCTGTCATGTAGGTGTTTGGCCTGAACACGCTAGCAATGGAGCGGAAAGCGCCAGATAGGCGTTTGTGGATGGGTTTCTTTAGCGTGGTGACGGTGAGTTTGACTAGAGGGAGTTCCAGCTGAGCTACTGCTTCAACGGTGGGTTCCAGCTTGATGGGAGTGGACAAGTTGGGAACGTATCCTCTGAGGGCTACCTCCTGGCTGAAGCGGACGCTCTTGTTGGACTTGCCGCTGGCAGTGGAGCTGATGCTTGAACGCCTGGGCTGGTTCTGGGGAGGGGCGAGAGTGTTCATTTAAGTTTGAAGCTAGCTTAGCCTTGCATTTATACTGGGCTGGCTTCTCCCGAGTCCGATTGGTTATGAGTCCTACAAAGATCTTGTCTCACTTCAGGCATCGCCGGCTTCTGATTGGTCCGGAACTGGGGGGTCAACCTCAGTCGCACTGCTGAACACGGTTTGATTTCCTTGGTGCTTCACGTGTACACAGCATTCCAGTTATTTACAGGCCTCAATGCACCACAATTCCACAAGTTTATTTCCACAGTGGCGGAGCAGAGCGACTCGCCTTATTTGGATAAATCACCCAAAGACCACTACACGTTTCCCCCGAGTCATCCTGACCAAAGTATGACAACAAATCTCTCAACGGCAGATGCTGCCAAGCCTGACATCAACGCCAGAAAGCTTACCCTACATCTCTCCAACCAGCAATGAAATCTCAATGATAATCCCTTATACCGAGTTAAATTTTCATCAACTACATTCCACTTGCACTCAATACTGCCATGAGAACATTCTTATCACCAATCCCTTTAATTACAAGGTTCCTTATTGTATGCTCATCCACCTCCTTTAAATGTTGAATCATCCCTCTTCCCTAAAGCGGATCAATTATCAGCCAACCCTTACACAAATCCCTCGATGGGAATATTACACACTCCCATCAACAAACCATTACTTCACAAACTGTCCCCTCAAAGCTTCCTACTTCAAACCAATCAACCACAACACCAAAAAAAGAACATTTTTAAATCAAAATCCCGAACTACCCACCATCTCGGACGTCGCCCAGATTTAGCCTGCCATGATCCTGATTACCCATTCAAAAATCGATTCCATCTAGCATTTATATCCGCCGCGATAAATGATGGGCCAAGCAAGGTTACCGCTCCTAACCCCTGTGGCGCAAGGATCAACTTTCGACTCTCCAGGATCGATTCCAGCTACCCGCGGCTGTTTATACTAGGGTTGACCGTCACACCCAACGCGCATCCCCCAGGTCACAACCCAATATGCATAATTTTTTAACCCTTGGAGCAGATACCAGTTTCTGCCATGCTCCACTGTACATGCGGTAAGATATGCAGGGAAGTGGTTTTCAATTACGAAACACATGACATCATCTGTGCCCAGCACCGGATGCAAACCCAAACCGGGGTTCACGGATGAAACACATGACTTCATTTCTGCAAGCCGCAGGATGTAAAACTAGAGCAGCTTCATCTCTTGAAATTCTATTTCTTAACTGCAGCTTATTAAAAGCTTTACTCTACATTATCTTATATCACTAGTTTAATTTGAACCACCGTTCATTCCAGCTAAATACTGTAGAGCAATTTTTTACTTAAATGTACAAATATATCCCATCAACCAAAAGGAATCACTCACATGGGTAGTGTCAAAACTGCAGGGGCAACCTCAACAAGGTTTCCCATAAAAGATCCCCTGTCACTCAACTCACCTATCCTGGTACATGCAGCCAAAAGTGGAAGTTGACTCAAGTTACCAAACACAAACCATCAATAACCCAAATCCAGAGAAGGTCTAATTTAGCCCCTGACTCACTATCATGATCAGGCCACACCCTGCAATCCAGTAAAGTTGATCCACAGGTGACTTTTTCCCTCTAAAGGATTTGAACCTACTGTATAATCATCCATGTTGCAATAAATATATTATCTAGATTTCAATATCATTTCCTCCCTTGTAACTCTGCTAACCCAACACAGTTGCAGCATGGGTAGCCAAACTAAGTTTTCCATCCTACACCCCTGTTTTCAAACCCCCCAGTTGCTGAGCCTGCTGTGGTCAACAGGTATACACAAAGATCATGCCAGGGCTTTCCCAGGGCTGGTGTCAGGGCCCCACCCACTCAGAAGTAACCTTTCAATATGATGGATGACAGCAGAAGGATTTAGACCAGTAACCAAGGGACCCACCAGAAGGAACACCATTCCAAGGTGGGACAGCTCCCCAAATAGACAATAACAACCCATAAAAGGATTGAACTAACCCAAGAAGTGCACCCTCTAATAGCTTAGAAGGGATGTAGAGTCCAGTGGATGGGATACCTTGGGGTTGGCAGGCTTCTTCAAATATCTGTACATCTGGGGGTTCCCTTTTGAGGTGGGTTGTGGGAAGGAATGTAACCTTATATCATACTCTGGGGATTGCGCTACACCCGGCTTTCTCTGAGTACTGGGCTTGGGAGAGGAACCAGAATCAGCTCTGGTCCCTAAAAAACGCTGCCCTCAAAGGCCTGCAGCAAGACAATCCACAACCCCCATTTATACCCAACTGACCTCCATAAAAAAGTGTTAGCAATCTCATGGCTTTAGTGCAGGTAAGTTGAAGTTTAAAGGGGAATCAAGCCAGTAGGTAAAGACTTTATTGATTGAACCAATCTTAAGAAATAAACTGCCAGTCTGATATTGCCATAAAATATGCAGCCAGGGTGCTGATCTCTACAAATAGTTAGACTGCTACTTCTTTATCTTAATACTATACCTGTTGTGGTATAGTGACAGCCTGGGTAAGGACAGAAGAATATAAGAAGATGATAAGACAAAACTAGTGCTTTATTTGATAGTATGCCGCTTATATAGTATAAGGCGGGGGAATTCACACCAGGGGAAAGGAGGCACAGACAGAAGGAATTTCCTGATAGAGGAGAGTGGACAGGCAGATTAGAAAGTCCCGCACAATGAAACAACCGGTTTTATGTGGCTTTCCTTATGGAGGCATGTGGCTCTATCTACATTGTCTCTATAATTAACCTCAGAAGTAAAGCCTGTGTCTAAAGTGCATTCAAAATACCATTCAAACACCTGTTTCTTGGGTGTTCTAAATGTAGTTAACCTTGTTAACACCTTCTTGAGAGAAAGCATTCACGCAATAGTTATGTCGCTTGATCCCTAAGTGGACGGCTTAATATCTAATCCATTCAGGATCTGCAACATTTCCCTCCACTGGATTAGACAACAGGTTTAAAATGGCATGCGTCTCAAGATAGCGGCTATGGTGGAAAGTAGCTCTAGAGGATTTCCAAGAAGAGTCTTGAAGAAGGTGCAAGTGGTAATCCCAAGAAGGTGCAAGCCTACCAGGCCAGTAGAGTTGGTGAGGTCAACAGCAAAGCAGGTAATCCTGCATGATGGGGACGGCAGCTATCTGGACTTGGGGGTTCAGCTAGATCAGCTACTGGTGCCTCAGCTGGTCTTAGTGGGGACAGACCCATTATTTGCTGTATTGTTTCTAGCGTTGGGCAAGCCCAGGGAGGTGACAGGAACTGGGTTGCAAAAGGGTAACAGTATTCATTGGCAGTTCTCCACGCGGGCGGCAGAAGAATGCTTGAAAGCCCAGTTGAAGGAACTCCAATTTGAGGGTCAAGTGCTCTCAGTTGTGCAACAGAGGATAGTATCCAACATAGTGAAGTCAGTCCTTTGCGCTTGGGCAACACCTGGGATTACAGAGGCCCAACCAGTCAGTTGGAAGACCTCTGACAGCTTTGAGCAGCACCTTTGGCGAGCCTTCCTTGAAGTGTTGAAGTCATACACGGTGGGGGGTACTGCTCATCTGGTACCAATGGTAATGGCTGGCAACCTTGTTCTTTGAGGGGCCAACCACTGTGATACCAAGCGGGAGGAGAGCATGGGAGTCTTCCTTGAGTGGGCCTTGTCTTTTTCTATAGGGTGGGTGATCAGGTCCCAGTAGAGTATGCCCATTGCAAGATTCTTCTGTGGGACTGTATCTTCTTGGGGGTCGCCTTTCCTGTGGACATTGGGGTCAACCACGTGTCTCGTTTGGTGGGGGTTCATTGCCCAATCCTCGGTCATTGGCTTTGCAGATCCGTAGATAACCAGTTGTGTTTCCTGGATGCCGTTCAGGTGGTAGAACAGTTGGTGAGATATTGGAAGAGTCTTGTCAGTCTCCAATAAACACCTTGTTCCTTCATTCTTATTCCTCATACTTTGGTGCATCACTATCGCAAACAGGACAAAAACCCATGGAATTTTTTAATTAGGCTTTTATTTTTTTGGGTTGTTGTCCTCATTGGGGCTTACTCTTGATTGCTAGGAGCAGCACACATATATTGAGTGTGTACTCTAGTGATTAATTGCCCAGAATGGGACTCCTTAAGGGTGTAGGAGTTGGGGCCAGTCTTCTGGATAACTTGAACTGGGCCCTGCCAAAGGGAGGCCAGTTTGGATTCACAAATGTACCCTCTATTGCTGAAGAAGTAGACTGAGTCTCCTACCAGTTAAGTGGTTAGGGCGGGGTGTTTGGATGCAGCTTGTTCTAGGTCCTGTAACTTATGGTTTAAGTTTACAGTGTAGGTTTCCAATTGCAAGCAGATAAGGGTTTGCACGAGTTTGTTAAGATATGTCTCTGGGGACACAGCCAGACTGGGATTTACCAGGGAATATAGTAAAGGGGGAAGTCCTGGTTACCAATCATAGAGCAGTTGGAAGGGTGTCTTGCCAGTGGCATAATGGTATCCAATGTTATATGCAAAGGTGGCTGCAGGCAGGAAGGTATCTCACTCAGTCTCATATTGGTGACTGAGCTTCCGGAGTATCTGGACCAGGCTCCCATTAGTGCACTCTACCATGCCATTTGTCTGTTGGTGATAAGGGGTGGATAGTGTCCCACAAATTCCCATCAGTTGGTTGAGGCGGGGGATGATATAACTGGTGAAATTGATACCATTGTCCGTCAGCAGGATCTGGGGGCAACATGTTTGTATATGATATTCTCCAGGATGAACATGGCTGTCACCAGTGCGGATTGGTTGGGGATTGCCTTGGCTTCTACCCATTTAGTCAGATGATCAACAGCCACAGTGATGAACTTGTTGCGACTGTTGGTAACTGGCAGGGGATCCACTATGTCAATGGCCACAGTGTGGAAGGCAAACCCAGGGTATATAAGTCTGTGTTGGAACTTGGCAACCTTAGGTCTCTTGATGTTGCAGTAATGACAGGTGGCCAGTGTATCTACTACATCAGTGTGCATTCCTTCCCAGAAGCAGTGCTGCTGTAACAGGGCTAACGTCTTCTGTATACCACCATGACCAGCAGTCTTGTGAGCGGCCACCACTGATTCCATGGGTAGGGATAGGCGTATGTAAGGTAGCCAAGAGTCTCCACAAAGCTTCAGGAGTTGTCCTTTAGAGACCTTGGTATCAACATCTAACTTCTTGAGAGCTCTTTGTATCTCTACCAGCTCCTCCCACCACAAAGAAGGATCCTCCATAAGCTTGTCATAGAGAATGTCAGCCATGGAGGATACTAAAACAATAGTAGGAAGGCGGGAGAGACAGTCAGCATTCTAGTGGACAGCACCAGCTTGATGAATGATTTCATAGTCATAGGCCTGAAGTTCAATGGCCCAATGCGCTAGACGCCCTTTGGGATCCTTGCGGATCTTCAGCCATTGCAGGGGGCATGGTCTGTTCCAACCGCAAAATGTACCCCATGGAGATACACTCTGAATTTTTAATAGGAGTATATTATAGCCAGGCACTCCTGTTTTGGTGACAGTGTAGCTCTTCTCATGATCATTGAGAATAAGCAAGCAGTATCCAACATTATGTTTGAGTCCTTCAGAGTCCAGTTGGGAGAAGACACCCCAGTTGCAGTCAGGCTAGCATCTGTATGAACTACAAACGGCTTGGAAAAGTCAGGGTAAGCTAGTACTGGGGCTGCAGTCAGTATTCCCTTGAGAGCAGCACTTGCTGTCTTGCAAGCCAGGCCCAAGAAGAAATCCACAATAGCTCAAAAGAGTTGGAGCAGTGTATTTTCCAGGGAAGCAAGGTTGGAATATAAAGTGCCAATAATAGCCAACCAACCCCAGTAAGACCTGGATGTCTCTCTTGCTTACAGGCATCTGCATCTTCTTAATGGCCTCTACCTTGAGAGGTACAGGACAAGGGCCATCACAACTGATGATGAACCCAAGGAGCTCCAAGTGCTCATTGAAGAAGCTGCATTTCCTTGGCTTCAGCTTAAGTGTAGCAGCCAGCAAAGTTTGAACACTTCTTCCAGGGGTTCCAGGTGTTTTTTATAGGCGCAAGAGAAGATGTTAATACCACCCAGATAGACCAGGGCACATGAGGGCTTGAGGTCCCCCATCACAGCGTCCATAGCTCCTTGGAAGGTGACTGGGGAATAAGAGAGACCCTTAGGCATCCTGGTAGGTTGGAAAAGCCTTTGGTTGGCAAGGATGGCACACTTCTCTGGGACATCTGGAGGGAGAGCAATCTGCCAGTGGCCAGGTATCAGGTACATGGCTGAGAAGAACTTTGCGGTGGGGACCCAGTAGGCAAGATCTTCTTGCATTCTCACAGGGCAAGAATCCAACATTTCTGATTGAGAGGCAAAGTCAACCAGAAGAGGGGCATCAAAGGCTCTGTTGTAAAGGAATAAAAAGTGCCAGGGTCAGGCACAGGCTTGTCAGGGGGAAGAGGAATGGGGGGAGAGGAGGGAGGTGAAACCACAAATGCAGCCAAGGATTTCTCCTTGTCCTGGCTGCTTAGTAGTTTTTTGAGTGATCCTCATTGTACTCCTCAGCACCAGAATTACCAGTGAATTCTTCTTTGCTCTGACTAGCCTGAGGTTTAGTTGCTGCAGAACCATCAGGAGTGATGGAGGGATTGCTATCAGGTTCTCAGGGAGACTCCAGGGTACCTGATGAAGGTACAATGAAGGAGACATCCTCTTAATTGCTTCTGTGACAGTGGTGGCAGTCAGGAAGGGGCAATGTAGTATAGATCTTCTGAGAGGGGGAACTATAAGCTTTAGCATTCCCATGCAATCCCATCAGAGTCTCAGGGGTACTAATTATTGAGGCATCTTCAAGGTGCTTGCTTAGTTGGCCCTGAAGGGAGTCAAGGAGAGCACGTTGAGCATCCAACTCATCTAGCCACTCTTTCTTTTCCTGAAAGGCCAGAACTAATTCCTCTTCCAGAAACCCCATCCGTCTCTCTTGAGCCTTTATAGTATCCTGAAGAGCAGAGAATCCCATGGTGTAGCTGTTATGGATGTCTTACGGCTTAGGAGTTTTCTGTTGATGATCATAGACTTCCAGGGCAACATTCCAATTCATCTGGATGAGTACCAAGGAAGAAAGTACATGTTCTATCTTGCTCATCCATAGAGCCATTCCAGAGTGGGAGTGAACAGCTTCTGATATATTTTGAGTAAGGTATGGGGGGCCAGAGCAGCTACTAGTTTGGAGGGTTCCAGAATTAAGGGAGATTCCATCAGGAGAAAAACCAGTAGAAGAAGGAGGAGAATATTGACAGCATAATTCCTTCATCAAGGCAGGCTCTAAGGAGCAGGAGGCGCGGTTCATGCCAGTTGTTTCAACCATGGGGTCAGACTGAATTGGTATCAAGAAGGTGAGGGCTCTTCAATGAAGTTTATCCAGGAGATCATGCTTGACTGAGAGCTGGCAACTTCTGAAATTTTTTGGCAGTTAGGCAACCACTGGCTTAATCCTGGTTGACCATATGAAGAGCCATGAAGTCTACCAGATAGAGAGCCAGAAGCAGTGAAGGTTGATCCTGGAGTGGGTTGGGCAGAAGGAGCCGCAGGTACAAGCAAGGACATCTCTCCCTCCACAAAAACTGGGCTGCAGGGGTAGGAAGAGAGGAAGCTGTAGTTTGAAGAAGCCATGAGCGCCAATGTTGTAAAATATACAGCCTGGGTGCTGATTTCTACAAATAGTTAGTCTACTACTTCTTTATCTTAATACTATACCTGTTGTGGTATAGTGACAGCCTAAGTATTTTAGCTCCACCAGTTGAGTCCAATTGCAATTGAGGAAATCAACTTAAGGAATACATTTTCAATTTGTATCAATGTATTAATTCCAATTATCTCAATAGCAATCAGAGTGAAGTACTCAATATTGCGACATATGGGTCATTATTTGTTAGATTAATCTGTTTCCTATTAACTGTGCTACTTAACACTTTAAAATTTTGTTTTAATTTTCTTATCAATAAATTTAAATAATTATAACAATTTTATCAAAATAAATCTTATTTAATCCTTATAATATAAAAACCTATATTAAATTAATCATTTTCTACTTACAGCTAAATTAAACTGTATTAAAAGCTAGTAACAATCTTATTTCATATACCATTTTTCTTGAAAGCTGATTAGTAAAAAATGACATCATTCTAAAAAGAGAAACATAAAAATACAATAAAACTGATACAATGCTTTTTGTTGAAAATTAAATTTTTGCCTAAAATCTTAGCTTTTTTAAAAATATTTAATTTAAAATATAATAATTTTTGAATCCCTCTTTTTAAAAAGAGGGCAGACAGCTTTTTTGCATATTTAATAAATAAATATTAAATAATTTTGGATTTTTTTATAAAAAATCTAGTAAAAAGTTAAAAAAACTAAAACTAAAATTAAAACTAAACTTTTATTGAAATTTCAGTGATCTCATTTAGCATAAGTAATTTATTCTTAAGTTAGATTTTATAGAAAATATATAATAAGAACTTATAAGAGAGTAAAAGTTTTTCTTTTCAAATTCTTAAGTATTTAATATTAATAAAATGGCTTTATACAACTATTTAATAAAATTATATTTTTATACTGTATGCTAGAGATAATATGTATAAAAAATTCAAACATAAAAAAGGATGTATCAAAATCTTGCTTTATTTAATTAAATCTTATAAAGGTTGAAATTTATTTAAACTAAATAAAAAATGGTCTTAGTCATTGTATCTATAAAAATAAGATACAACTTTAATTATACAAGCAAATATTTATATGTGATTAAAAATAACATTTTTGTTTTGATAGATTTAAGATCTATAAAGTTCATTTTTAAGAACTGTTAAAAGTTATAATAAACTTAAGTTTATTTAAACAAAAGGTTTTTGAGTTGGTTACTAGAAGTAAGCTAAATAATAACTTATACTTTAAATTTAGTTTACTGATTAAAATATCATACTTTAAGAGTTAATTAGCATATTTTATTTCAAATAATAATTTTATAAGCTTACATTCAAAGCCGCTTCAAGATACTAAATAGGATTTAAAATATAGCGTTGCAGCACAATTCTGAAAGCTGAGATTAAGGGCTTTCTAATGATACTAGTTTGAGCAAAATTGAAGTACTATTTGCTGAGATATCAACAGTTAACCAGAATATAAAAAGGGGTGAATAAACAATGATATCAGACTTCAGGGGTGATATTGATAAATTAAGGAGATCAGTTGAGGGTCAGTTGGGGATTTATGCCTGTAGTGCAAAAGCTCAGCTAACATGGTATTTAAACAGCTCAACTTTACAGAAATTTACTTTATAATCCACACCTTTACTCCTCTCTGATAACTGCACATCTATTTCCAAGCAAGAACTGCCTGAACCAAGCCAAGGAACCCAACCACTGTCATTATGAAACCCATCAAGTTTGCACCTCAGATGACACCCTTCTTCTCACAGGGGGCTTCTACTAAGAGAGAAAGAATCTCTATGCTTAAACAAGCATTCCTTTTTACTGCTGGCAGTGATCTTAATAGCTTTGCTGAGCATTTCTTATTAAAAACAGAGTTTGGATAAAGTACCTTCTTACCTGTCATACAAAATTCTAAGACAGATGATTTCCTTAACAACCTAAAGGAATTGATGTCAGAGTCCCCTGCCAAGCACTTTCCTTCCCTAAGAGCATTGGTTACATCAAGCTACAGTCTGAAAGAGCTTTGGGATCGTAGATTTAAAATGACAAAAAATGAGTATTCATATTCTAAAAAAATAAAAAATGCTAAAAAAGCATCATTAAATTCAAAAAATAAAAAAGGAAAAAATGATTCAGTAAAGAAAGAAAACATAAAAAATATTTTAAAACATATATTAAAAAATTCATTTCCAACCAGCCAATTCACTAAAAAATCCCCTGGATTGATTTATGAAGAATTACAAAAAGAATTGAGTGAATACTCAACTAAAATAAAATACTCCTTATTGAAAACAAAAAAAGAAATTTATGAAGATATGAAAATAAAAAACAATGTTTCTGTTTCACTTTCCACTTTCTATAAGCTTATTCCTAATAATATAATTAAAAGCAAAAAGCAAAAAGCAAACTGATATGTGTAACATTTGCAACTTAAAAAATCATTAGAAATGAAGAAAAAGGATTTGAGTATAAAGAAGTTGCCATTGCCTAAATCTATTAAAGAAAATTTGGAATCTATTGACCTACATGAAAAGTTTTATAAGCATCAAAATAAAGAATATATTAGTGATATAAATAATCTTGATAATAATTCATGTGTTATAATAATAGACTATAAAGAAAACTTTAAAATAGGTGGGGGTCCTATTTAGACAAATAATTGTTTTTATGAGAAAATACCTATTTCTTTATTAGGATTTGCAATTGCTTTTAAAGAAAATGAGAAAATTAAATATGAGTATCATGACTTTTTATCTGAAATTTTATCTCATGACTCTTTGTTTTCAGGTCAGTGTTTGATAAGTCTGCTTAAAAATAATAAATTTAAGAATATTAAAAATATTAAAGTTTGGACTGATAATGGTAATCATTTTAGATCTTATGAATTCTTATATTATCTTTTTAAAGAGGTACCTAAAATTATAAAAGGAACAATTAAGTTTAATAGATTTTTTGAGTGTCATGGCAAAAGTATTATTGATGGTCATTTTGGTGTATTATCTAAAATATTTAAACAAAAGGAAAATGAGATGTATATAAAGAATATAAATGATCTCAAAATGGTTTTTGAGAGAGAGGAAGAAAGAAAGGGTTTATATGAGTCACTTGTAAATAATTCAGATGTTTCCCAAAAAACCTTTTTTTACATCTATGATAGAAAATCTAGGCCTAAAAAAGCTGGCTTGAAGTCAAAGCATTTTATGTTAATCTTTCATATTTAATGAAAGATGGTGAGCTGTATGTTTCACCTTTGACATTTGAGGATGTTAAGGAGTACTCCAAAATAAATCATTTTGCAAAGTTCTGCACAGATGACAGAGAAACAAAGAGAGCTGATACTACTAAAGGATTAGTAGGACATGTTCATGAAGTTGGACGCATAACAAAAGCTTATATTTCACATAGGGTAAATAGTCTTTTAAATACAACAACTTTTTTCTAAAAATAACTAAGAAATTAATTATATGAGCCAAAGATAGGGTAACAGCAATTATGGCTTTGGGGCTGCTATTACTCTCCCATGCAACTCATATATTTGATTCTTGGCTTATTAAAATAAAAAAGGGTTTTTAGCAAAAATACAGTTAATAGAAATAAGATTTATTTTTATTATTTGTATATTTTACACCCTTAAACTTTTATTCAGTAAACTAAGCATTATATTAATGTTCAAAAAACATAAGTTTACAACTTAAATGATACCAAAGAAGTTAAAAGTCTTTAAAATTCTTAAGCTGGCGCCTTGGCTTAATCTAACAAATAAAGACCCATATATAGAATGGCAGTAAAAATAAATTGGGGGAATATAAAGGGCTTGAGGGGATCTGGAGAGGGGTTGGAAAAATTGGGGTAGCTATGGAGGACTATTTCAAATACTGGGGGAGACTCTCTCATAGTTATGTTTGGAGCAACATTATTATTACATCTTATCCTTTGCTTCCCTCACAGATCGCCTAAACCTGGAGACATCACCCTATTTTCCTGCAGAAGCTGGGGCTGTGTTCAAAAGAACTAACAGGAGGACCAGAAGACATTGGACCATCAGAAACGGAGCCAGAAGTAAAATCTATCTCAACGCCATCTGGAGACTTCAAAAACAAGCTTGAAAGTGGATCTGCACCTCCTGATTGGTGGATGACCTTAAAGTTAAGTAATAAAAGCTCCAGACTTGTTTTTAAAAGACTAATATCTTTTGTATGGCTGTCTAAGCTACATGAAGCTATAGGTCTGATTACCACTCTGGAGCCTGGAGTTTTAAATAACCCTTTAATTATTAAATCCTCAGGTAATAAAGAACCAATATTACAAGCTAATTCTTGCTTCTTGGGTGTTTTAACTATTACAAATTTGGGAGAAGATCCTCCTTCCAAGACACTGAATAAATTGTTGACATTAATATCAGATATGAGATTCCTGAAAACTGGGCACCTTATGTGCCAGGAGCTGAAGCCCCTGAAGGGCACACCCTCTAACAAAGCATGGTCATCATCATGCCCACCTTTGATACCCTATCCATACAAGGTCTCTTTCAGGAGCCATCCTCAGTACCTTGGGTCACTGATAAGAGCCTCATACCAAACAGCACATCTATAGTGTTGCCTTGAAGACTTTTGCCAGCACCAACAATGACCAAGCCACAACCTGGATCCAGCCAGCATAAATCAGGCTAGCTGGGAAAGGGTGCCCTAGGGTACTGGGTTACTAAGATCAACATCCAGTTGATCTATGATGCAGGTACCAGGTGCAATAAGGGCACCAGGACCACTCAGAAAAAGATCCAGGCACTCCCAAGCAAGATACCCCTTCCCAGTCTGTTATGTAGAGCACCTCACTCAAGGTTCCTTCCAAGTCAGAAACCTGGACCAACAGGTACGTTAAACAAGCTCATAAGGGCCTATTAGGGGTTGCGCTATCCACCCTGCCCAAACCAGCTACAACACCCCTGCCCCATGTCCATGTACTACAGCTGTTGTGAAGTGATTGGATGTAAACTAGCCTTGACTGTAACAACTAACTGATCCATTAAGCTTGGTGAACAATAGAACAATGGTACTCTTGTACTGGATAATAACCAGTTCAACTGATCAACTAAGTTGCACTCAAAAGTTAATTAACTAATGATCATCCAATTATTAGGTTAATAATGGGCTAAGTGATAGATAATTCTGGCTGCAGAACAGAGGATCCTGGCGCTCTGTGGCTCCCATTAATCCTTCAATTACTATATAACTCTCTTATTGACTTTAAATAAAGGATAGAATTTACATAACTTATACTTTATTATACGCATTAGGCTAGATATATATCTTGACCTAATCTTTAGTAATAACTAAGGTTTTATTTGAGTTAAGCAATCACTGTACTCATACACTATACCCAAATTGCAACATTTGGTGCTCACTTTAGCATGCAACAGCCCGACGGTACCCACCGCCCTATTGGGGACTTGTCTTTTGCGCGGGGAGGAGATGAAGATAACCTTCTCTAGTCTTTCCTTTGACATCTGAAGGACCACCCTGATGGGCTTTTTACAGAGATCAATTGCCTTGCTGGAACAAGGGATGGTCTGCCAAATGAATTTGCTGTGTTTGATCAATTAATGACTGACGTACAACACCCCCGTCAGATTGAGGATCAGTCCCCCTTGCACCTTGACGTCCCAATTTCACTAGAAGTGGACAGGAATTCAAAACCCACTCAGAAGCAGCTGGAGCAGGCCATAGGCAGTATAGGCTGTGGTGCATATCAGAATGGGGAAGTTCATGAGAAGCTGGCGGTACTACCATCATATGGTACTACGGCCAAAGAAAAGCTCCAAAATTTTACAGGAATTACTCCCAACCAGCTTTGGTTGCAGATGAAGACAGTCAAGCAAGTAAAGGAATATATCCACAGCTTTGCACACCTGGCATTTTGCCACAACTGAATCCACTTAGGACATCAGCTTTCTCTTATTTCACATCAGGGAAACTTGATTAACAATCAGCAAGCATTCCTCAGACAACTGTACAATGAGCTTGTAAGCTCCATGTCCAACATTAGCCATCAATTACATGGTTTGGCTGGACAGCAGAACTTCACCGCAAACTGGTCAGCACAGCTGGAAGATTGAATGACTAACTATGTGGTCACAATGGTTGTAACAATGCTTGAACATAAAGGACTGGATAATAACTGGCTTGGCACGGTCACACACCACATCAACGGAGCAGAAGCCACTTTACGCTTCCTGTGCAGTGAAGTGGAGCCGCTCTGTTGCTCTGTAAGAATGATTGATGATGGGCTTTCCACCAAACCCAATAAAGAAGCCACTGTCATAGTCCAATGGGACATGGGGGAGCTATCTGCACATTTCAGCAAGATTGACAAAGGCCTTTGCCAATCCCTTGCTGATTGTAGTCACTTTTATATGGAATTCTCAAAGCTGGAAAAACTGATTGAACATAATCATGACCACACAGAAGAGAATCATAATAACCTGGAAAGATTAAGGAACATCCATTGGGCTATTCAGGAAAAGAACAACATGCTGCTTGATAAGCAAGTTTTGCGCATTAAAAAACTTGAAGACAAATTGCACATGGCCACCCGTACTATTAAAGATCTGACCTGAGAAGTACAATTGCAATGTAGTGATATCTGTTGCTACAAGGCCAAGTAAAACAACTACTTTAGGTACACGTAGGCCAGACTATAATAGATTCAGGACCACAGGCTACTACCAGAAGAAGCCAAAATGTCCTATCCACCACCAGCCAGGCCATGTCAGAGGACCATCACTATTTTCATAGTTACAAAAGCAACAAAGACAATATAGACTGGACAATGAGGAAAGTCTATGTGGCAGAGCCAGTACTTGATAGCAGCAAGACTCCCCTTCCTGGTGTGGTAGCTTCAACTTCTAGGACCAGACACAATGCTAGGGATGCAGCCTCTGAAGCACAATTCTGCACCTCAAACCAGAGGAATACCTTGCCTCTGCCCAGAAGAAGTTATAACTTTAGCACCTCCTTGGTGATCCAGATTCTAAGCTGACTAATCTTCCTAAGTTTGACAAAAAGGCAAACCTTCATATGTTTCTCTGTATATATAATAACTCCATGTATGGAGCAGACAAAGCCATGAAGAACACTGCCATTTTCAACTGTCTGGATTCAGAAACACAAACTATAATAATGCCAAGACTACCTGAGCAAGGATGGTCCTACAAGAACGTGTCCAGGGCCTTGATTGCAGAGTTTGGTAGTGAAGAAGCTCTGTTTTGCCGCAAAATGGAGTTCACAGAAGGAAAAATTAAGAAGGGGAAAGCCTAATGGATTTCTCCAAGCGCTTCTACCTGGAAGCACAGACCTTAGTGTCAATGGGTGCGGCTACTTTTGTTGATGTAAAAGGAGCCCTTCTTAACTATTTACGTCCTAACAGAGAGCTCTCCATTGCTCTAAAGTCTGGAATCTATGGCGCAAGAACAGTACCTGAACTCATGCGTCACTTGGGATCTTTCAAAGAGCAGTTCAAGATTCCTTTCCCATGCTTTAAGAAATCCACCTTCTTCTCTTCTAACAAACCCAAAGGTAAGTCTTGGGAGAAGGATCCCTTAAAAAAATCAACGGCTGTTGCAACATCTTCAACCAACAGTACTACAATCACTTGAACATGTTACAAGTGCAGGCAATTAGGACATCTTTCTCAGGATTGCAAGCAACCCAAGACTAGTATCCGTCACTTGGTCCAGGAAGACAGCAAAGAGGACAAGCCAGTAGATAAAGACAAGGATCAAGAAGAAGATAGGGATAATGCAAAAAACTTCTAAGCAGTCAGATTGAGTAGAAAACCATGACTGCTAGTTGTAATCTACCCTCTCCACCAATTGATTCAGACCCCAACATTCCTGATTGCAACAACTGCCTGCTGGACCAGGAGGCCTGCCCAGAAAGATAATTTCCTGATAAAGAAGAAATAAATGAAGACTTGATTCACAGAGTTTTAGCTGTCAACACAGTCACCAGGAAACAGACAATTTGTATGGAAAGCCCACCTTCCCAAGAAGCCGTTGATACTGTCTCTATACCTTACTCTGAGCAGCTTATTATGCCTTACACTGAGGTCACCCACAAAAGTGACAGTGTTAAAAAGTTTTCTCAACTACTGAGGTCTGTGCAAGTCTCCACAAACTTGGATACCTTAAAATCTCTAAAGCCCAAATTAACAACTGCATTGGAATCATTTCTTGCCCAGTTTAAAGGGTTAGATATTCATAAGGTTACAAAAATCACCTCTCCACATTATGGAGAAAGACCCAACTGTACATACATTGAACTAGTGGTTCATAAACTGCAAGTAAGAGCAATTCTGGACTCTGGAGCCCCTGGGAACATTTTTTTAACCAGGCTAGTCAAAAAGCTGAAAATTGCACCCAATTTGGACTACAGTGAGGAATTTGGAACTGTCAGACCTGACATAACAAAGGCACTGGGAGCCTACTCATCCTTACCACTACGCTTTGGTAAATTGGTGATGATAGCCCCCGCAGTAGTGCTGCGCAATGAGAGTTACAATATTCTAATTGGAACAAGCTTCATGGCAACGTATGGTACTATTATTAATCCTAAGGATAGCACCTTCAGTATTTTGGGCCACTCTGTATCTATGTTTTACTACAGTGACAGACCAAAATATCTTCCTACAAAAAAGGTACACTATATCAATATGAAATACGCTGGTGGAGACATGCCAGTAGCATACACCTTGCAACAGGGCAAAATTAAGGTATTGCCACTGGCTACCAAGGAGTATAAAGAGATTCTTTTGTATTCTTCCAGAAAATTCTCCATTCCAAGTGGATCCCAAGCAATTCACAATACAGGCCTGAGCCTCAGCTTTCCAAAAGGGATGCACAGTGAAGTATTTGGGCTCCACAATGGTTTACAACTAGAACCATGGATTCTACCTGGTATTATGCCATCCTCACATGAGATCCTAGCACTCTTGGGAAAATTTTCTGATAAAGTGCTGAAGGTGAAGAAACATCAGCTTTTTGGCTATATAAAGTTGGAAGAAAACTCTAGCCTCACGGATGTCATCCCTTTTGGTGAATTCAGCAAGTTTGCACTGCCGTGCAATCAGCCAAGTGTTCTAGCGCTAATTCTGCGCAACTCTTTAAATGGTCTGACAGAAGATCAGAAAGACCAAGCTATATGCCTTTTTGAGAAATACAAGAACATCTTTGCAGAGAACAATCATGACCTAGAAAAAGCTCTGGGAGTTGAACATGTATTGGATACGCAAGGGGCTGCCCCTATACACTCAAGACCAATAAGATGTTTTTTTCCAACCAAGCCATTGTCAATGAAAAGTTACAGAAACTACTCACAGCCAGTCTTTTGGTTCCCAGCAAGAGTCCTTGGTCTTCACCACTGTTGATTGTAAAGAAAAAAGACGGGTCAAATCACGTGGTAATGGATTATTGCAAGTTGAACTTAGTCACAAAAAAGGATTCTTATCAGTTGCCTTGCATTGACAACACACAGGATAAGTTAGGAGGCGCAAAGTATTTCAGTGTAATGGATCTGATCAGTGGCTACTGGCATATTGATCTTCCAAAGGCAGATCAGGGAAAATGTGCCATTATTACAGAACAAGACCTTTTCCAGCCAACTAAGATGCCACAAGGACTTGCAAATGCCCCTGCAACTTTCCAACAAGCCATGGATTCTGTTATGGGAGACCTTAAGCTAACTTGTGAACTGGTTTACCTCAACAACATCAATGTCTTTTCACAAACGTTTGACCAACATTTGGAACATTTAGAGGCAGTATTCCAACAACTTACTGCGGCTAATCTCAAGCTGAAACCAAGAAAATGTAACTTCTTTAAAGAACATTTGGAATTCCTTGGTTATATTATCAGCAAAGATGGCTTAAAGCCTGTCCCTGCTAAAGTTGAAGCCATCATACACATGCAAACGCCGTCCAACAAAAGAGATTTTCAGGTGATCTTAGGAATGATTGGTTACTACAGAAGGTTTATCCCAAACTTTGCAGGACTAGGAGGTCCGCTTTTTCACTTGTTGAAGAATGAAGTTGAATTTTCACAGACACCAGGATGCCACCAAACCTTTGAGGACCTGAAGGATACCTTGGTATTGGAGCCAGTACTGGCATACCCCAATTTTGATTGACCTTTCATTGTGCACACAGACGCTAGCTTGACAGCAATCAACATGATCCTTTCTCAGTTGGACAATGATGATCAGGACCACCCTGTAGGATATTGTTCCCATACACTTAATAGCTGTGACAGAAATTGCGGGATAGTATGAATCCATTTCTAAGTGATGGGAAATTACCACCCAAATCCATATAGAATTGATGATTAACCACCAACGCGGCTTCAGATGTTTTTTTTGTGAAATTTCCAATTGTAACTCCAGGATTAAGTAGAACAATTAGTCCTAACCAAAGTAGTCCAAGATAAATGACCTGAGAAAGCATCAATGCATCTTCAGCGTAAAATTCTGGGCATTGGGAAGTAAAACAATTTTCAGTTTCCAAAATGGGGGGACTCCAAGATTGGCTGGCATGAAATTGACATTGGGCGGCACCAACAACAAAGTTCCAACAGCAGGACCTCATCTTCCAGAAATGATTTGGTTCAGAATCATGTTTACAGAATATACAGCAACAACCCAATCACAGGATGCATTTTTTAAAATGGAGATTATAACTTGGGATAAATGATTTTTATTGAGTAAATTTAGGAGGACTCAACTCTTAGAGTTGAAACAATGAAAATTATTCAATATATATCAGAAAAATCAACTAAGCAATACCACCTGGTTCTTGACCTCCTACTCCTTCCACATTATCAAGTAAGTATCTGGTCCAGGTTGCAAAGAACCCTTGTGTGACTAGTTTCTGATGACCATGCTGATTAACAAGCTCATATTGGGTGACCCTCATATTACACCAATTTATCAATGTCAATTTGAAAAGGGGAACTGGTTTCAGCTGACAGACTGGAGCAGCCATAACCCATTTCCAATTGACCGTTTGATTTAAATCTGTTAACTCAGTCAATTTTGATAATGGTTTTTCAGCTTTTTGAGCCTTCTTGCTTGGGCAGATAATACCCAGCATAATGGAACCTACTGTGATATTACCCTCTGCTTTAGCCCTGGGCACAATACCCCCATCCAGGAGATGAGATAAGAAGAAATACTTATGGGCAGGTGGGAGTTTCATTGCGGCCAAGGTAAGTTTGGGATGACCAATAGCAGTGGGATTGCACTTGTAGAACTCATGAATCAGATCTGGGGAATTGGAACAATTGTAGTGGGGAACCCAGGAGTTTTCAGAATCAGGATAACCTTTCCACGACATCAAATATTCTAAGTGTTGTTGATTCTTGCGGGAGACCAAAATACAATTTAACTCATACTCAGGTTCTCCCTCCACAAGAATGGGCTAGGAAGAAGGAGTCTCTGTACCTTTAAAGGGAGTAATGAGACATTCATTAAAGGTGTGGAAAATCTTGAAAGCAGGAGGTAAATCCAGCCAATAAGCAGAGGGACCAATTTGACGTTCAACTGTGAAGGGGCCAACTTGTTTAGGCCCTAACTTATGACAGGGAACCTTCAGTTTCATATTGCAAGCATCAACCATGACTAGATCACCTGGCCTGTAAGTTGGACCTTCCTGGCGCTTGCAATCTGCATATTCCTTGTAAGTTTTCATGGCAGCAGCAAGAGTAACCTGGAGCTCCTGATGGACCTGCTTTAATGCAGCAGCCTGATCAGTCACAGCTTCCACGTTTCTAATCAAACAAGGGCCCATATTAGAAGAAGGGTTGTAACCCACATTGACATAGAAGGGCAATACTTGAGTTGACGTGTGAGGGGCATTATTATATGTGAACTCCACCATAGGTAAATTATCACACCAGTCATCTTGTTGTGCATTAGTGTCGCAATGTAGTTAGACCTCCAAACTTTGGTTTACCCTCTCTGTTTTTCCATTGAATTGGGGGCGGAAAGCTGTGGAACAACACAATTTGATACCTAGAATCCCAGTGAAAGTTTCCCTGAACTGAGCAATGAATTGAGGCCTGCAGTCACTCACAATCTTCATTGGAATGCCATGTAGGGAAAAGATTCTATTCACAAACAACCTAGCTGTTTCCACTGAAGTAATTGTGGTTGAGCAAGGTACAAAGTGCGCCATTTTGTGAAGCAATCTACCACCACCATGATTACGTTAAACTCATTGAAATTGGGAAGTTCACCAATAAAATCAATCAACACAGACGTCCAGGGTCCTGCAGCAGGCTGCAGTGGAACCAGTAAACCTGTAGTCTTGTTCCGGCTTGCCTTAGATCAAACACATACCAAACAATTGCAAACAAAAGCTGCTACCTGCACTGTCAAACCTTTCCAGGAAAACTGGCGGCGGATTAGTTCCACTGTTTTGTTTTTCCTTGGGTGGCCTGATGTTGGGCAAGTGTGATGAGTCTCCATTTTTCATCCCAAATAGTTCCTTCTGGGACCCACAAGCGACCTTGATGATATAGGACGGGACCTATCTTATGATAACCCTGGGGCTGGCCTACTGGGTTTGCACATGCTAGCTCCAATAGCCTATCATAGCCTTTGGACAAAGGTTGCAGAAACTTAACTTTGGAATATAAGTCCAGGTCTGCGCCCTCAGTTAGATACATGATAGCCAGCGTAGCAGGTGGAGACAACACAAAAGGCATCACAGCCTCATCTGGAATCATAGTATGTGTGTTGAGCTTGGCATCCACACTAGCATCTGGGAGATGGGAAGGGTTCCTGATTAGGGCATTGACCAAGTGATTGTCTGATCCCTTAATAAACTTGTAGCGGAACTTGTATCTTGTCAGGTCACCATGCTATCTGGATTGACAACCTGACAAAACCCTGGGTTGTTGATAATATAGAAGAGCTTTGTGGTAAGTTCTTACTACAAATGGATGACATTCTGACATGAGATAGTGATGCCAATGCTTTAATGATTCCACAACAGCCAACAATTTCTTGTCATAAATCATGTAATTGTGTTCACAAGCTTCCATCTTTTTGGAGAAATACCCTACTGGTCTCTCAATCCCGTCATCAGCAGTATGCAAAAACACACATGCTACAGTGTATTTGGATGCATATGTGGAAACCACAAAAGGGAGCTCAGGATCCACATGTCTCAAAACAGGTGACAACAATAAAAGAGCCTTGACTGCTGAGAACGCACTTGCACACTCAGGTATCCAGACCAAAGTTGTCTTACCACTAGCCAAATATAATGGGGCAGCCACTTCAGACAGGTGTGGAGTGAACTTCTTCAAGAACGTACATGTACCCAGGAAACTACAAAGTTGGGACACTGTCACTGGCGTAGCATACTCTCAAACCGCAGCTTCCTTGTCAGGGGCAATGGTGTGGCCATCCTCAAAGATAATATTACCCAGAAAGATTACCTTACGTTTGAAGAATTCACATTTGCTTCTTTTAATGATCAAGTTGTCCTAGAGGATGCGCTCTACCACTGCTAACAGATGGGCTTTATGTGACTCTTCATCTGAAGAAAATACTAAGATATCATCCATATATGCAATGGCAAATACACCCAAGAGATCCCCCAAGATGGAATTAATTAGTCGCTGAAAGCAAGCTGGAGCATTCTTCAATCCAAACGGCATTACCTGGAACTGAAAGATACCCTTCTTAGTTCTGAATGCTGTCAAACATTCCATTCCTTCTGCAATCCTGATTTGATTGAATGCATTCAACAGATCAAGTTTCAAAAATATCTTTGCCTTCTCAACACACCTAGAGATCTGTGCTTTGAGAGGTAAAGGATAGGGATCAGGGATTGTGATGTTATTTAAGTTCCCATAGTCAACACAAGGACAAAGAGACCCATCAGCCTTTTGGACAAACAACAATGGAGAGCAAATTGACAAAGCCTTTTTAAATATATATCCCTTTGCCAACATTTCATGAGTTCATTCCTCCAAACATGTGTCTTCCTTCAAAGTTAAAGGTTAAATAGGAGACACAATTCAAATAAGATCAATGGTGTTGTAGATTGAATGGATTAGACATTAAGTTGTCTATCTAGGAATTGAGCAACAGAACAGTTGCACAATTGCACTATTGCATCCTGATTTTACTAGGGATAAAAACGTTTAAAAAGCCTCTAAAACGGGTGTTCAATTTGCCTTTCAAATGTGCACAAGGCACAGGCTTTACTTCCGCAATTATAAATAGAACAACAAAGTTATTTATACCTATCTCCTTAAGGAAAGCCATGTGGAAGCGGTTGTTCTCTAGCAGTGGACTTTTAGCTGTTCCAATCCACTCCCCTCCAAAAGGGAAGTCCTTCTGTCTGTGCTTCCCTGCCCCTGGTGGCAATTCCCCCGCCTCACACTATATAAATGTGATACTATCTAAATAAACACCAGTTTTGTCTTATTATCTTCTTATATTCTTCTGTCCTTACCCAGGCTGTCACTATACCACAACAGGTATAGTATTAAGATAAAGAAGTAGTAGACTAACTATTTGTAGAAATCAACACCCAGGCTGCATATTTTATGACATTGGCGCTCATGGCTTCTTCAAACCACAGCTTCCTCTCTTCCTGCCCCTGCGGCCCAGTTTTTGTGGAGGAAGAGATGTCCTTGCCTATACCTGTGGCTCTTTCTGCCCAACCCACTCCAGGATCAACCTTTGCTGCTTCTGGCTCTCTATATGGTAGACTCCATGGCTCTTCATATGGTCAACCAGGGCTAAGCCAGTGGTTGCCTAACTGCCAACAACTTTTGGAAATTGCCAGCTCCCAATCAAGTATGATCTCCTGGATGAACTCCATTGAAAAAGCCCTTACCTCCTTGATATCAGTCCAGCCTGATCCCATGGCTAAAGCAACTGGCATGAACCACATCTCCTGCTATTTTGAGCCTGCCTTGGTGAAGGAAGTATGCTGTCAATATTCTCATCCTTCTTCTTCTGGTTGTTCTCCTGATGGAATCTCCCTTAATTATGAAACCCTCTAAACTGATAGCTACTCTGGAGCCTGTTCTGGCCCCCCAAACCTTGCTCAAAATATATCAGAAGCTGTTCACTCCCACTCTGGAATGGCTCTATGGATGAGCATGATAGAACATGTACTTTCTTCCTTGGTACCCACCCAGATGAATTGGCATGTTGCCCTGGAAGTCTATGATCATCAACAGAAAACTCCTAAGCCGTAAGACATCCATAACAGCTGCATCATGGGATTCTCTGCTCTTCAGGATACTATAAAGGCTCAAGAGAGACGGATGGGGTTTCTTGAAGAGGAATTAGTTCTGGCCTTTCAGGAAAAGAAAGAGTGGCTAGATGAGTTGGATGCTCAACGTGCTCTCCTTGACTCCCTTCAGGACCAACTAAGAAAGCACCTTGAAGATGCCTCAGCAATTAGTACCCCTGATACTCTAATGGGATTGCATGGGAATGCTAAAGCTGATAGTTTCCCCTCTCAGAAGATCCTTACTACATTGCCCCTTCCAGACTCCCACCACTGTCACAGAAGCAATGAAGAGGATGTCTCCTTCATTGCACCTTCAGCAGGTACCCTGGAGTCTCCCTGTGAACCTGATAGCAATCCCTCAATCACTCCTGATGGTTCTGAAGCAACTAAAACTCAGGCTAGTCAGAGCAAGGAAGAATTCACTGATGATTCTGGCATTGAGGAGTACAATGAGGATCACTCAAAAAACTACTAAGAAGCCAGGACAAGGAGAAATCCTTGGCTGCATTTGTGGTTTCACCTCCCTCCTCTCCCCCATTTCTCTCCCCCTGACAAGCCTGTGCCTGACCCTGGCACTTGTTGTTCCTTTACAACAGAGCCTCCTGATGCCCCTCTGCTGGTTGACTTTGCCTCTCAATCAGAAATGTTGGATTCTTGCCCTGTGAGAATGCAAGATGATCTTGCCTACTGGGTCCCCATATCCAAGTTCTTCTTGGCCATGGACCTGATACCTGGCTACTGGCAGATTGATCTCCCTTCAGATGACCCTGAGAATTGTGCCATCCTTGCCAACCAAAGGCTGTTCTAACCTACCAGGATGCCTCAGTGTCTCTCTGATGCCCCAGCCACCTTCTAATGAGCTATAGACGCTGTGATGGGGGACCTCAAGCCCTCATGTGCCCTGGTCTATTTAGATGACATTAAAGTCTTCTCTTGCATCTATAAAAACACCTGGAACCCCTGGAAGAAGTGTTCAAACGTCTGCACTACATCAATCTGGAGTACGCCAATGGAGAGCTTCCAGTTGCTTATACACTGTGTAGTAAGAAGGTCAAGGTGCTACCTCTCTTGGTTGGGGAAGCCAAGGGAATGCCAGTCTACGCATCCTGTAATGTGACTATCCCACCTGGCTCTCAGGTGATCCACAATACAGGCCTCTTGCTGGCTCTACCAGCTGGCACTGATGGAGAAATCTTTGGCATCCCTAATGCCTCCAGACTAGAACCATGGGTTGCACCAGGCATCCTCATGCCAAGTGAGAAGGAGGTACTCATACTCTTGGACAACATGAGTTGTGAAGCTATGATTGTCTCCAAACACCAACTTCTGGCTTGCATCCGGCTAGAAGAGCATGACAACTTGCAGGAGACTGCCTCTTTTGCGGTCTTCTCTGAGTTGGGTCTACCCTGTGAGTAACCACTGGTGCTATCAGTCATAAGCCGCAACTCCCTATCTGGCCTCTCCAAAGAGCATAAGAATCAAGCTATGGATTTCTCTGCCCAGTATAAGGATGTGTTTGCCAAGGATAATTATGACCTGGGCAAGGCTTCATATGTTTCTCACCATATTGACAACCAAGGCAGTCCACCTATCTGTTCCAGACCTATAAAACACAGTCAAGCCAATCATGCTGTGGCTAACAAGGAGCTTCAGAAGGTATTGGGATCTGGCTTACTGGTCCCCAGTAAAAGCCCTTGAGCTTCCCCTCTCCTGATTGTTAAAAAGAAGGATGGCAGCAACTGTGTGGTGATTGACTACCGTCAACTGAATGCTGTTACTGAAAAGGATTCATATCCCCTCCCTCGTATTGACAATACCTTGGACCAACTGGGTGGTGCCAAGTTTTTCAGCGCCATGGACCTTATCAGTGGGTATTGGCAGATTTATATACTCCCTGCTGATCAAGAAAAATGTGCAATCATCACTGACCAAGGGCTATTCCAATCCACAAGGATGCCTCAAGGTCTGTTCAATGCCCTGGCTACCTTCCAGCGGGCCATGGATGCAGTGATGGGCGACCTCAAACTCATAAGTGTCTTGGTCTATCTGGATGACATTAATGTGTTCTCCCAAACCTTTAATGATCACCTACAACACTTGGAGGAAGTCTTCCAGAGGTTACTTGTAGCCAATCTCAAGCTCAAGCCACAAAAGTGCAACTTCTTCTAGGAGCACCTTGAGTTCTTGGGGTTCATCATTAGCCAAGATGGACTCCGCCCTGTACCTCTGAAGGTGGAAGCCATTGAGAAAACACATATCCCAGCCAATAAACGGGACGTGTAGGTCTTACTAGGGATGATTGGGTACTACCTCCGCTTCATCTTCAACTTTTCATCCCTGGGTGACCCTCTATTTCAGCTTCTCTGAGCTGATAAGGAGTTCTTCTAGAGCTCAGCATGCCAATCTGCCTTCAATGCACTCAAAGAAACACTGACTACAGCCCCTGTACTGGCCTACCCTGACTTTGCCAAGCTGTTTGTGGTTCATACAAATGCTAGTCTGACTGCAATTGGGGGTGTTCTCTCCCAACTGGACTCAAAAGGACTTGAACACCCTTTTAGATACTGCTTGCTTATGCTCAACGTTCACACGAGGAACTACACTATCACCAAGCAAGAGTGACTGGCTGTGATATACTCCTACCAACAATTCAGAGTCTATCTCCATGGGGTAAATTTCACAGTTGTAACAGACCATACCTCCTTGCAATGGCTTAAGACCCTCAAGGACCCCAAAGGGCGTCTGGCGTGTTGGGCCATTAAACTTTAGGCCTATGACTATGAAATCATTCATCAAGCTGGTGCTGTCCACTAGAATGCTGACTGTCTCTCCCGCCTTCCTACTATTGTTTTAGTATTCTCCATGGCTGACATTCTCTATGACAAGCTTATGGAGGATCCTTCTTTGTGGGGGGAGGAGCTGTTAGAGATACAGAGAGCTCTCAAGAAGTTAGCTGTTGATACCAAGGTCTTTAAAGGACAACTGCTGATGCTTTGTGGAGACTCTTGGCTACCTTACATACACCCATCCCTACGCATGGACTCAGTGGTGGCCGCTCATAAGACTACTGGCCATTGTGGCATACAGAAGACTTAGCTCTGCTACAGCAACATTGCTTCTGGGAAGGAATGCACACTGATGTAATATATACGCTAGCCACCTGTCATTACTGCAACATTGAGAGACCTAAGGTTGCCAAGTTCCAACACAGACTTGTACGCCCTGGGTTTGCTTTCCACACTGTAGCCACTGACGTAGTGGGCCCCCTGCCAGTTATCAACAGTTGCAACAAGTTCATCATTGTGGCTGTTGACCATTTGACTAAATGGGTAGAAGCCAAGGCAATTCCCAACCAATCTTCACTGGTGACAGCCACGTTCATCCCAGAGAATATCATATACAAACATGGTTGCCCCCAGATTCTGCTGACAGACAATGGTACCAACTTCACCAGTTATATCATCCCCTGCCTCAACCAAATGATGGGAATTTATGGGACACTATCCACCCCTTATCACCCACAGACAAATGGCATGGTAGAGTGTACTAATGAGAGCCTGGTCCAGATACTCCGGAAGCTCAGTCACCAACATGAGACTGAATGGGATACCTTCCTGCCTGCGGCCACCTTTGCATATAACATTGGGTACCATTGGGCCACTGGCAAGCTGCCCTTTCAACTGCTCTACGGCTGACAACCAGTCCTTCCCCCTTTACTATATTCCTTGGTAAAGCCTAGCCTGGCTGTGTCCCCAGAGGTCTACCTCAACAAGCTGGTTCAAACTCTTATTCACTTGCAATCAGAGGCCTACACTGTAAACCTAAACCATAAATTGCAGGACCTAGAACAAGCTGCATCTAAACGCCCCGCCTTACCCACTTACCTGGTAGGAGACTCTGTTTACTTCTTCAGCAATAGAGGGTACAGACGCAAATCCAAACTTGCCTCTCTTTGGAAAGTCCCAGTTTAAGTTATCCAGAAGACTGGCCCTGGCTCCTACACCCCTAAGGAGCCCCATTCTGGGCAATTGATCACTAGAGTACACGCTCAGTATATGTGTGCTGCTCCTAGTGACCAAGAGTAAGCCCCAATGAGGACAATAACCCAAAAAAACAAAAGCCTAATTAAAAAAATCCATGGGTTGTTGTCCTGTTTGCAATAGTGTTGCACCAAAGTATGAGGAATAAGAATAAAAGAGCAAGGTGTTTATTGGAGAATGACAAGACTCTTCTTGTACCACACCAACTGTTCTACCACCTGAATGACAGCCAGGAAACACAACTGGTTATCTACAGATCTGCAAAGCCAATGACCAAGGATTGGGAAACCAACCCCCACCTAACAAGACAAGTGTATTGACCACAACACCATAGCCACTACCTAGAGACGCCAAGCCATTCTTGACCCTGTTGTCTAATCCAGTGGAGGGGAATGCTGTAGATTGAATGAATTAGACATTAAGTTGTCTATCTAGGAATTGAGCAACAGAACAGTCGCGCAATCACACTATTGCATCCTGATTTTACTAGGGATAAAGAAGTTTAAAACGCCTCTAAAACGGGTGTTTGATTTGCCTTTTGAATGCGCACAAGGCATGGGCTTTACTTCCGCAATTATAAATAGAACAACAAAGTTATTTATATCTACCTCCTTAAGCAAAGCCGCGTGGAAGCGGTTGTTCTCTTGCGGTGGACTTTTAGCTGTGCCAATCCACTCTCCTTCATTAGGGAAGTCCTTCTGTCTGTGCCTTCCTGCCCCTGGTGGCAATTCCCCCGCCTCACACTATATAAGTGTGATACTATCTAAATAAAACCCAGTTTTGTCTTATTATCTTCTTACATTCTTCTGTCCTTACCCAGGCTGTCACTATACCTCAACAGGTATAGTATTAAGATAAAGAAGTATTAGACTAACTATTTGTAGAAATCAGCACCCAGGCTGCATATTTTATGGCAAATGGTAACTTTAAAGTCAAAGTCAAACTGATTGTTCTTGGGAAGGACCTCACCTCTGGTAGCGTCAAACGCCGCGGACCAGGGTTGTAAACATGCAGGTAAATCCAAACTTGCGGGAACAGGGACAGGAACCAATTGAATAGTCTGAGAGGATTGCTCCATTTTGGACATACCTAACAACAGAATACAAATAGATATACCCAAAGAGTGTTCCACTTGCAGCTCATTTTCTTTCAGCAAGGTCAATACATTATGGTTACGCCACCAGCCTACCCCCAAGATAATAGGATACATAAGGGTAGAAAAAATGAAGAACCTTGCAGTAAAATACTGACCTGCAACTACAAATGTCACCGGCATCTTGAGCTAAAAAGAGGGAAACGTTTTGAAGTTCCCACCCCTAACAAGCATTCCTGGGTGATACTTGAGTTGCAGCAAGTCTGTGGTCTTAACAATCATGAAGTTCTTGGAAGCATCTGTATCCAAAAGAATGGCTGGGCAATAGATATTTTGACCATTATCAATGCTACCATAAAACAAGAAGTAACCAGAAGTAGATTTAATGGCAGCAAAGGTGGCTATCTTGGCAGAGTCTTGTTTTTCATTGGCGGTACAGATGGCAGCTAAGGAGGCAGGATGCTCCTGGAAGTAGCGTTCAATCATTTCTTGGACAGCAGCTGGAAGAACGGGGTTATCATGATCAATGGGAACAAGGGGCACCTCTTTGGACGTAACCACAGAAGATTTGGCAGGTACAACGTGCTGAAGCATTGCCAAGGAACTATCAGGACCGGACACTACGGGGGCCCCTTTACTAGCTGGGTTTGTTCACCACCGCCAATTGTAGCTGAGACAAGCTAGGGGGAGAAAGATTTTGGCTTTGGTTGGAAGAAATTATTGCAGAACAAGGACCAGGAAACCAGGAGTGCGCAGTGGGTTTATCCTCAATTACCAATGTACCTTGCTTGGAAGTAGACAGATTTGAGACCAGAGAAAGAATTTGGCTTACCAGGGCTTCAGTTGTGATTAACAGGGAATCCCAAACCGCCAAATCCTGGGCAGTCTGGTCAACTGCTAACCACAACACTGAGAGTTTATTCACCTTGGGAACATCAATTGTATGGCAGTAGGCAAGAAACTGAGGAAGGAATACCAAAAGCGGAGTTGTACCCTGATGGAAGGCGTACAGCTTACAATATACTTTGAGCTCCTCAATAGATACACACAAACTTTTTACAAAGGGTATAGAGATGCACTCTCAGTTAAAACACGTAGATTGCACTCTACCGCGGACAACAACCATTCACAAGCATCTTCAGAAACCTTTGTCATCACATGGTAAACTTGGGATTTATGACTAAGGCTCAAGCCAGAATAAAATGATAATGCTGAAAAAACTTCATGCAAAATTTCATCAGTGGGTAGAGCAGGAAAATAATCCAGATGCCAAAATAACATGACACAATGGAAATAGGAAACAGAGAATCCAGTCTCAACCACTGCAACTGGAGATGGAAACCATAAATTAAAAAAAGCCCAAACTGAAAACTCATAAATGAACTGATGCAAATAAACATGGTAAACGCAGATATCTCAACAGAGCAGGAGATAGAAACACAAATTCATGACAAACTGCTTCCAAAATCTCAGAAGAAGAAGAGTTGAGTAATGTGACGGAAATTGCAGGATATTATGAAGCCATTTCTAAGTGATGGGGAATTACCACCCAAATCCACATATAATTGATTATTAACCACCAACGCGGCTTCAGATATTTTTTTGTGAAATTTCCAATTGTAACTCCAGGATTAAGTAGAACAATTAGTCCTAACCAAAGTAGTCCAAGATAAATGACCTGAGAAAGCATCAATGCATCTTCAGCGTAAAATTCTGGGCATTGGGAAGTAAAACAATTTTCAGTTTCCAAAATGGGGGGACTCCAAGATTGGCTGGCATGAAATTGACATTGGGCGGCACCAACAACAAAGTTCCAACAGCAGGACCCCATCTTTCAGAAATGATTTGGTCCAGAGTCATGTTTACAGAATATACTGCAACAACCCAATCACAGGATGCATTTTTTAAAATAGAGATTAGAACTTGGGATAAATGATTTTTATTGAGTAAATTTAGGAGGACTCAACTCTTAGAGTTGAAACAATGAAAATTATTCAATATATATCAGAAAAATCAACTAAGCAATACCACCTGAGTCTTGACCTCCTAATCCTTCCACACTGTCAAGTAAGTATCTGGTCCAGGTTGCAAAGAACCCTAGTGTGACTAGTTTCTGACAACAATGCTAATTAATAAGCTCATATTGGGTGACCCTCATATTACACCAATTTATCAATGTCAATTTGAAAAGGGGAACTGGTTTCAGATGACAGACTGGAGCAGTTGTAACTCATTTCTGATTGACTGTTTGATTTAAATCTGTTAACTTAGTAAATTTTGATAATGGTTTTCCAGCTTTTTGAGCCTTCTTTCTTGGGCAGATAATACCTGGCATGATGGAACCTACTGTGACAATAGCCATGAACAGAATTACATGGTCACTGAGAGGGAATGCCTGGCAGTTATCTATGCCTGTCAACAATTCAGAGTATACCTCCATGGAGTACACTTTACAGTGGTAACAGATCATGTCTCACTTAAATGGTTGAAAACCCTGAAGGATCCTGAAGGACGACTAGCATAATGGGCTATTAAGCTACAGGCTTATGAATATGAGATAATCCATTGTGCGGGTGCTATGCACTAGAATACAGATTGCCTTTCACAACTCCCTACCATTACACTGGTTTCCTCTGCAGCAGACAAAATCTATGATAAACTGATGCTGAAACCTTTTATGTGGGGGGAGGAGCCGCTTGAGATTCAGAAAATTCTGAAGGCTCTTGCAGTGGACACTTGTTTTAAGGATAATCAGCTTTTTAAGTTGTATAAAGGGAAGTGGTTACCATAAATTTGTCCATCCTTACATAAAGATGCAGTAGTATCAGCACATTGTACTGTGGGCCATGGCGATATCCATAAGACCCTCAACCTGCTACAGCAGTATTGCTACTGGGAAGGAATGCATTTGGATGTAGCGGAAACCCTGGCCGCTTGCCATGACTGCACTATAGAGCAACCAAAGGTCTCGTGCTACCAACACCAATTGATCCAACCTGGCTTTGTGTTCCACACTGTTGCTATAGATGTAGTAGGACCCCTTACACTCACTGCCATCAAGGATAAGCTTATAATTGTAGCCGTAGATCAACTCACAAAATGGGTAGAAACAAAGGCAATTTCTAATCAGTTGGCACTGACCACAGCCAAATTCATTATAGAGAATATACTCTACAAACATGGCTGCCCACAGACATTGCTAACAGATAATGGGACAAACTTCATGGGATACATGATACCCAGGCTGAACAAACTTATGGGTATTTGTGGTACCCTGTCAACACCATACCATCCTCAAACAAATGGAATGGTAGAAAGAACAAACAGAAGTCTTGTACAGATCTTAAGGAAGCTGAGCCATCTCCATGAAGCAGAATGAGATACTTATCTTCTGGTGGCTACTTTTGCTTAAAACATAGGATTCCACAGGTCCACGGGAAAAAGCCCTTTCCAGCTTCTTTACAGTCAACAACCAAGTCTTCCCCCATATCTCTACAGTTTAGTTAAAACCAATGATCCTCTCACTCCCAACACTTATCTGAAGAAATTAGCACAAACTTTAATTAAGCTACAGTCTGAGACATACTCTACCAATTTGGAAACAAAGGAGAAAGATGTGGACCGTGCAGTAAAAACTTGGCCAGTCCTCCCTGCATACAAGATAGGAAGCTTGGTATACTTCTACAGCAACTAAGGGTATAGTTGCAAAAGCAAACTTGTCTCACTATGGCAAGGCCTGGTCAAAGTAGTCCAGAAAGTGGGAGTAGATAGCTACACTCTCAAGGATATGAAAACAGGCCAACTGATTACTTGAGTCCACACACAATATATGCACAAGGCTCCAAGTGGTTAAGCATAAACCCCAATATGGATAAAAAGTCAGAAAAAGAAAAACATAATGAAAATAGTCCATGGATTGTTATCCTACTCACATCAAGAAAGAGATAAGGCTTATAGTAAAGAAGAATAGGATGGGTCAGTCAAATCAGTGCTTTATTAAGTTGCTACTGCCTCCAGCCCCAGACGCAATTGAATGAGGACCTTGGTGACTGCTGCATAGATTAACCAGACACTAGGCAGCCAACAGAATGCAAAAGGAAGAAAAGGGGACTCATCTACAGGAAGAAAATTGACATGATTTATGCCAATAGAATAAGGGAATGCGAGTCCAAGCAAGACACATTCCCAGAGAAGACTCTCTCTGGGCATATTCCTTTGGTGTTTTACCTGCTACCAAGTACATGACTCCAAGAAGCCACTCAATATACTCGGGTATGTGGTGCAGTCTCTGATGATAAATGACCTTGGAGACGCTAAGCACCAAGTTTCCAACCAATGTCATGGACTGTTGACTCCCTGCCCAACTATAACTAAGGAGCTCTAGGGTAGTACCCATAGCTTGTTGCAATTGATATTTGTGACTATCTGAACCATGCCACAAGGGCACAGGGCCAACAGCAGACCAAGGATCAGACCACACTGCAAAAACTAGCTCAAGAGTTCAAGGGCACAAGATATCTTATTGTCTGTTAAGTATAAACCGTAAATAAAGGAGAAGACTTGAAGGCACAACTGGGAATATCTTATGAGTTTTATCCTAGGTATACACCAGTGAACGTTATTCCCTACTTTGAGCCTTTTTGTGTAAATCATGTAAGGATTCTCCAGAGCTAACATAAGTGTCAACCACATAACCACTGGCCCATGGAAATGCAGAGTAGGAATCTTTTCCCAACAAAGAATTACAGCCATCTCAATATAAGAACCTTGACTATCCTCTTGTATTATTCCGGTAGAATGGTCTACTTCATCCTTGTTTAACTCTCAAAGAAGATTGGTCAAGCTTGGGTTAGGCTCATTGGATCTAATAGTGGACACGGGTGTAGGAGTTTTTCTCTTGCTAATACAGTTCCTCTTCTTGGCAATAGTGGAAAGTTGTGAAGAGGTAGGCATACTGGAGTCTTGCGCTACAGAGTTACTTGACGGGGTGCTTGATTTATATGAGACTGTACTAGAGGAGCTGTGGAGAGCTATGTCTATTTCACCACCTAAAATTTTGGTGAAATCAGTCTCCTCTGAGACCAGCACAAGTGAGTGAACCAGTACATTGTCAACAGGAATTTTGGTTATCCCCCTTTGGGCCTTGCTATTTCTTGGTTTTGGAACATCTGTGTAGCGTACAACTAGCTTTCTGTTCTTTTTCAGTTGGTTCACCATACTGAAAGAGGTGTTAGACTTTTACAGTAATGTCTATTTTAGTGGGAGAAAATGTAGTGAAGTGATTGGATGTAAAATAGCCTTCACTGTAACAACTAACTGATTCATTAAGCTCAGTGAACAATAGAACAATGGTACTCTTGTACTGGATAATAACCAGTTCAACTGATCAACTAAGTTGCACTCCAAATTTATATTAACTAATGATCATCCAAGCATTAGATTAATAATGGGCTAAGTGATAGATAAACCTGGTTGCAGAACAGAGGATCCTGGCGCTCTGTGGCTCCCATTAATCCCTCAATTACTATATAACTCTCTTCTTGACTTTAAATAAAGGATTGAATTTAGATAATTTATACTTTATTATACACATTAGGCTAGATATATATCTTGACCTAATCTTTAGTAATAACTAAGGTTGTATTCAAGTTAAGCAATCACTGTACTCATACACCATACCCAAATCACGGCAACAGCTCTCAAAAACCCCATGCAACGGGATGTAGAAACCTGGACTGGGTGTAACCAACCTGCAGAGCTTGGACATGAAGCAGAGCCAGTATAGCAAACCTCCCACCTGTTTCACAAAGCGTGGAATGGAGAGAGAGGGAGATCCAAGGACCTTGACACCTTTGGAAGTGCTAGATACCCTCTGCCAGCAACAACACTCAAAAACCACAAGTACCTAAGCCTTACAACACAGATAGTGACAGACAATTCAACATTTCACATCTCCAAGTCACCGCTACCTGGAAAAAGCAAGGTAAGGAAAAGGCTTGAGACACAGTAAGCCAGCCAAGCACTTCCTGCCCCTATCAGACTTGTCTAACATGGAGGATCAACCTAAAAAATTTCATCAGTGGCCCATGGTTCAGGTGTCACCTAACAACCCTGTACTCTGCATTGTTGCCAGACACCCAGATGAGTTATACCCTACCCTTTCTGGTTTGACAACTGTACTGGCTTGGCCCTCTTAGATTCCGGGGGAAATCACCCATGGTTAGCAGCAGCTTTGTGACAGGTTCAAGCTGGTGGCTGATCCTTTAAATTTCAAAGGTGTAGCCCTAGCCAACAAATACCCTGTTGTGGTTAGCTAGAGACCTTCCCTTTTATAACCTGGCTTTTGAGGTACTATTGATTATATGTATAGATGGTTTGTTTCATGACAACAGACACAAAATTGCAGGGTTTTGCTTTTGCATTGAGGTGTTCAGTTTACCCAAGCATGGATTGAGGTCAATCAGTGAGTTGCCTGAACCTCTAACAACAGTATTATGCATTGGTATTGCCACTAATGATCCACCAATCAAATCTTATGGTGTTTAAAGGGATCTTCCCTTCTAAACAAAACCAATTTTATCTATATCTTGCTTCTGCATCCCCTTTAAGCTTAAAGCGCATTTGTCCTACCCTTTAGGAGGATCTATATTTACATTATCTCAAGGCAGGGCAAAAAGTTAATTTGATTTTTTTGCAACGCCTGGGTTGCTAGCTCCTGCTTAGGTTGAACGGCAATCCTTTTGCCATAAAGACTCCCTGCCAAGCTCTCTCCTATTTCAACATAGTAGAGCGCAACTTGACATGCCTCTTTTTTCATCATCCTAGAGGATCTGTGCTCCACTTTTCCAGGACCAGAATTGATTCCCCAGGCTTGATGTGGTACTTGGCCTAGACTGGTTTAGACAAAACAACCCTTGAGTGGATTGGGTCCCCTCAGCCCCAACTATCAAGTGCAGGAGTGTTCACCATCAGATATACCCATACACAGTAGATATGCTGACAAGGGACCATAAATTTACCCAAATAGCTGAAACAAAGATGAACAAGAAACCTTGAAGGCCATTTGTTGGCTACATGATAGTACCAGATTACCCCTGTCAAGGGTAAGCATGAAGCTCTGACCAAATGCAACCTGGGAAAAGCTGATAAGCATGCAATATCTTCAAGGACCCCCACTTGAATCACCTTCAGATAATACCTTCCACCGCTCCACACAGCCAAAAGCCATCATCCCCAAGGTGCAGCCTATATACTCCCTCACCCCTAATCCAGGAAATGCCCATTTCATCTATCTCAAGGAAACCCTTGAAATGGGGTACATTGGTCCCTCTCAATCTCTCTTTGGGGCTGCTATGCTCTTTGTGGCCAGAAATACTGGTCCCTTGCAGCTTTTATCAGAATTTTGCGCGTTGAACAGAACAACTATAAAAGATTTGGTACCCTTGCTGTTGGCAACTTTGATAAAATTGACTCCCTGGTGATTGAAACTATAGTAAAGTGATAATTTGGCCTTTTCCCTAATCAACAACTGGGAATTGACACTTTTTTAATTAGCAGATCTTAATGTACTGATGTCAGGAATATTCCTGACATAAATCAAATTCTGACTGAAGGAAAATGTTGGGAAAAGATAGGAGAATTCCCAATTACAAAGGCCAAATTTGATGAAGAATTTCCCCCCTTTATTTAGGGGAAATCAAAATCAAAATTTGGGAAAAACAGATTTTTATAAAAACCGGAACAATTTAACATCTGGGCAGGCGCCCACCGCTGCCGCGCAGACGCCCGCCACCCCCCGCAAGCCTCCTGCCTGCCCAGTGGGCTCCCGCCGCCCAGCCAGCCTCCCGCGCACTCGCCTGGCCCCCACCGGCCACCCGCTTGCCCACCCCTCCCCCCAGCGGGCCCACTGCCAGCTCCCAGGCCCCATTCCCCAGCCAATCAGAAGTCACCATACCAAACAACCAATCAGAAAAGTACCTGATCACAGGGAAAAATTTAGGGAATAATTTCTGCTCTGCAGAAGAAAGGGCAAACCCAAGTTCAGACTCCAAAAATAACCCTGACCCTTCCAAAAATAGACCAACCCAGATCCCAAAAGTTAAAAATACTTTAACCTCAAGCCAATGGGATTCAGAGGGCCACAACACTTGCTTAGGTCTAGGCCCCAGCCAGACTAACCTTTCCAAACCAAAAATAGATTTGGGAAGTCCCATGAGCCTTTCCCATCAGCTGACTTCACAACCAGGGGACATCATTGGCCCCAGGCATGAATGGCCAAACCTCCAGCAGATTGCCCAAGAACAAGAATTTGGCCATCTTCTCAAACCCCATTTCCCAAAACCTTTATCCAAACTTCTGGGATCCCCAGTCCCTTGTTTTCACTCCCACTTACAAAAGTTTGCAAGTGGGGAGCACTATAAATAAAGGATCCCCCCTTAGTAATAGCTTGTGCTATTATTGAGATTAATACCCTCAATAAAGTGAAATTCATCTTACCTCTAACAAGTTAAACTACCAATCAGCCCCTGCCAACCCTCCAATCCAAGGAAGATGAACCACCTCATCTTCACAGCTGTGCTCACAGCTTGCCTTGGGATTGGAGGCTACCAATCAGGTCCAGAACTCTTTGGGCCATATCTGGAAGGACTAGGTCAACACTCCTACTATGATCCTGGTCAACTGAACTCATCCCAAACTGGACCTTGGCCTCCTTTGGTGTCTCCACATTCAACACTCTCTATTGCCATGTACACTTTCATGTACTATGTCTTGATCTACTTTGCCGGGAGTTTTGGGAGATACAATATGCATGCAAAGATCTTCTGCTAGCTCATGACTGTGTACCCCATTGTTACCGCCTTGACTGGGTTTTAGTTTGCCAACCTGCTACCCTACGTCCTGCAAGTGATACCTACCATAACTGGGTATTACAACTGAAAACTTTTATTATAAAAAATTAAGCTATACAACTATGGTATACTAAAATGACCCCAGAAGCTCAAAAATGCAATAAAAATTGTACCTTGATTAAATGAGAATAAGGAAAAATAAGCAATTATTTCTCATTTTACTATGTAATTTACACTCTTTACTATAAAATAATTTTTATTCCAATATAAATTAAAGTTTCAATGAACCAAAATAAACATAAACACAAAAATAAAGCTAAGCAAAATATAAATAAATATTAATATTTATTTGATATAGTTCATAATAGTACAACTGTGAATATCTTATATTTTACCAGTAAATTAACCAAAATTAAGATGTTTCACTCACTTTCAACTATGACTATTCATCTCAAACTTACCATATATACATAAAATAATCAGTAATATCTAATTAAGTTAAAAATATAAAAATTAAAACTGAAACTAATTGATTGAAACTAAAAAGTAAAAATTAAAGCTAAAAAGTTAAAAGGTAAAAGTAAACATCATAGAAGAAAGCAAGTTTATTCTTCACCCTTTTTCCCCTTCTTCATTTTAGCTGCTTCCAGGAGGGCAATGGCAATAATTTCAAGCTTCTGCTTGATCTTAGAGGCCTTATACTTGTGTTTGGCTGCACCCTGGATGGCCTTGGTGAAGAGAGTGGATTTGGTAGTAGGCTTGGTGGAGGACACAGTTGGCCAGATCTCTGAGCTTGGAGATAGTTTTTTCCTGCTCATGTTGGAGAAGGAGAAGAACTTTTGAACTTTGGGTGCATCCCAAATTTTGCCTTCAGATGCTTATGATAAGCTTCTAGGCCAAAGTAGTCTTCAGCTCCCTGTTGACAGCCACCTGTTACACATTCTAGCTGTCCTTGGCGCAGGCCATACCTTGCCTCTGAGTGACCACCTTTCCAATCCACTGTGTTTCAAAGCACTCAAATAAAGGCTTGAACTCTGGATTCTTGACTATGTAGAGATCCTTTGAGAGAACCTTGAACCCCTGCACAGTGTTCTCTAGCTTTAAAAAAGCCAAGGCACTAAATTGTGCTAACACAAATTTACAGGTGTCTGAATTATCCCTCTGGCTCAACCTTCTAATTTCAGCATGGGCCTGAACATTGCAAGAAACTGCTTGGTAGAAGTGGAAGTAGCTCCCATGCACCTCCCCTCTAAACAGCTGCTCAAATGCATTGAACTGAGCAGGCTCAAAGTCCATAATAAACATGTGAGGCCCCAGAGCTCTCAGGCTTACTTATTCTCCAAGTCCAGGGTGGCCTGGTCCTTGTCAGCATCAGGAGGGTTGGCACAGGTGTAGGGGGTCTTCTTGGCATTGTCATTATTGGGAAGGAGGGAAAGTGATTTGTGGAGGATGGCAAAAGCGCAGGTGTAGATGGCCTCAGTGGCCCCAGGGAAAAGGAAGAGGGTGAGTGGGATTACCCGGATGTCTATCTGGGCATGAATCATCCAGAGCTGGTAAAACATCTGGGGGAAAGTGGAAAAGGTACTATCAACTAGCCAGGTTGAAGCTCTTTTCAACTCCATCAGGCTCTACTGATTTGCGTAGCAGATAATCTGGTCCTTGTAACCTGGCCCATAATTGTGCAGGAGGAAGTGCTCCCCACTTAGAAGCTGCTTGAGCTCATGGGTGGGCATAAGCTCCAAGAGGACGTCAGAGGCCTTAGGGGAGAGATTGACAGCAATACGCTTGTTGCTAATGAATTTAACTAACTGCTCCTGAGTTGGCACCAACTTAATATTGTTGGGCTTTAGGTGCTTCAAGACCTTGATAGCCAAATAGGAATCTTGTATATTGGCAGAGGTTAGAATCACTTGCACAAGATACCATTTGAGCATCTGAGTAATGAGGTGATTGGGAGGCTCACATTTGTGCTCCCCCTTTTCAGCTGTGACTTTCTTCCAGCCCTCGGTGCTCAGGCCGGGCCCACAAGTCTTATCCTCACAGACAAAGTGCTTGCTTTTTTTTGACGCTTTAGATTGTTACAGTTAAATATTTAATTGTCGGCAATGTAGCCAGAGCCGCCCTTTATGGACATGATTGGGAAGTAATCAGGAAGCGCTTTGGGATTTTGAACTCTCTGTCCACATTGCAGATGTTGTGGATGGCCAGTGGATCCCAAGCCACGTGACCAGAAGCTTTGAACTTCTTGGAGTATTCCTCAAGCTCATCTTAGGGGTAAGATGATGAAGGGGGAGAAGAGCCATCAGGGGGGAGGGTTCTTTGAAGCATGCTTGGATGCCATCTTTTTCTTACCAGAAGAAGAGGTGGGCTCCTTAAAAGCCTTTTCTTTATTGGTATGGCGCTCCTTAGTAGGCTCAGAGTTGGCCTCTGAGTGGTAATAGGAGTGGTCAGTTGGTTAATTTTCAGATTTATTAGGTGATGAGTGGTAAAGTGAAGGTAAGGGGAAAGTGAAGGGGGGAGGAGATAGAGTGGGGGAGAGGGAGTTGGAGACTTTGCCTTTGCAGGCTTCTTGACACACTTGGGGTGGTGGCAGATTCTTTAGAGCCCTTGGAAGCTTGGCGCTTGGGCTGTTTGCTTGATTTAGATGATCTTGGCTAAATGAAAGTTTAGTTTTGTAAATAAAACAATGTTAAAGATATAAAAACACAAAGATATAAATCAAAGCAAAATTTAAGTAAAAATTATGCAAATAAATATTTATTTATCAAGAAAAGATCATAAAAAAAGAAAATAGAAGCAAAATAGAAACTCAAAGTATAGATATAAAGGTTAAAACATAGAAAATAAGTGAATTTACAATGAAGCATCAAAGATGCTAGGTTCAGCATAACATCTTAGTGCCAAATCAGTGAAAAAGTATATTTAAAAATCAAAAAATATATAAAAATTATATGGAGAGTAGAAGAAAAAGTAGTAGATTATAATTGCAAAAAAATATTATGTGGAATTTCTTTATTGGGAGTTGAGAATCAAAACTTAGTAAAGTGTCAAGTTTGGCACTGTCAAACAGCCGGGAAAAGCTGGGTTCTCACTGTCAAGTTTCCTGGAGTCAAGCAGAAAACCAAATTTACTATGTTTTTTACATATAAAACTTGCTTAATTTGAAAACGGGTTTGAAAGCTAACCCAAAAGCAAGGCAGCTTCATATTCCCAAAAATAAAAAATACAACCTAATTTAAAAAAGTAAATGGATGGGAATGTGTTTATTAGTGATTAGATTATGCTGGGAGGAGCTGGGAGTGAATTATTTACCTTAGTGTTGGTTAAAATATTAAGAAGCTCTCTGTAATATTTCCCAAGTTAAAGTGTTGAGTGGATGAGTGTTGAGTGGCGCTCATAGTGTATCACATATTAATTTAGCCTTAATTCTAAGCCTTTGATTAGTTAAATCTGAAATCAATCATGTGGCAAGTGGATATAGTCAAGCAGAGGGGGATTTGTGTTTGTTTTTTTATAAATTACATATGAAATCCATTAATAAATTGGGCTTAATTTATGTGGCACCACTTAATCCAAAAACCTGGAAGTGACATAACGTAAAACAAGTGGGGTATTTGATTAATGTCTATACCACTAAATCTAGTTAAGTGGTGCTTGGGAGCTTAATCAACAGCTATGGACACTAATAATAAAATTATAATAGTAAATAATATATTTTATATAAGCGCTGTCAGGATTTCTGGATATTGAATAATTAACAGATTCAATAAAATAATGCAGGCCAGCAGTCAATTACTCTTAGTAATGATTTTAACAAAATAATGCAGGACAACAGTCAATTGCTCTTAGGAATGATTTCAACAAAATAATGCAGGCCACAGGTTTGTAAAATCAATGATTAAATTATATCATGGCATTAATAAAACCCCTATTCCTAATTAATGAGCAGAACATGCAGATATTGCGCAATTAATTAGTCCACCTCAACAACCACATCAAACAGCTTCTCATAATAATTACTATGCTAAACTTTAATTATATCCTAGAACAAGGTTCATCATATGGGCCATCATCTGAAACACTTTTAGAAGAGTCTAACATAGACTGGGCTGTCAGGCCAAACACTCTAAGATAAAAAGGCTTTGAGCCTATTGTATTAGAGTAGCTCTGGTTAAGTAAAACAATCATCTCTGTGAACTAGTAGCCAACCACTGGCTAGCTAGCCCTGGAAGTGGCCCAGGTAGACATAAAGGATACCAATCTGTGGAAGATTTCAAGCAAGCTTCTGTCAAAGCCACCCCTAAAAGGCTGGGCCTCCTGCCGTGTTGCCCTAATGCTACTTCAGTCTCTTTTAGCGTTGTGAGCTAACTCAGATAAAATGTGTGCAGGCGGGCCGCCTTAAAGCCAGTCCATTAGAATAAAAGACTGATGATTCTGTAATGACTTTATGATTGATCCAAGTCCTATTTCATTAATTTAATCTTCTCTTAGATTTTATTATTGGAGTAAAAGATGATACAGTTGTCATGCAGTATTAATTCCTATAGTAAAATATAGAGACAACAAAATATGAATCTATATCCAGAAGTAGGAAGAACTGTCCCAAATCCTTCAGGCCTTGGGCCCTGTCAGTCTTGCTACTTATGATACTGTGAATTCAGAAGCTGAAAGTAAAAATGTGGGATTGTCAAATCCTTGGTCCAAATTTTGAATAGCTTTTGTGGGATAGCCTTTTTTAGTTAAATTGAATTCTTTTTATTTTTATTTGTATTTTTAAAAATGCGGGAACTCATAGGCACTTTGCAAATTTCAAGTTGAACTGCAGATTTCTAATGGACAAAATAATGAAAATGGTTGATGGATTTGAACACTTCAAATCTGATTCCAGTTAATTCAAGTTTACTATGTTTTTTTGGAATTGTGGGATTGTCAAATCCAAGAACCAAATTTCAAATCACTTTTGAATGCCACTAGTAAACTCAGATATTAATTGCGGGAACTAAAACCCAAATTTAATGTACAGTAAGAAACTAGGACAAATCAACCCAAATCAAGAAGCTCCACTCTGGATAAAATCAAATGAAAAATCCAATCTTAACAACCATGTTTAGACATGAAATTAAGTGAAATGTAAAATTGTCTAAACTGGAAATGATGCAACATTCTGCACTCTAAATCACTAATAAAGCAACCACAAACCATACAATGATATATGAGCTACCCTCCTGATGACGCAGAAATGTTTTAAAAAAATTTTGGCCCCCGGTGTAGCCAGGGGACAAACAAACTTCTTTTCAAGGAAGAAAGGAGGGGAAATGATAAACCATCAGTTTGCTACACTATGTATTCATGTATTGCTATTAAGGATAGTTGATTACAGTAGATTTTAGAAAACACTAATAATTAAATAGAATTATAGATTACAATCTATCTTATTGTTAGCGCTTTTTAAAATCTACTGTAATCAAGCATCTAAATTTTATCCACCCTAAAATGAAATAGGGTTATTTTTAGAATGCTTATAATTCCTAAAAAAATTAGCACAAATCCACTCTAGATCATTTTGCATCCTTTTTGAGACACCCATAAATTATATTCTATTCAAATTTACCTCATTTTTTATTTTAAATTTGGTACTTGGATTTGACAATCCCACAATTTCAGATTTGTTAATTTTTACATGATGTCTATAATTTGTTTGACATACAGGAAATCTCAAATTGTTCATTAGAATCCCGCATTTCTGATTCATGCATCCCACATTTGTTTGCTGTATTTTGTCTTTTGTTAGTTGATTTATCTGATCAAGGGATTTGAAATCTGCCAATTTAAATAAACCAAAAAAATTCAAATGAAATGGTTGATTTTATTAAATATTTTAATTTTCATTTAACTGAGTTGCCCGCAAAAGTGATTTGAAATTTGGACCAAGGATTTGACAATCCCGCATTTTTATGTTCAGGTTCTGAATTTACAGTAACAAAAAATATTCTGGGCCACAGGTTATGCCAAAGTCACAGGTTCTCTGTACTTTTCTAATGTTAGAAGACTAGGATGCAATTTGGTGAATGAAAAAATAACATGGTCCGTGAATTTCTGACAGCTATCATGTTTGGTACCATTTTGATTGGAATCATCTGAAAAATTGATCTATGTCATCTAAATTTCATAAAAACCATTATATTTGTTGCAAAATCTTTGATTGATCTCTTGGGGAAAAAATTCCCCAGGTGACTCCCTGAATGATTTCCTGACTAATCAGTAAGTTGGTGGCACTATTATTATTTGCCCATCTAATATGGGGATCAAACATTTTAAGTCCTTAGAGTAACACCATGTGTAAAAACCTCATGACCTAAGAGGAACAATTACTTGGATAAGCTCCATGACTACCATGATGTACATAGACAGTATGTGGCTTCTCATGATACTATATAATACTCCAAACTCATATCTAATAAAATATTATTCTCTTCTTGATTTTCCCCTTTACTTTGTTTATTATCTTTCCCATAATTATATACTTGACATATTAAAACGTAATTTTATTATAGCCAGTTTACTCCACTGATGTTCTTTTGGAATGAAGCTGTGGCAAGCAAGGTTTAATCTGAAACAATATGCAGACATTTAAATGAGCTGATACATCTAAGTGGAATGTTATATTAGTTTACTTTGGAATAGATAGATTCAAAATTTCCAAGACAACCATCCTGTAATTAAACTAATATTTAATTATCTTTTTCAATTAAATATATTTAAAACTGATCAAGCTCTCTTTTCATCAGTCAATTCAATTATCAGCAGAGTTTATACATTCAATCATATAAAAGCATCTCAAACAATTGCTGCTTCTTTTCTAATTTTAATCCACCCATTCTAGAGTTGGGCAATCTATAATGATAAAACTCTTTGATATGGCTATATAAAGTTAGCCACTATTTTATAAATCAATAATGAAATACAAATTTATAGTAGTAAAAGTGGCTAGTATTCTCAGTTCAACATAATTTAGACCACACCCCACTGAATTCAACCTGAGTAATTTCAAAGGTGCATGTAAGAGATTGAATGTAAGGATGAGCCAAATTGAGCTTTTGGCTTGATGATCAACTTTTAAAATTAAATTTACAAAAAATCAATTCATTCAACTCCCTTAGGGCTGTGTTGGATTTGAGACAGTGGCTCATTTTCTAAAAAGGTGCCACCTGTCTCAAATATGGAGATAATTCTGGGAAATTGTCTAGGTTACAAATTTTCTGGGATTGTTTCCCTATATACTTATGAAAGGTTTTTTTGGATTTTATTTTTTAAATAAAAATTATATTTTTTACTCTCTGTTTTTAAAAAAGTAAAAAACTTAAATTTGAAATTAAAAATATTTTCAGAAATTAATTTTTATTGATAAAATATATTTAATTTACTCATAGTCCCAGAAAATAAAAAGCCTTTCAAGGCCTTCTTGTTGTAACTGTTGTTTTAGAGCTACAAGGGGGAAATGTTTTGAGGATAGCTAATAATCTTTATTGGGAGATAACCATTATATATCTATTGTGAATGATGGATAGCAGAAACATGATTGTGTTGATCACACAGCTTGATGGTGAAGGGGGGGCTTGATCCTGGTAATGAGTCTTGCACCAAATTGAGGTATCCACCATAAGGGATCATCATCTGTTCATATTGTTGGATTTGGTAACTTAAGTTGACTTCCTGGTTTGGCTTTGGTTCACTGGAAGGTTGGGTTGCAGATCACAAATCTGCTTAGCTGGAACCTTTTTTGGCAGGTTGAGTCTGCTGTTTTGACACCCCCTCTGGATAAAGGTCAGCCTCCTCTAGGGGAAGGTCATCAGGGAGGTTGTCAGGAGCCCGGGCGTCATACTGAACTAGCTGTTGTTTGGTTGCTGGTAGGGTAGTTTCTTAATTTTTTGTGCCTTGCAGGGTCTTAGTTGTTGTGTAGCGCTTTGTCTTGCTTGCATTTGCCAAGTCCTTGTACTAAGTAAGTGTTGTTTTTATTTACCTTTAGTATTATAGAGGGGGCCACCTTCTCAGGCTGCAATTTGCTCTTATCTGTGTTCATTACCCAGACTTTATCACCAACTTTGTGTCTAGTTTAGATGGGGATGAACGTTTTCTGTAGTTAATTCTCTTTCTTTTCCAGCTGATTGCTGTTGGCATGCATCACTTGAGGTGAAGAACAAGGGGGACCTTGCTGGGTATTTCCAGCTTTGGTCCTGAGAGCACTTGGATAATATTGGGTTGTGTGCTGTAAACAAGCTCAAAGGGGCTCTTCCTGGTGGATCTATTCACACAAGTTTGGCACACAATGAGTGCAGTCAGTAGCTGCTTATGACAATCCTCAGGCTCTCTGGCAGTGATCTTGGCAAGGGCCTACACTAAGCTGACATTCAACTACTCAACTTTTCCATTGACCTGAGGGTGGTATGGTGTTGTTACTGTATGCTGGAAGCCATTCTTTGTGAGGTATACATTGGTGTTTTTGGAGGTCACATCTTTGCCTCCATTGGTGATTAGCAGTTCTGGCTTTCCAAACTTGCTAATGATCTTCTTTTTTATGAAGTGCTGAATTCTGTTGCCAGTATGTGTCTTAACTGCCTGCACTACCTGCCAGTGAGTGGCAAAGTCAATGGCGGTGGTGGTATATTTCTTGTTGTTGTGTTTCCCAGGCATGGGGCCTACAATGTCTAGGGCCCATACCTTAAAGGGTAACTGAGAGCAGATGTGCAACACAGACTTAGGTGGATTATCACTTCTTGTGAGCCTTTCAAACACTTTGCATTGGTCAAGAACTTCTTGGACATCCTGATATAGAGTTGGCCACCATGCTTTGTACTTGAGAAACTTATAAAGGTTGTGGCTCTTGGTATGGCCCAGGTCTCTGTGATAGCATAGAATGGTGTCACCTCTTTGGTACGTGAGGACATACAGGATGGTGATTCCATCAGCCATCTTGCAATGTAGTGTCCTGTATACATCCAAGAATAGGTGTTCATTTTTGATGATCATCTCTTTAGTGATGTTGTATGTACCATGGGGAAGCCTTTGTCTTTAGTTTGGAGTACCAGGAGGGGCAATCTGGGCCTAACCCATTTCCCCCTCTTGTGGCTCTGACATATAGATGAGAGAGTGCATCCACCATGGCAAGTTTGGGACCTGCTTTATATTAAATAATTATGTTAAACCTTTTGAGAATTTTCATCCAGTGTGCATGGCATCTGGACAGGTTGGCTTGTGCTCTGAAATATATGAGGGACTTATGATCTGTAAGGGAGGTGAACTCCTCTTGACTCTCCAGGTAGCAGCGCCATTCAACAAGACAGTGTACAATTACCAGCAGTTCCTTGTTGTGTATTGGGTAGCAGCAATTGCTGTCTGTTAACTTGCACAACTTGTAGGCCACAGGCAGGAAATCACCATTGTTGTTCTTGATACGTAACACACCTCTGATGGAGGAATCAGAGGCATCTGTCTCAATTTGATACTCTCTATCTTGCTTGGGGTACTGGAGGATGGGTGCAGTTGTTAGCTTTTCTTTTAGACACTGGAAACAGATATCTCTTTGGGGGGTCTATACAAACTTATACTTGGTGCCAGTTATGGTCAATAGGGGTGCTTTCAGGACGCCACAGTTGGGGATAAACTGTCAGACGTAGGCAAACATTCCCAAAAATGTGTGGAGTTGGACTTGTCTTTTGGTGGTGGCATCTTGCAGATGGCCTGAATCTTTTGATTCTCAGGCTTGATGTCATCTTTTGAAACTATATTCCCCAGGAAAGTTAGCTGCTTGCAGAAGAACTGACATTTAGAGGATTTGGCCAGAAGCTTATGTTGTACCAGGGTGGCAAAGACTGCCTCCAAATCCCTATGGTGTTGTTCTACCAAGGGGCTGTATACAATGATATTGTATAGATATACCAGTGTATTTTTGACAATGTTGGGTTCAAAGACCTCATTCATAAAGGTAACTAAAGTTGAATGTGTGTTTGTCATCCCAAAGTTAAGTACAATACACTCATATGACCCATATTTGGTGAAGAAGGCTTTCTTGGGCATGTCTTCCTCCTTAATACAAATTTGGTTGTAGCCTGCTATCAGGTCAATCTTGGAGAATACAGTTGCTTTGCCCAGGGCATCAAAGAGGTTGTCAATAATTAAAAGTTGGTAACAATTCTTGATGGTAACTTTGTTTAGAGCACAATAGTAAGTTACAAGACAAATGTAACCATCCTTCTTTGTCACAAAGAATACAGCGGCACCAAAGTGAGACTGTGAGGGGTAGATAAGTCATTTTTCTAGTGCCTCCTTGAGGTAAGCAAATAGGGATTTGTCCTCATTTGGGGTGAGGCAGTAGATAGATTGTGCCTTGGTTACTGCTCCTTTGAGTTGAATGGAGTGCTGTATGTGTTTCTCTGGTGGTAGACCTGGTAGAGCCTATTTGAATATTTATGGATAGTGGGCTAAAATTTTGCTATCCTGAGGTGTGTTGGTATCCTGATGGTCCTTGAAGTGTATAATCTTGTACTGGCAGGAGTCCCAGTCAATTGCCTTGAGATTCTCCTTTTCTTTGATTGTTTTTGTGATACGTACAAAGACATGGTTGTGTAGAAGTTGGTCCACAGAGTCAGGGTAGATCTGGTGGTTAACCCCTTTGCATTTGATGGTCAATACAAAGGTGACCCAGTCCATGTGGGGTTTATTTTTTGTAGCCAGACCAGACCAAGTACAATGTCAAATTTGGGGAAGTCAATGACAGGTTCCTGGATGGTGGAGTGCAGGTTTTCTAGTGTAATGGAGAAAGAGGCAGTCTCTTGTGTCACAGCAATTGGTGTTCATCAGGTAAAATCATGTTCTTAATATGCAAAGGATTAGTGATTAACTTGAACTTGTCCACAAAGTTGCTGTTGACAAGTGTACAATCTGTGCCTGAGTCCAGAAGTGCTGAACCAGTGTAACTATGAAAAGAGAAAGGGTAGGACATCAGTTTATTGGAATGTCTGGCAATGGTGTAAAGTACTGGATCTCCTGAGGGTACTTGGATCATTGGGCACTGATTCACGTCCTTGGGGATATACTTGTTATTGGGCAAGTTGGGAGTTGTGTGGGGAGAGCTTGGCTCACTTAGTGCTCTTCCCAGACTTTTTCCTCATCCTGGTTATCTTGGGTAGTAGTAACGCAGAATTGGGTGCAGTTTGACTGTCCATTGTTCACATTGCTATGACCATTTGAGCCCAAGAGTTTGCATCTTGAGTTATTGTTGTTGTTATTATTGCCAGGAAGAAGGTTGGAACCTCCCGCTGGGTGAGAATCCTTGGGTCTCTCTCTTTTCCCAGTATGTGCTTTATGAAGAGTGTTGGATGTTTGCTCCGCTTTTTCTGCCTTGCAATACAGGCTCTGAAGATTACTTACTTGGTCCAGATTGATGTTTCTTATCACATGCAACTTGAGGGTGTTGTAGTAAATGAGATGTGTGGCTGAGGTGTCAAAGGCTATGTCTGAGGGGGCACATAGGTGAAGCTCCTCATATGCACAAGTGAGCTCTTTTACCATGCCTGTTTGGGTCAGGTTCTTTACTTGGCATATGATCATGAGGGCGGTATCCTTCAGCACAAATCTTGTCAATAAGTCTTGCTTGAAGGTGTCCATATCTTTCTTGGTATGATCTTCATGTCACTTATTTCACCAGGTAGCCACATCATGTGTAAGTCAAATGGATATCTCCGCAATACAGAAGTGTTGTGGGCATTCCATTTGTGCTAGCTTACTCTGGGCAGATTGGATCCAAGCTGTGGTGTTGTTGTTGTTGTTGTTGGTTCCAGCAAATGGTTCCAAGGCAGCACTTCAAAGTTGTTGGGCTACATGGGCTGGCATAATATTTTCATCTGTGGCTCAAGGAGTGGCAGTAGGTGTTTGGAAGAAACCTTGTGCTGACAGGGCGTTGAAGGTGGAGACTGGTATTACCAGGTTCTGGTATAGCATAAACCCTACTGATGTTTTGGTACCCGGTGTGTATGATGTCCAGTCCACTGGGAAGCCAGACATGATCCTTTTGTAGATTTGTTGACCGCAGCAAGTACAGGCAACAGATAAATTTTTTAAAAGAAAGGTAGGATGGAGAATCTACCTGTGCTACCAATATTGTAACTGTGCTGTTTTAGCAAAGTTACAAGGGGGGAAATATTTTGAAGCTAGATAATAATCTTTATTAAGAGATAGTCATTATATAGCTATTATGAATCATGAATAACAGAAACATGATAGTGTTGATCACACAGCTGGATGGTGAAGGGGGTGGCTTGATCCTAGTAATGAGTCAAGTGTCAAATCAAGGTATCCACCATAAGGGGTCATCATCTGTTCATGTTGTTGGATTTGGTAATTCAAGTTGACTTCCTGGTATGGCTTTGAGTCACTAGAAGTTTGGGTTGTGGGTCACAAATCTTCTTAGTCAGAACCTTGTTGGTGGGTCAAGTCTGTTGTTTCAACATTTTTTTAAAAATAAATTGGATTCCCCTAACTTAGGGGAGTCCAAAAGAAGATTACAGGGAAGGGAGTACGGGATAATTACAGAAAATATTGTAATCATCCCTTTTTTGGGCTGATGCAGCCCTAAAATTCCTTACAGCTTGAGCTCACTCAAGGTGACATTACATCCAGACAGTCAGACTCATTTTATATATATAATATTTGGATCAGGTAATACATGCAAGTGGATTATTTCTATTGTTGTGATTCAACATCAATAGATATAAATGTGCAGGCCAGATGCCTCTTACTTTAAGTTAACTTTTATATATAGTTTTAATCAGAGCTCTTTAAAGTGATCAAGATTACATATTCCCAGCCAAGTCAAACCCCAGCAAAGGGTTTAGACATCCAATCATATGAAAGTATATAAACCCAATCCAAATTTCAACCTTATCCTTAGACAAACTTTTGATCCCTTTTAATTTCAATCCACACATTCTGGATTTGGATCATCAATAAAGATGAGCCTCTCTTCATTGGTTGCATGGGTTTAACCGCTATTAAAAATCAAGCTTTTAAATTAATTTATTAAAGTTGAGTAGCCGATACTCTCACTTCTACATAATCTGGTCTCGCTATGTTGGATTCAACCTAAATGTTTTCAAATATACTTGTAAGGATGATCCAATTCAACCTGTTAGCTTGGCCATTGGCTTTGAGTATAAAATAGCATGGAAAAAGCAATTTGATTTCTTATACCTCAATTGTACTCAAGCTGATTTACATAAAGTCTTCTTTTATATAATTTAATTGCAATGCCATGGCCATCTATTTGGTATGCAGTAACCTGCATAAGTAATGGGTCAACAGTATTTTTTAAGATAAAGAAAGGTTTTACAAATTGAAAATGAGTTAAATTAGCATGAAAAGATGCACTGCAAAATTTTACATAAGGCTATAACAAAAATATGCAAAAATAAATAAAATTGAAACAAATAGAGTAGTTTTAAAAGCTATGGCAACAACCAAAAATACCTCAGATTTAAACAAAATGATTTCAGATTTAACCAAAATCCAACTATCAGGTTAAAATATACACTCTGTTAACAGGAATTTTTGGCGTTAATGGGCAAAATGGGTCAACACAGCAAAGAAGTGCTCACGCGCAAAGCAAAACCATTCAAAATACAATCCAAAATACATTGATTCACAAACAAAATGGTGTGAGTTGACTTTTGGTGTACATATGTTTACTATGTGAATTGGTGACAAAATACACCCAAGAGTGGTGTGTCAAAACTCAATCCAAAAATAAAACACAATAGCAACTTGCTACGTAAACAAAATCACTCAAATGTTGTGTGCAATGGATTGTAATCAAGAATGATACTAAGATATCTAAAATAAGACACACAATCCAAGAGATAAATTTTAAAATATTGTGCTGGGTGCTTAATTTGGTGTAAAATCTTAGAAAATGGGTGGAAATTATGTTGGGTATTCTAAAAGGGCTTTGTAAAACCAAAAACAACTAATTAAGAAATAAAATATCTATAATTGGGATATGGGGGAAATATTAATTAAATATCCATATTCAGATAAAAGCAAAAATTATAATTAGGGAGTAACTTAATTAAGATTTATTTAGTATTTTATTAAATTTTAAAATGAAAGGTACACAGCAACAGAGTGACAATGCACCTGTTGTGCACCGTGGTTGTGGTCACCCCTGCGGGTCAAAGAACAGAGTTAGTGCAACCCAATTGTCTACTCAGGAAGGAGGCAGATGAGAGTTTGATAGTGATGCTGCACTGACACAGCCATTTCAAGGAGCACAAGCTGCTAGGGTGTGGAGCATCAACCCTTGGGTCCCCAAGCTGAACCGGAAGCCCACCAAGGTTACCACCACAAAAACGGTTAGAAACAAGGAGGTAGAACTTACTTCATATGTGTTTGAAGCTGTGTACTGGCAAGAGTTGTTCCCATCAGTCATGCTAGAGAAGGTGAATCCTGTACTTGATACTAGCTACAAGTCCTACATCAGTGATGGCAATCAGGAGGAGGAAAAGGAGCCAGAGTTCTATAGAACCAATGAAGAGCAGCTGGTCTTGAAGAAGGTTGCTGCGTTTTATACCAAGGTACCTATGCCCTGTGTTGTGCCCAATGTCAACAAGTCAATCCCCACCCCCAAAACGCCTGCCCAGAAGCGCATCCCCAATATCAAATGCATCATCCTGCTTAAGCTAATGTGTGAATCTGGTGATTACAAGGCAGCCATGGCTCTTGTTGGGGTGGATCCCAAGTACACCTCAAAGACATTCAACAAGTTCATTGATACTGGCCAAGTCCTTGCCATGGAGAAATCCTTGCGTGTGTCAACCATGCTCACCAAGGAGCACAAATGGGCAATCTGCCAGTGGATAACCTGGAACTTTCATCTTAAACTGGCAAATATAAAGGCCATGGTCAAATCTACTTTTGGGGTTGAGGCCTCAATTTCCTTTTACTGCCATCTGGTCAAGGGAATGTACTTTTCCTGGAAAAATCTTGGGGTATCCCCCTACAATTGTAATAGTCCAGCCAACATTGACTTCCAGAAAAAATGTGCAGAGGCGTACACTGCCCTCAAAGCCAAGGGGACAGTCAAATTATATTACATTGATGAATCAGCATTTGCCTCGTCAATGTACAATGGGTATTGGTATGTCCCCAAAGGCTCAAATGATGGGGTGGCTCAGCGTGCTGCAGTCTGCAACACAGCCTATTTGATGGTGGCTTTCAGGATACCAAGAGTACTGTGGGGCTCCAGTAGGTGAGGGAGGAGTCAAAGCAGGTACTGGCATGGCCCATCAGATGATGGGGCCTAACTTTAACAGGTAGGAAAGGGCCTTCCCAGCCACAGCCCAAGGCCCGGCTACTGGCAAGGCAGAGTCAATCAATCCTGTGAGCGCCAGTTAAAGCACCCCCAGGAATTTACTGTTCTGGCCAGTGGCGTCAGAGGTGGGTGGGGTTGAGATGGTTGGTTTGGGTGTCAGGGGTGGCTCCATGGGGACCAGGTAGGCATCAGGATTGTTGTACTTCCTGTTGAAGATCAAAGGGTAGATGGTGATTGCTTTGCCGTCACAGACAATTTGATAGGGTTCCTTGGGTGCGTTTGGGCGGGTGTACCACTGCAAGTCTTCTAATGTCCAGGGTTTGTGGTCAGGATTTGGGGGGGGGGGGGGTACTCAGTGAAATTCACAGGGCCAAATGGAGCGTTGGGTGGATGGTAGTAGTCAAAGGCTTTGGGTTTGTCATCTGAATTCTGGCTATCTATCCCAGTGGATGGGTACTGACGCTTGGGTGTATGCAGATGGAAGAGTATCAAAAATAGGTATGGAAGCAGATTGGTAAACCAAAGGTTCATAACAACTTTTATTTGGTAAGGATGATGATACAGAACTTTTTCAGGTGCTTCTGATTTATATACTTACTCACATGCAAGTGCCTCTGGGCATTCTTCTGGTGCTATCTGTGTAGCAAGGCTTGACATCTCAGGTTCTGCTGTTTGGTTGGCTGCTTCATGGTCATTTTTGGGGTTTTTAGGAACAGTTTTTTGGCTTTTTGGTGGTACATCTTGGCTTGGCTGGCCATTGGTTCTAGCAGGTTTGGCTTCTGGGGTTATGGGGGTTTTCCCAATTTTATCACCTTTTTTGGGCTGGCTTGACAGGCTTTCCTGAGGCCAAGGAACTTGATTAAAAAAGGGGTCCCCAATTGGGGACCCCAAATTACTTAATGGAGGGTGGGCTTGAACTGGGTTTACTGGACAGCTAAAAATAGCCTGCCCAGGCCCAGTCAATCCCACCAAGGCTTGGGCGTAGCTTTTGGGGCCCAGAATGGGGCCTGCAGCTACCGCCAGGGCAGGAATGGTTCCTGCACCCGGATTTGCTTTGAAAAGCAAAAAAAACAGGTGCAGGTGAATCTCCCCCGCCCACTAGCCCCACCTGGTGGCTAGGAGCGGGTTCAATTCCCGCCCGGGCCATTGAAATTGTTACTTTTGTAACAGTGGCTCTCCTTGGTTCAAAGGGGGTCAAGCTATATCAAATTATATTGGTTTCTCACAATAGCCATACCTTTCTATCATTCCTCCAATTGGTTCAGGAGTACCTGAGGTGCACAAGCCCGGGCTTCACCAATGTCATTGTGCTAGACAATTTTGGTCTCCATAAGGTGGCTTATATTATTGAGGAATTCCCAATGATTGACACCAGCATTGCAGTGGGCCCCCAGTGATTGGTCACAGAAAATTTGCGCCTTCTCTTTCACCCTGCTTATTTTCCCTTCCTAAATCCCATCAAGGAAGTCTTTGGGTGGCTCAAGCAAGTCATCAAGAGAGGGACCCCAACTGGGACCAAGGACACCTTGATTTGCTGCAGGCTGGTATCCACACCCTTCCAGCTGAGACCGTGGCCAAATTCTATGGCCACACTGATTTGTTCATCCCTGTGTGCCTTACCAAACAGTCAATCAATTAAAGTCTTAGCTTGTCCAACTTTTTTATATTCTCTAGTTTACTATTTAATATTTATTAATTATCATTTTATATTTAGAAGCTTTTAAGCCCACAATCACATTCAGCGGGAGCATCAATGAAGGTAAGTAGTTTATTTATTTTATCATTTTTTATTATTCCATCTGAGGTTATCCCAAACACTTGATACTAGATTATGCAAATATATTTATATCACATTTGTCAAATAAATATAAAAATGAACTAAAATTAAATGTAAGGTGTACAAATTAGAATTTATTTTATTAACATATAGTTTTATGCTTTTATGAAAACTGTTTCCGCGATATATTTTACAAATCTTGTTTGCTAAAATAAGACTTAAAAAATCATTTATAATAAAAATAATATAGATTATAAAGATATTTATTGATATAGAAAAAATTAAGAACATCTATAATGGGTGTGGTGGTATGTAGCCACCCCGCAATGGAGGTGGCACACAACCTCCACTGCCACACCGTGAACGGTAGATACACCCTTATTAAAATTCTCCCGCCTGCTGGTGAAAGGCAGTAGGGTCAGGTGGGAGTGAAGCAGCTGATTTTCAGGTGGGGCTGCAAACCTGTATATCCCAGCCAGGACCAGGGCGTCCTGGATCACATGGCCAATCAAGTTGTATCCAGGGGGGACCTTCTTCCCATCCAGGGAGAGCCTGGCCTTGTCAATCCCTAGGAGGACCCCGTCAAGATCCTCTACTGACGCACTCATCCCAAAGTAAAATATATACCCCAGGTAAATCACCAAGTGAAGCCTTTGCCCAGCAAAGGCTTCCGTAAACTTGCACAATTTATTAAACACTGTGCTTATTTTTTAATCATGTTTAGGTTTAGTAAAGGTGAGATCCATTGCCAGAGGGACCCCTGTCTTGTTGGCACTCCAGGCCAGCCCAAAGTTCACCAGGAGGATCTTGGTCTTCTTTACAGCTGTTGTGTCTGCAACAGCCAATTTGTCCACTGTGTGCCCAAAGTTCTCCAACAGGTAAGACAGGGTGTGCTCCACTGGGAAGCAGAAGCAAGCAGCTGCATGTGCCCAGCCCATATCTGGTATATTCTTGAATGGGAGTGTTGCCAGGACGTCCCAAATAAGCTCAATGGAGTTTACTGTGTAAACTCCACTGAGAACCACTTGGTCCAGGCGGACCAGTTGGTCATCCTTTTAGGAAGTAACCACCCACTCAGATGCCCCCTTTGCATGTGTTAGCTCAGCCAATGCCTCCTGTGACATCAGAAGGGTACCATGAACGCGGTCCCCCAGCTTGCGCAAAGCAGGAGGGGACAGAAATAGCTGCTTTGCCACACAATTGATGTAATTGGTGTAGAAGGTGGGGGGACAAAGGGGACCAGGACCCGGCGGAGTTCACTGTCTATGTTTTCTAAAAAAAATAAGTATTTGAAAATATTTATTAATTTTATTTTTAGGTTACCTTTGCGGGCTTCCTCCTTGCCTGCAGCTTTGGCAGGCTTTGCCATTCTTGGAGCAAACAATTGTGCCGGCAATTTGGTGTCCTTGGTTCTTGCACGCTATGCAGGTTTCAGGTGGGCATACATTTCAGGGTCGCTGGCCCAGACAGATGGCGCAGAGAGGGCAAAGGTCTTGAATTTGAGGCCTTCCACCACAGTTTTCTGGACATTTAATATGTGTTCAATGGTTGTTTTGGATGTGTCTGGCATCTTGGCCATGAGTGCCTTGGCAGACACCTTTTTGATTCTGTCCCCTGTAAGGATGGCAGCCTTCACTTTTGCCTTGACCTCACGGTCAATATCTTTGATTTTGGCAATTGCCGAGTCAAGGTCTTTGAGTAGTTTTTCAAGTCCTTTCATATTATTTTTTTACTAACCTTTCCATATGTTTTTATAGCTTTCACCCCAATAAAATCTGTATTATTCTGATATTTTTGTCTCTTTGTTTATCCTTGTTTGTTTCCCATTTACTACAATATCTCATCTTTTACCTGTTGTGTATATTTTTTACACTTAAATCAATATGTGTTGTTTGCTTTGTGTCAGCATTGTTTCCTTAATTGCCATATTATTTTTGGCACTTTGCACAGCCCCTTGTGAAAATATTAACAACAATTTGGTGGTTGTCAAAATTTGAATTAGAAAATTATAGGTTGATTGTGTCTAGGTAAAGTTGTTACTGATCCAAATTCAAAACCTTGATGATAAACTTTAAAGACAATCAGGAGCCAAGTGATAAAGTGATTGTTGTGACATAAAGGGTCACCCAATAATTCTTTGATGCATGTGCGCCAATCATATTAATTAGCGCACATTCACCAAAGAATTATTGAATGACCCTTTATGTCACAACAATCACTTTATCACTTGGCTCCTGATTGTCTTTAAAGTTTATCATCAAGGTTTTGAATTTGGATCAGTAACAACTTTAATTAAACACAACTAACCTATAATTTTATAATTCAAATTTTGACAACCACCAAATTGTTGTTAATATTTTCACAAGGGGCTGTGCAAAGTGCCAAAAATAACTGTGTTCTGGATCTAGATACATAGCATAGTAAATATATGATTTTATAGAATTAAGCTGAACATAAAGAATAAAACCAACTATAAACAAAGAGAACATGAACAATTGAAATTCAAAATAAAGATAATATAAAAAGAAAATTTTTGGCAACAGGGAGTTTATTAGGGCAGGGAATAGTAATCCCTAGTATGCAGAATACCGCGGGAAGGAAGACGTAGAGGCAGTGCTGGCCTGGGGAGTCTGGGATTGGGTGGGTGGGGATGGAAGATGGGGGGTGATGGGGGGTAGGGTTGGGAGGATTTTGCGTGATGGCCGCCATATAACGCTCTTTATATTCCTCATCTGCCATTGGATGGATGGGCTGATAGGTGGCTGTGGCACGGGGTGGGAGGCGCTTATAATTAAGTGATTGGTTGACCATGTTCACGTGGAAACCCATTTGGGCAAACAAGTCAGCCACCATTTGGTGCCCAAAGAGAGAATTATGGTTGAGGACCCCAAGATAAAGATCATTAAAAGCCTGAGGGTGGCGCTCCTGTAGTGTGGATCCAATGTTGAAGAAGACAACATCACCCAGATGGATGTCTGCGTGGCCAGCGGGGTAGACCGAGGCCTGATGCCCGCGTTGCTGGATGGCCTTGAGGGCGGTGGAGCTACCCTCCATCTGGTGGCTCAAGAAAACCCGGTGCTTGGAATTTGAGCCATCCCAGGAGTTGAGTAATCCACCAAGGATGTGGCTGTACTTGTAGCCATTGGTGAAATCTGGGTTTGTCTGATAATAGACAGAACCCTTGGCTGAAACAACCAGAAACGCGCCAAGGATAGTCCCCTTCTTGACCTTCTTCCTTGCTTGCCAAAATCATCAAAAGCTATCAATAGCTTATAGTAGGAGATAAACATGACATCATCTGTTAGACTAGTCAGGCATTTGACTAGGGTGAATTTGATGGCAGGATCATATGGGGAATCCTCAGCGCCATCCCATTGGTTGCCAGAAAAATTGGTAAGAACCCGTACGGAAGCCACCTTCCCATACATCCAGAGCTGCACCATGCGCTTGGAGACCCATATGTTATGGTGCACAAGCTGCTTCTGGACCTGGTTCAAG